>CAMXCT020001718.1:22500-66550 GCA_947184155.2 Cladocopium goreaui | reverse complement strand
TAATATATACAATATATATAATATATACAATATATATAATATATACAATATATAAAATATATACAATATATACAATACATAATGTATATAATATATGATATTTATAATATATATAATATACATATAATACAATAATAAATGAAAAAATATATATATAATATTTAGTATATTTTATAAATTACATATATACTATATGTATAATATATAATATATACAATGTATATATAATATATATGATATATACAATATATAATATATTATATATATAATATATATATAATATAAAATAATTACAATATATACAATATATATATAATAAAATATTTATAATATAATATATATAATATATATAATATATATAATATATATAATATATATAATATATATAATATATAATATTTAATGTATAATATAATATATATATAAATAATATATATATAATATATATATTATATATATATAATATAATATAATTACAATATATACAATATATAATATAATTTATATAATATATATAATATATATTATAATATATAAAATATATATAATAGATATAATATATATATAATATAATATATTTCAGATATAAAATATTTAAAATATCAAAAATATTTTGAATATATAATATATAATACATAATGTATAATATATAATATATAATTTCCAATATATCAAAAAATATAACTTAAATATAATGTAATATATATCAAATATGCAATATATAACATGTAATACAACAAATATATTACATATATGATTTGTAATATACATATATATAAATAATATGTAAAAAAAATAAAATATATAATATATAGTTTATTTAATGAAAAAAATATATATAATATATAATCTAGATAATATTAAAAATATTTGGTATATAAAATATATAATATGTAATATATTCAAAAAATATATATATTTAATATGTACTATAAAATATATGTTAGATAATATATACATATATAAAATCTAGTATATATAATGTAAAATATATAAAACATAATATTTCATATATTTATATATATAATTTATATTATTTATAATATATAATACATAATGTATATCATTAAATATGTAAAATATAACATATACATATATCATGTAATATATATATATCCTGTAAAAAATATTATGTAATACAACATATATTACACATATAATATGTAATATATATATATATATCATGTAATATAATATATATAATACACTATATATCATTTCTTTAATATAAATACAATATACATAATATATAATCTAAATAATATATTCAATGTATGATATACAATTTATTTAATATAAATATAATATATAAAATATATAATCTATATAATATTTAAAATATATTTAAAATTAAATATATATAAATATATATAATATATATAATATATATAATATATGTTTTTAATGTAAATATAAGGGTACTGGGGAATAACCGTGCCCCCTGGAACTGATTTGTTTATATGCTTTGATTCATTTAATTCTCCAGTGCCCATGCAGACATGTACACATTTTAATATATATATATATAAATAAAAATACCACAATTCTCAAAGCTTGGATACAGAAAACTTTGCAAACTTTGCAAAGTTTTCTGGATTCAAGATTCAAGATTCAAGATTCTGAGGGAAACTTTTTGAATCCCAAGCCTTGGGTCTGGATGAGGGAAGTCTGAAAGGATGATTCTGATTCAAAAAGTTTCTCCTAGAATCTTGAATCTTTGAGCATGCAGACGGGTGGTCAGGACACACCAATTTCCATTGCTGCCTTCCAGAAGATTGGTTTACCTCATCAGTCGTTTTTGCTATGAAGGCATTGAATACGCCCCTGTTGGTGCCCATGCATTTGAAAGACACTCTTTGTCTGCGAGGGCTGCTTCTTTGCCAAGCACTGAAGCTCTTTCCAACGGTTTCCAAGTGCCCTGCAAATTCTCGTCACAAAGTCAAGTTGGAAGAGACTGGGGATCGTTTCCAATGGACATGCTCCGTGAGAGGCCACAAATGCTTTCGAGCTAGTCTTTGTCCAGTAAGTTCGCTTTCAAATGTGAGGCTCAATTCTTGGCTGGCTTTCTTGTACTTTGTCAATGGCCTGAGACTCAATATCCGTTGGACGAAGCTGACTACGGACATTGAAGAGATCTTTGGTGCCCATGATACCAAAACATTGCGGCGGTGGGGGGGATTGTACCAAGATGCTCTCGAACTTTACCTCAAGAAGTATGGCCAGCTTGTGCTAGGCTCTAAAGCTGGTGATGTCGTTGTCTTTGATGAGACGAACATGGGACAGCCTCGTGGGATATCAAAGGCCGCTACCACCAAGAAGACCCATCACAAATCCAACAAGATCCAGAGGGATCGTATTGTGAAGCGTTTGCCTGCTCGAACTTTCCATCGGCCAGCAAGTTGTCTTCGTCGCCCTGCTGCCTCTTCATCAACTTCTGCTCGCAAGCGGCCTGCTGCTGTGATGAAGTCAATCTACAACAAAGGCATTGCTGGGACGTCCAAAGACCAACGGACTGGGCGTTGGCTCTTTGCTGCTGTTCTTGTTGGCAACAAGGCAACCCGATACACTCATGACAATGGTTGCAAAAGGTTCAGCTTCCATATTATGGACCTTCCAAAGACAGCACCAGACGGCAAGCCCAGGGGCATCAAGAGCATGAAAAAGGCCATCTTGAAGTGCATTAGCCTAAAAGCATTTGTGGTGCATGACAAGTGGAAGGCCTCTTCACCGGCTCTGGCTGACATTGGGTTCAAATCCGCGCCGCCTGTGAACCATAGCCAGGGATGGCGAGACCGTGCAACGGGCTTTCACTCCAATGACATTGAAAGTGAATTCTCCCGATTGAAAAGGTATGTGAGAGAGCGTTATGGCCGCCTATCCTTCCAATGCCAAGGGGCTGACGACGCAGAGGAAACGGATGCCGTGGATGCCGGAGATCTCTATGAGTATACATTCAAAACGAATGTAGGGAATAGTTTCTTCGATGTCTTGAAGGCCTTGCAAATTAAGTCACCTTGTTAGCTGGATGTCTGAAAACGACGCGTCTGGGGAAAACACAAATGGTGCGATATCGTCTGTTGATTTGTCTTCTTGTCTTCTAGTGCAATCAGAGCATCATGCAGTATCGCACAGCACATCAATGTCAAGGCTGACGTCAAAACATTTGGCAGTGCATTATCTGCTCATTATGCAAAAAAGCCAGGTCTGCTACTACACGAATGGACTTCAAAGGCATGGACACAAAGGCAACTGCTTCTGAACCATTTACAGGGGGCACGGTTATTCCCCCGAACCCAAATATAATATACATATAATATAATCTATTATATAAAATATATAATATAATATAATATATATATATATATTAATTATTTAATATAAATATAATGTATTTCATATAAAATATAAAAAATATATATAATATGTAATCTATATATAATCTCACTTCACCAACGCTGTTTGCCCTGCTGCACCTCTCGAGCACTTCCAAGGCTTTGCGCCAGGCGCTGGATCGCGCGCATGCAGCGATGCAGACGTTGCAGGCGTTGCATCGGGGACCCGACCTGGCCAACCTGGCCGACCTGGCACGGTGACGACATGGAGGTGTCCGAAGTCATAGGGCCCCAGTCATCATCCATTTATAGATGGATTTCCTTTAACCATCCAGCGATCATTTATGGTATCCCCATGGAAATCCCCATGGAAATCCCCACGAAAGAATGGCAAAGATGATCAAAGATTGAGTTCTTCAAGGCGTCTGAGGAAGGAAAATGAGGATTTCTTGCATGATGAAGCTATGTTAAACTTGTTTTCTTTTGGAGGAGACCTTTTTGTGTCTTGCGTGCGCCAGTGGTCGGATTGAACCAACAGTAGGCAAATGGACAAAATGAGGGTTGGAGAAATCTGAAAAATTCAATGCAACAGGGTCTAAATCATACGCTGGGTGGTTAAGAAATCCTGCACCACCAACCGGATGGTTCAAACCCGAAAAAGATAATGGCATCAACCACCGTTTTCAACTGGTGCAGGATTTCGCTGGCCCATCCACAGGAACTGAAACTCCCAAGTTTGGCGGGATGAAATAGCTGGGTTTTTGGTGGTTCCCCATCCGCATCTGCAAATCCAGAACGGAACCCCGATAGAAGAGGTGAACTGTGAACCATTTCCCAAGAACGGAAGTCCCAGAAATCCCGACCAGGACCATGCCATTTGAAAAGCAATGATTGAAGCACCATCCGCCAAAGATGTTGGTGCTCACTTCGGTTTTTATCCACTTAAAAGCCACTTGAAAATAGAGATTGAGGCACCGACACACTGAGATGTCACCAACAGAAATGGGGCATGAATATGAACAAAAGTATGATATTTGAGCCACCAAAAAAAAACACATCTAAATATAACAATCACGGGGATCAATCCAACATAAAATGTGGAATTGAAACAAGAAAGCCTTGAGAGAAATTACAGGGTGTTGTCAAACCAAAAAAATAGATGGCACTTCAGTAGCAGAACTAATCTGCATTTCCTTTCTTCTGATTGATCGATTGATTTTGTTTCACATATTAATTTACCGAACTAGACACTGTGGTACTATAAAAGCTGGCTATGGAAAATCATCATTTAAGCAATCAGTAAATCCTCGAACTCAATGGGCCATCTATACCACTTCGCAAAGTCTAAGAAATGACCTGATTGTATTGATCCCCCAGGAAAACTCGCCCATGCACCCCATCAGCAGTGCTCGAGAGTACCAAGTTGCCGGTCTGTTGAATTCTTTTGCAGTGTCCAAAAGATCGCCAGGGCATCCTCTGTAATCATCGTATCCCAAATTGAACTGATTGCAATGACAGCGGAATAAAATCGGAGCAAAAGCCCCAACCAAAATAGGTTTCTTATTTCACATCCAAAAACAAACAAAAACTCTACCAGCGTCTCTCTGTCTCTGTCCTGCCAGCGCCGTTGTCCAGCGCGGCTGATCAGCGACGTCCAGTGCATGAGCCCGGATGGCTGCGTCGCTGAGTTGATGTTCCAGGAAGTGTCACGGTTGATAATCATCAAAAGACTACAGATATAACTAGCAGAAGTCCTACAAAAATTAGAGTTAGAAATGCACCAACTTAGCTATCGACCTGGGGCACCAGCTTGTATAGATGTTAATAGGGTTTCAACCATACTTGAACGGGATGTTTATGGGTCTTTATCTCGCATCATTTAATTTCTATGGTGACTACTTGGAGGATCATCTGTGGTTAAGTGGGATTTATGGGGGACAATAAAATATAACAACTATACTTAACTGAGATCATGACTATAGTTCACTGGGTTTTCCATGATGTTTTTCATCATGTCTATCACTGGCTTGACTACTTGGAGGATCATCTTGACCTAGTAACTGATTAGCAGCAATGTTTATGGCGATCATTGGAAGGCCACACCAGGACAGCTCTGGGGGTACGGTATATATTTAAAAAAACAAAAGCAACCTGTTGTTGAGGATATCATTGGATAAAATCTGGTATTTTTGGGGATTGTGATTCCTGGATATTGATGGATATTGATGGAAACTTCGGTGGCGTAAGCTGAGTTGTCAATAACTATTAATTTAATTAATGGGACGATCCATGGATTTTTTTCACTGATGTCCATGGATTTCTTACTGGGATGATGCAACTGTTGTTTTCTGAGAACGTTTTCATCAACAGCTAGATTCATGGGTCTGGGTAACTTGTAATATTTCACTAACCTGAATCTTGCGGCCATTTTTAGGGATGATTCCTCTTATTAATGATTCCAGGGCGAACAGGAGAACAGGGTTCGGTCGTGATGAAATTTACCCAGATGGCTGGTTAATATCTACCATTTACGATACTGGGGCTGCATCAAGTACGGGAACGCCGGGGTAAAATTGACACGAAATGAATGGATATTCACAGAACCGAAGATCAATTTCAAAAATGTTTTGAACATTGAATTGATATTATCAATTTCAATTCAAACATTTTGTATAACAACCGAATTTCAATTGAACAAAAACATTGAACAAACAATTTCTAGATGGACAATTCATTGAAATTCTGGAGAAAATGCCGCATTCCAATTGGAACACCACTTCTCAACTTGCTGTTTGGATCAACACTTTCATCAGTTCACCAATTTTTGTAACTCGTTAGGTAAAATTGACATATGAATGCTGCCCTCTGCAATGAAATATCTTTGAATTTGTGCTTCCCACTGAAAATCTATGGCATGGTCAATCGGCAGAAATTGTCTCACCAAGAACCACTGGAACCCCCAGTGGTTCACCCATTTTTTCAGTGAAAATCGCACACTTTCAACGAGGCTCCACGTCATCCGCGGTGCGATTCTGGCACATGGTCACCATCCCCCTAGCCATCTCGGGCACGTGCTGGCACCAAGTGGGACGACCTGGGGACAGGTCCGGAGGGTCAGCCTCTGGTCGGCCAAACCAACAGGGCGGCACCAAATATTGCACCAAATGCTGGATGTAGCCGCACCAATAAGGCGACCTATCTCGGATCGCAGTTGAGTCAACTCAGGGCACCAAGAATCAGATTGAAACTACCCTACGGTAATTTAATAGTTTGCTATTGAAAATGGAACATAGAAATAGTTCGTAAAAATGGTGATGTTCTATCGTTCTTTGTATGTTTACCAGAGTGTACCCTCTGGTACCGCTAATCAAACATGGTAATGGGAAGTTTCCCAGCACACCATGTGACTGATGTGACTGATGACGCTGGAGGCTACTTCTATGACTCTAACGGAATATATGACCAGAATTATCATTAGATCATGTAAAAGGGGATAATAATATATGGGAAATTTAGATAATATATGATCATATTATAACTATCATTATAGATTGTATGGGGTAATAAAATAAAAACATGATCTATTCCCATGATTATCCCATGATTATCATCCCATTGAGGTATTAGACGCCAAGAAATTGGATTGGGTATAGGCAGTGCCAAAAAAAAACGATTGGAAAATCCATGAAAATCCCAGTGGTTGATTTAATGGGTTTGGCCTTTGGTTGTTTCACGTAGCTCTCGAAAATGACCCGTTTTTTATTCCTAAATCTTCATAAATCATCTAGAAATGGACCATTTTCCATAGCTATGTTAAATAACCAGAAGGTAAATTAATGGATATGTTAAAGTATTTGAATTGGGTGCAGCAATGGGGGATCGAACCAACAACGTTATCATGGGTAGGTCATAAACTATGGGAATATGAATGGAATGTGAATATAAATACAGGACATTATGTTGGTTCTTAAGAATGGGATATCTCTCTAATATTATTGGTTGAGAATATAGTAACCATAGTTGATATTATTCAATACCAAAATGAGGATATTGGACATGATTCAACCAACATAATGGAGATACACTTGGATATACAGGAACAGGATATTATATATATATATATCAATAAACAACAACATGGCGTGGGTTTGTCCAAAAATGGGAGGTACCCCTAATTGTCCATTGAACAATGTGGAAAAGTACTATAAATTATCGAAGGAAGTTTAGAAGTCAAACTTCCGACAATATGGACAGATGAAAAGCAGAGCAGGGAAGAGGCAGAGAGAAGAGAAAGATTAGAAGAAAGAAGAGTAGAAGAGAAAGAGTTAGAAGAGAGAAAGATTAGAAGAAAGAAGAGTAGAAGAGAAAGAGTCAGAAGAAAGAAGATGCAGATGCGCGAAAAGGTAGGAAAGTCGCGAAACACTGTGTTTTTCCAATGATTTGTGGCTCGGGAGGGTCGAAAAGTAGGCTCGCTAAAGCGGCGTGTGCGGAGCCAGCTGGCCAGACGAGAGATGAAAAATTGCACGCCGTTGTGGCGCTAAGCACATTTCCAAGTCAAAATGTACAAAACAGTAGGGGTGCGGACCACTTTTGGCAGTTGAGATATCGAAAAAGTGCAAGCCGTTGTGGCGCGAAGCACATTTCCAAGTCAAAATGTACAAAACACACCAGCTCCGGACCACTTTTGGAGGTTGAGATGTCGAAAAAGTGCACGCCGTTGTGGCGCGAAGCGCATTTCCAAGTGAAAATGTACAAAACACCTCAGCTTCGGAGCATTTTTGGAAGTTGAGATGTTGAAAAAGTGCACGCCGTTGTGGCGCGAAGCACATTTGGAAGTCAAAATGTCAAAAACACTAGGGGTTCGGACGACTTTTGGAAGTTGAGATGTCGAAAAAGTGCACGCCGTTGTGGCGCGAAGCACATTTCGAAGTCAAAATGTTCAAAACACAAGGGGTTCGGACCACTTTTGGAGGTTGAGATGTCGAAAAAGTGCACGCCGTTGTGGCGCGAAGCACATTTCGAAGTGAAAATGTTCAAAACACTAGGGGTTCGGCCACTTTTGGACACTACATTACACTACACTACACACCACTACACTACATTACAGGACATCACACTACACTACACTCCAGTACACTACATTACACTACACTACACTCCAGTACACTCCACTAAACTAAATTACTGTACACCACACTACATTACACTACACTACGCTCCACTACACTACACTACACTACATCACATTACACTACACTTCACTCCACTACACTACATTACACTATACTACACTATCTTCCACTACACTTCACTACCTTACACTACACTACACTCCATTACACTACAACTACAACTACAACTACACAACTAGACTCCACTACACTCCACTACACTCCGCTACACTAAATGACACTACACTACACTACATTACACTACACTACACTACATTCCGCCACACTCCACTACACTACATTACACTACACTACACTACATTCCGCCACCCTCCACTACACCACACTACATTGCACTACACTACATTACACTGAATGACACTGCACCACAGGTAGTCAGGTAGACAGACAGACAGACAGACAGACAGACAGATAGATAGATAGATAGACAGGTAGACAGCTAGACACATAGACAGATGAAAGGGAGAGATAGATAGATAGATAGATAGACAGATAGATAGACAGACAGATAGATAGATAGATTGGTAGATAGATAGATGGCTAGATAGATTGATAGATAGATAGATAGATAGGTAGATAGAAAGGCAGATAGGCAGATAGACAGGTAGACAGTTAGACAGATAGACAGATGAAAGAGAGAGAGAGAGAGCGAGAGAGATAGATAGATAGAAAGATAGATAGATAGATGGCTAGACAGATAGATAGATAGATCGATCGATCGATCGATGGATAGATCGATAGATCGATAGATCGATAGATCGATCGATCGATCGGTCGATCGGTCGATCGATCGATGGATGGATGGATAGATAGATAGATAGATAGATAGAAAGATAGATAGATAGATAGACAGATAGACAGATAGACAGATAGACAGATAGACAGATAGACAGATAGACAGATAGACAGATAGACAGATAGATAGATAGATATATAGATAGATAGGTAGATAGATAGATAGGTAGATAGATAGATAGATAGTCAGAAAAAGAAAGAGAAAGAGAGGAGACCTCAAGCACCTTTCGGTCCATCAATGGATTCGCTCTGCCATCCCGGATTCACAACAACCAAGCTCTCCTATAGGTTTCCTATTTTTGAAACTTCCGCCACCACCTTGTGCGGTACTACTGGTAACCATTGGATTGTAAGGCTTTAAGGTGTCCAAATTTCAGACAAACCCACATTGATCCATTATCAACTAAATCTGGTACATGAATATGGGGATAAGCATTTCCAGGCGATTCCAGGAGCAACCGATCACTTTTTTGGGCTTCCCAAATCAATCAACCAGGATTTGTCAATCCTGGGTGGGCATTCTGCAATTGGCAAGTCAAAAAATCAGCAGTATAGCCTAGCACTATCCAGCATCACCGCTGGACAGATGCTTGATATTGATGAACAAAAGTGACCCTAGCGAAATCACCCTGAATCTGAATCGGGTAAAGACAAGACTACCCTCACCTCAAAGTTTCAGCATTTGCCCACCTGTATGACTCCTTCGATGCCTTTATTTCCTGCAAATCAATAGGCTCCACCAGCCCAGATGTGCCACCAACTGTGCCACCAACTGTGCTCGTGCTCGTCGTGGAGTTGTGGTTCTCAGCACACGGCAGCACCACGAATCGCACGCTTTCGGGCACGTGTTTGCACCAGCGAGGATAGCCCGGCTCAACCTCCGGAGGCTCGGCAGCGGGGGAACCAAACCAACAGGGAGGCACCAGGAAGTGATATTTGGAGATGTAGGCACACCAATAGGGCGATCTCGTGGCGGATGCCTTAGTAAGGATCAATGGCATGGATGTAGGGGAGTAAAAACCTCTGTTCTTAGGGGGAAATCTGAGCAAGTTGGGAGATACAACCGCACAAAATGTGTGAATGTATGTGAACTTGAGAAGCTAGCCTATTTTGCTTATTTTGGGATGCTCAGAGTCTAACCTGCATGATGTCACCAGGTTGATTTAGTGGAGAATTTGTAGGGGTTGTTTTTTTTTTCTGACGTGCTAAACCCAACTTTTTGAACCATCCCCAATATAACCACCATTTTTATCGGTGGTATAAACCATCCCAAATCATAGGTTTATGGGGTTTTTGGCATTTTTTTCATGATCGGCCAAGATGCGAAGCGCCTCTGCAGCAAGTGAAGCCCATCTGCCGTTGGATCCCTTGCAAGTGCCTCCATCACATCTCCAGTCTCCTGAGAAAATTTACCATCTGGGGAACCCTGCGATGAGAATCCGGGTTTCAAGGGGTGGCCCAGGCTAAGGCCAACATGGACAGCATGAGACTCGCAAGCATGTCCATTTTGGAAATTTCGTCCATACTTGGATGTGCATCCTACTTAGTAAGTGGTATATAACCCGTATAAGAACATATATATATATATACACACACATGTATACACATGCATGCATGCATGCATGCATACATTACATTACATTACATTACATTACATTACACGACATTTGCATTTACATTGACATTTGCATTTACAGTTACATTTACATTTGCATTACATTGCATTAATACATACATACATTACATTAATACATACATACATTACATACATTATATTAATACATACATACATTACATACATTACATTAATACATGCATACATTAATACATACATACATTACATTCATTACATACAATACATACATACATTACACTAATACATACATACATACATACATACATTACATTACATTACATTACATTACATTACATTACATTACATTACATACATACATACATACATTAACACATACATATATTACATACATTACATACATACATTCATTAATACTGTAGTTCCCAGCTCTAGAGGTTTCAAATGTCAATGTCCTTTTAGGAAGAATAGAGGGGTCGGTTTGGTATCTTATTCATTATCATCTATCTATTGAAATCTATAAGAAATGGGGGAAGCCTCTAGTGGGAAAAGGACATCTATGAATAGCATCTTTTTCATTGTTCCAAGTCTCGGACCATGGTTGGGGCGCAACCATTTTTGCCCCCAAAAAAATGCCGGTTAGATCCACATTCAAAAACTCATTTGATGGTTAAATCCCTAACATTCTTTGAAATTGTTTATATAGAAGATTTACGTTTAAATTATGTTTGATGGTATTTATAGGATAAACCATGGTTTCTTGTAGATTTTCCAACCAATCCATTCAAACATTGCCATTTTAACAGGAAAAAAGCACAGCACTCCTCAGGACATCTGGCTTCTTCCGCGGCAACCACGAGTGAAGTAGCTGCCACGCCCGCGGCCAGCCGCATAGCGTGTTTCTTTCATATGGACTTTGAGCAAAGGCTGTGGATTTTCTGAAGCATCCCCATGGCAGTGACATATCGGTATACAATGCAACTTAGGTGCAATGATCCGCAACACCATCCCCCTTTTAATTGGGATGATATAACATTATAAACATATATATATAGTAATATCATCTCTATATATATATATTACATATATATATATGTGTGTATATATGAATCACTAAATCATCATGAAGATGTATGTGTATAATACATTCTTGAAATCTTGAAACATAAGGAGTCATCATTCGCAAAACGGGATTTAGAACCTCAGCCAAAGCTGGGGATTTTATCCCATCTTCAACGGAAAATCACTTGTCAAGACCACCTGGTTCCATGGTTTCAATTGGAAATTGTACGACTGGTTGCTTCTCACAGGAAAAACGATGCAGAAATCCCAAAACAAAAAAAAGTTCCCCTGTTTAAGATTGCATTACAAGGCGAAATTTCAGGGGATCTCCCAAGTTCTATGGCTACAAAATTGGCTCCATTTGTACCTCGATTTTAGGAACTTGAAAGTCCCAGGAAGACAACATACCAGGACTCAGACCATCCAGCGATAAAGGGGTACCCCCATGACTATGGAAACCTCCATATCTAACTATACTAGGCTCAGCTTCGAAGCAAGAGTGCCTCCTGTTGGGAGGCCTCATTTTGGATCCAAGCGCCATGATCGAGATCCAAATTTGAAGGAAATTGTGAGCCGCGAGTCCCTTCTAGTTGATATTGTGGCAATGCATTATACTTCTGATGTAAAGAGGGTAGTACAACCCCCCAACTGATCATCAACCAAAACCGCGGATAGATAGCAGCCACTAAACCCAAAGCCAATTGTTCATAATTGTTCAATGTCAATTTCTTATCATTTTCCCGCAACGAACTTCTGCGGCTGCAACTTCTTTTTCCCACACTTCGGGGCCATACGACTCATATTCGCTGCGCCACACACCCGCGTCTCTGAAGATCTCTGGATGCCTCGAGCGGAAAAACAAAGCTCGAAGGCCCCCCTCCTCCAGGACCAACTTTAGCTTGGAAAAAAAAAACACAAATTCGGAAACTGGTGCTTCAACTCAACTTGTTCCACTTGATTTATATATTCCATAGATATTCCGATAGATACCCTCTGGTAAACATACCAAAAACTATGGGAAATCACCATCTTTAATAGGTAAATCAACTATTTTCCATGGTCCATGTTCAATAACTATGTAACAGTCATTACCAGAAGCTCTTCCAACGTTTGCCCCCAAAAAAAGGGACCACAATGACCACTTTTTAAACCAGTCGTCGGCCCAGGTGCTTGACCAAATCCGGATGCATCACTCCAACCAGCAGCACCCATCGGTCCTGCCGGTCCCAGAAAGTCATTCGTACGGCCAGGACGACATGGTGATCAAACGGAAACATGGGATTACCCTCTGGTAAACATACAAAAAACTATGGAAAATCACCATCTTTAAGAACGGTAAATCAACTATTTCGACTGGGCCACTTTCAATAGCAAACTGTGAATGTTTACCAGAGGGTAATGGTGATGGTATGATCCTCAATCTGGGATTAATATATGATGATTTTTCATGGTGATGACATGGGATCATCTCTGATTATCATTGATGATAATTGATGGACATATGGAGGTTTCCATAATCATGGGGGTAACCATTTATCGCTGGATGGTAGAAATTTCATGAAAAAATCCAACAGAAACTGGATGAGAACTGGGGGTACCCCTTTTTCAGGAAACCACTATATTTTGCAAGATCAGGAGATGTTTGATGTTTTTTTGCTAGCAACACCTTTGATAATCTGGAAGAACCCCATCACCAAATCCCTCCATCACCGCAGCGTTGCCAGCGCCTGCTCACCATCATGTCTAGCGGAATGGTCGCAGCTGTCGTCAAAGGCCAACAGCTCTCCATCCCGCCACTGCCGCTCTTCCCCTGCAACTTGGATGAAGGAGTCGCTGCAACCTGGCCATTGGGGTCATGAGGGCTTGGAAAAAACTGGGAAACATGTGGAGCTTCATGGCCAGAGAGATGTTTAGATGCTGTAACTCCACAAATGACCCGGCCCAGGACCAACCGAAAACTGGTATGGACATGGGAAAAAAATGGTTTTAGAAGATGATTGTCCATGAAAACCCACCATCAAATGAGCAGTGTTCAAAACCCAAATTTCGTCTATAGTTAACTGGGATATCGGATATAACGGGAAAACACTAGGAATATAATTGGTTGAGATGACTAATGCATATTCATTTGAAGGATTTTGAAGGGTCATGACACTGGCTGGTCAATAGAATTTCCCATAATGGATTGTGATAACCCCAAGTACAGTGGATGTTACAACCCCATGGAATAATCCAGGGGTACTTGCTTTGGGCGACCTGATGTTCACATCATTATCATCATTGGTAAAAGTAGATGGGCATCCCCGGATCACAAAGCCCGGAGTATTTCGGCCGGTCGCCTCCAAGTGACCATTTTCGTCGATTTTCTATCCAAAATGCTTAAGATTGAACCCCTTGAACTAAACATCCCAAGGGTTTCCAATCCACGTTGACTGGTTGACAATTTCCCCCCTTCGTGCGGAAATTTCACCCAAAAAAGTTGGATATAAAATCATGTAAAATCCAACGGTTTCTTGTAAGATGACCCTTAGAAATTCACCCCCAAAGAGATTGAACATTGATTTTTCACAATTTGAGTAGGTTTCACCCCCTTTTTTTGTTGTTTTACAGTGTTTTCCCTCACCAAGTCATGTTCCAGTCCCAGCAACCCAACAGACCCAGGCTGAGATTCACCCGCGCATTGCAGCCCCCGCTGTGCATGGCAATTCGGGTGCCTGGCGTCATCCGGAAGAAGCACACCTTGGGGCGTCCACGTGGCGACGAGAATTGTGACCATTGATGGAGAATGGGAATTTGGGGTCAAGCCTACCACCCAAAAATGGTTTCCATGTATAATTGTATCGTATATACATATATGTAATTCAAAAACTATATTCATACATATATGTGTATGTATGTATGTATGTATGTATGTATGTATGTATGTATGTATGTATGTATGTATGTATGTATGTGTGTATGTATGTGTATGTGTATGTGTGTATGTATGTGTATGTATATGTATGTGTATGTATGTGTATGTATGTATATGTATGTATATGTATGTATGTGTATGTATATGTATGTATGTGTATGTATGTATATGTGCATATATGTGTCTGTATGTATGTGTATGTATCGTATGTGTCATATATGTGTGTATGTCTATATATGTGTATGTATATGCATATGTATATGTATATGTATATGTATATGTATATGTATATGTATGTGTATGTATGTATGTATGTATGTTTGTATGTTTGTATGTTTGTATGTATGTTTGTATGTATGTTTGCATGTATGTGTGTATGCATGTATGTATGTGTGTATGTGTATGTATGTATGTATGTACGCATGTATAAATATATATATATATATGGTTTTATTTATTTATTTGTTTGTCTATTTATTTATTTATTTATTTATTTTATATATATATATATTATAATACATTTTATAGTAATTATATATATAATATGTGCACATATCAAATATGTACATATGCACAAAAAATATAAGTACATATATATATGTACATATGTATATGTACATATATAGCGTGTGTGTTTGTATTTTTCAAGGTGAAAAATCATCCATCCTATTAAATACGTTTTTCCTAGGTCGGGGTTTGGCTTTGGTTCATCCGTAAACAAAGCAACCCCCAAGAAGAGATAAAGAAATGCCATTGATCAATCTAAACCATCCAATTTTGGGGTTATCGAATTTTGACGCAAAACCATTTGTGCTTGGGCATCAATGATGGCCAAAAACCAAAAAAATTAGCAAACGTGCTGCCTCTTCCGTGTTGTGGTGGATGTAGGGCAAACCATTCGAAAGTCCCGGCAGTTTGTCTCGCAAGACTTCGGTCGTCTTGGGCGCCAGAGCAACAGCAGCGGGGTCCCAGCGTTTGTCGTGGTATAACCGAATCGCATCCCAATCGCCCACCTTCTTGGATCGGCTTAAAGCCTCCTCCCCAAAATTTAAAAAAAAAAATATATATATATATATACATACATGATGTGAAAGTAGATGGCACAATTCAAAACCAAATGCCCATAAGATGGCACAGTGGGATGAGTAAGAAAACGGCGCTATTTGAGAGAGGACCTAAACTGAGTTGGGTCATCTATTTGGTTTGTGTGAAAGCTCGGTGGAAAAACTTCCAAAAATAGAACGTACTGGATGATCAATTTAGCTCAACTTAAACGTAGATGGCGCAACTGCCAGCAATATTCTATAAAAATCCCTATGCTAACAATTTGTCTCATCATATCCCATTAAAACCATTCAAAATGTTCGAATTGATAACTCTTAGTGGCTACTCACCGCTATCATGGGACAATAGCTTTTTAAACCTTTAAGCCTTTACTACAATAATCATGGAAACCAAATTAGCCCCTCCCCTAAATACCCCCCCCCTCCATAGTTACTTATTCCTGCGTTATCTTGGAATTCTGTCATCATCAGAAAATAAGGCAGGAATAAGCCAGGAATAGGCTTCCGATGATCATTGTTCAAAAGGCTCATAATTTCAGGTTATTCATGATCCATGTCATGGGAACAGTGCGCTGGAACACGTTTATTGCAGAAATCTGCACCATGAGAGAAGAAACATGAAGAAAAAGAATTGAACACCATCACTCCCAGGGGTGACAAACAGAGGAAATCTCGCTGCATGGTTCAAGTCGGTCAAAATAATCACCAACGCCAAATATGTACGAATTTTCTGTTTGTTGTTTGCTGCCAAAATGTCACAAATAAATTTCACATAGATGATCAGTAGATTCGTGTCATTTTTTGCTGAAATAAGCCAAGAAAAATGTGCGCTAAAAAGCAATCAGCAAAATATGGATGCAGAAAGCAAACATACAAAAATAAGGCAGGGATAAGGCAGGAATAATACAAGGAACGAATAAGGCAGTAATAAGCCAGGAATAAGCAGAATATGCCGCAGAAAGCAAAAATAAAAAAATAAAGCAGAAATAAGGCAGGAATAAGCCAGGAATAAGCCAGGAATAAGGCAGGAATAAGCAGAATATGCTGCAGAAAGCAAAATCAAAAAATAAGGCAGGAATAAGGTAGGAATAAGCAGAATAATGCTGCAGAAAACAAAAATCCAAAAATAAAAAAGGAATAAGCCAGGAATAAGGCAGGAATACGGTAGGAATAAGCATAATATGCTGCAGAGAGCCAAAATCCAAAAATAAGGCAGGAATAAGCTAGGAATAAGGCAGGAATAAGCAGAATATGCTGCAGAAAGCCAAAATCAAAAAATAAAGCAGAAATAATGCAGGAATAAGGCAGGAATAAGCAGAATATGCTGCAGAAAGCCAAAATCCAAAAACAAGGCAGGAATAAGGTAGGAATAAGGTAGGAATAAGCAGAATATGCTGCAGAAAGCCAAAAATCCAAAAATAATGCAGAAATAAGGCAGGAATAAGGCAGGAATAAGGTAGGAATAAGGTAGGAATAAGCAGAATATGCTGCAGAAAGCAAAAATCCAAAAATAAGGCAGGAATAAGCTAGGAATAGGGCAGGAATAAGCAGAAAATGCTGCAGAAAGCCAAAACCCCAAACTGAAGCAGAAATAAGGCAGGAATAACGTAGGAATAAGGTGGGAATAAGCAGAATATGCTTCAGAAAGCCAATATCCAAAAATAATGCAGAAATAAGGCAGGAATAAGACAAGAATAAGGTAGGAATAAGGTAGGAATAAGCAGAATATGCTGCAGAGAGCCAAAATCAAAAAATAAGGCAGGAATAAGCTAGGAATAAGGCAGGAATAAGCAGAATATGCTGCAGAAAGCCAAAATCTAAAAATAAAGCAGAAATAATGCAGGAATAAGGCAGGAATAAGCAGAATATGCTGCAGAAAGTAACAATCCAAAAATAAGGCAGGAATAAGGTAGGAATAAGGTATGAATAAGCAGAATATGCTGCAGAAAGCCAAAAATCCAAAAATAAGGCAGAAATAAGGCAGGAATAAGGCAGGAATAAGGTAGGAATAAGCAGAATATGCTGCAGAAAGCCAAAATCCAAAAAAAATGCGAAAATAAGCCAGGAATAAGGCAGGAATAAGCCAGGAATATGGCAGGAATAAGCAGAATATGCTGCAGAAAACCAAAATCCAAAAATAAAGCAGGAATAAGCCAGGAATAAGGCAGGAATAAGCAGAATATGCTGCAGAAAGCCAAAATCCAAAAATGAAGCAGAAATAAGGCAGGAATAAGGCGGGAATAAGCAGAATATGCTGCAGAAAGCCAAAATCCAAAAACAAGGCAGGAATATTCTTCTTTTGCGATGTTTTGTTTCTTGGCTTCTCTGTCTGGTGTCTTGGCTGGCGTGAGTTGTCTTTTCTCTTTTTCGGTTTCCATCTCTAGCATCGCATTTTCATCATCCGCCATCATTTGCCTGGCTGACTTTGGTGCCCACTGCCGTGTGGCGGCCGACATGCGTGCAGCTACCCTTACTAATCACAAAGAGAAACAGGTACCCTGGTTCGAACCACAATGCTGTGTTAAACCGTTACAGCTAAGTCCAGACTTCAAATAGTCCGGCCACATAGCAAACCGTTTCAATGCTTCGCCTCTTCGCTGCTTGCTGGTGGATCTTTCCGGGCCTCACTCGCTCTGACCTTTTCCAAGATCTTCTGATAGCTTTCAAAAGCCATCTTCGTTGTCTCATCAGACTGTGGATAGACCTCCTGCCACTTCTTGAGTAGCTCTATCGCTCTGTAATCACTCACTTTTTCTCTGCTCATATTTTCCTTCTTATCCATGAAGGCGTTAACAGCGTTCATGCAAACCGTCGTCCGGTTTTTCATGACGTTCTCAGCCAACATGGTCACTTCTCCCAGGCCTTTTCTGTCCATGATTGAGATCTCCTTCATCATGTCATCTGACAATGAAGTTTTCCTCCTTTCGTCCTTCACTTTATTCATAAAATCTATCCACGGCTGTGTGACATCGAGATTGTCGTCACATAGACGGGTCTCGTGTGCTAGCCTTTCTCCTGTGAGAGAGGCCACCCATGATATTTCTGAACCGTGTCCTTCATGAAAAGCGGCTTTGAAAAACCTTACTTTCGAGAAACTGACTCCTGGCTCCAGCAACACCCTGGAACCCTGAGTTTCGGGACTCTCCGACCTCTGTGAGCTGGAAGCGGCAGCATCCGTCTTCGAGATGATGGATATCTTTTCTTCGATTTCTCCAGTTTACCCGGTTGTTTGTTAGCCAGAAGAATGAACCCGGTTGGAACGTTGGATATCTAATCTAATCTCATCTAATTTAATCTACCTAATCTAATCTAATTCTAATCAAATCTAACCTAATCAACCTAATCGAATCTAATCTACCTAATCTAACCTAATCTATCTATCTAAGTAATCTAATTCTAATCTAATCTTATCTACCTAATCAAAACAGATTCTAATCTAACCAAAACTAATCTAATCTAATCAATCCAATTTTTTCTATCTAATCTAATCCCATCTACCTATTCTATTATAATTCTTATTCCAATCTAATCATCTAATCTAATCTACCTAATCTAATCTAATCTAACCTAATCTAATATTTTTAATCTAATCTAATCTAATCTAATGATATCATATCATATCACATCATATCATATCATATCATATTATATCATATCATATCATATCATATCTATCCAACTAATCTAATCTAATCTAACCTAATCTAATCTATCTAATCTAATCTAATTTAATCTACCTAAAGTAATCTAATCTAATCAAATATAATTCTAATCTCATCTCATCTATATAGTCTAACCTAATCTAATCTACCTAACCTACTCTAATTCTAATCTAGTTTAATCTATCTAATCTAATCTAATCTACCTAACCTAATCTAATCTAATCTAATCTACCTAATCTAATCTGATCTACTCTGCCTAATCTAATCTAATCTAATCTACCTAATCTAATCCAAGTCTAATCTAATCTAATCTACCTAATCTAATCTATTTCTAATCTAATCTAGTTTATCCCCCTTGCAATTCGGCCTCCGACCCTGACCCCTGAATCTTTAAGGGACCACTGGTAGCCTCTTAAAGAATGCGAACCAGGGCAAATTTCAGCCTTAAAGAATCTAACCCCAATGAACCAAGATTGCAACACAGTAGCCAGGTATGTCCCGTTAAAAAAATGGAGACCGTCAATAACACACCAAGGGGTGCCCCTTTAAAGAATTGGATACCCAAGTTGAAGTCAAGCATGAAATGTTCTGAATATTTTTAAGATTTTATGGATACATATCATGTACATTCATGTACATGTTAAAGAGATATGTGCATGTGGATGATATATGAATATATATATATGGTGCAGTTCCTAGAATCTTCCAAGGAAGGCCTCTTAAAGAATAGGAGAGCGTCAAACAACAGGATTTCCTTAAAAAATAGAACTGTTTTTTTTTTGCCGGCCAGGTATGTCCCTTAAAAAATACAGTTTTTTAAGGACATCATGTCCTGAACTTTTTAAGGAAAATTCCCAGGAGGATTCTAGTTTAATCTATCTAACTTAATCCAATCTACCTAATCTAATCTAATCTGATCTACCTAATCTAATCTATATAATCTAATCTAATCCACTCAGTGACAGCTACTTGCGGATGCTGGCAGGTTTCCCCCAAACTGTTGCCGTTTTTCCTCTCTGACCTTTTCAGGCGCTTGTCACTCACCGCTCTTGTTTTTGACGACTGCATGGAGAACGACACTTGGGTGATGTGAGATCGGCCTCGTACTGGTGAATCTAAAGGTGGTTTCGACCTATGAAACCCGAAACCCGAAACCCGAAACGGACAGCTAAAGTTAGCTTCAATCGACGAAACCCGAAACCCGAAACCCGAAACCGACAGCGAAAGTTGGTTTCAGGCGACGAAACCCGAAACCCGAAACTTGAAACCGACAGCGAAAGTGGGTTTCAAGCGACGAAACCCGAAACCCGAAACCCGAAACCGACAGCGAAAGTTGGTTTCAAGCGACGAAACCCGAAACCCGAAACCCGAAACCGACAGCAAAAGTGGGTTTCAATCAACGAAACCCGAAACCCGAAACCCGAAACCGACAGCGAAAGTGGGTTTCAATCGACGAAACCCGAAACCCGAAACCCGGAACCCGAAACGGACAGCGAAAGTTGGTTTCAAGTGACGAAACCCGAAACCCGAAACCCAAAACCGACAGCGAAAGTGGGTTTCAATCGACGAAACCCGAAACCCGAAACCCGAAACCGACAGCGAAAGTTGGTTTCAATCGACGAAACCCGAAACCCGAAACCCGAAACCCGAAACCCGAAACCCGAAACCGACTCGAATCCGACTTTTGGGTGGCTCTCCGGATCGGAACTCGAGAAAGAGAGAGAGAGAAAGAGAGGAGACATCAATCACCTTTCGATCCATCAGTGGCTTCGCTCTGCCATCCGTGACTCACAACAACCAACCTTTCCTATAGGTTTCCTATTTTTGAAACTTCCGCCACCGCCTTGTGCGGTACTACTGGTAGTAGTACTGGGAAGTGATTCATGAAAGCTTAGATGACATATGAGAAGAGATGAGATGAGAAGAGATGAGCTGGGATAAGGTGAGAAGGGCTCAGATGAGATGAAGTGTGGAGTGTGAAGAGTGCAGTGTGAAGTGTGGGGCGTGAAGAGTGCAGTGTGAAGTGTGAAGTGTGAAGTTTTTGGAGTGTGAAGAAAGCAGTGAGAAGTGAGGAGTGTGAAGTGTGGACTGTGAAGTGTGAAGTTTGGAGTGCGAAGAGTGCAGTGTGACGTGTGAAGTGTGGAGTGTGACGTGTGGAGTGTGAAGTGTGGAGTGTGGAGTCTGAAGAGTGCAGTGTTCGAAATTGCATTACATGTATATCCATAGAATGTGGTGTGTCTGTGTCTACTAGCTGTATATAGTCTAACACTTAGAAGAGGTATGGCGTTCAAATATACTTAGCACTGCTATAAGTAACATAGATCAAGGTTGCAGCAGTCAGGGTAGGGTGGTGCATTTAGGTTGGGGTGGTGCATTTAGATGAAGTTCATGGTGATGGCATTAAGACTTTGACAGGCATGAAATGAAACATTGTTGGTTGTTTGGAGACTTGGTGTGAAGACTTGGCTGACACAGAGTTGCGTGACATGATGATGAGATGAAGCTTAGAGCCTGAGGGAGGCGCAGCGCCAAGCAAGACCAAGATTGATAGCATCCGATCGCGGCATTATAGGCAATGTCTGCAAGCTTAGTTTTAATGTCACAGTGTCATGAAAAGAAGCAAGAATGCTGGCAAGCAAGGCACTTGTTTTCTTGATCTGACATTCGCGACATCAGCGGAGCCGGAGATCTTTCAACATATTGATTGTTGCATTCCAGGCATTCTGCCCTTTGTGCCAATACGTCCATCGGGCTGCGCGGATTTTGCGAGCCATGGCCACAGAATCGGTCAATGATTTGCGTTCCAGCCTTGACAGTCAGGGTCTTCTTCGAATTTGGCAACTTGTGTGTCCAAATCTTTGTAAAGTTGGGTTTCACCCATGTCGCTTTGCCTTTAATGAAGACTTTCTGCTTCTTATGCACAACATTGTCGTGCAACACGCCTGGCACTCGAAGCTTATAGGCGTTGGCTCCATCTTTATGTAAGATGACGTTCTTGTTCTGCAAGAACTTTGAAGCAATGGGCTTCCAATTCGTCTTCCGAATGGGACCAGGACCAAAACCAATTTTCCAGAGGTCTTGGTGGATAGGGGGGTCCAGCCAAGAGTCCCCAAATATTGTTTGTTTTTGTTTTTTTTGTTTTTTTTGTTTTCTCGATGTTTTTTTGGTTTTTTGGGTTTTCTCCATGGGTCCTCTCCCCAAAGAGTCCCCAAATATTGTTTTTTTTGTTTTTTTGGGGGGTGTTTTCTCGAGGTTTTGTTTATTTTTGTTTGATTTTCTCCATGGGTCCTCTCCCCAAAGAGTCCCCAAATATTGTTTTTTTTGTTTTTTTGGGGGGTGTTTTCTCGAGGTTTTGTTTATTTTTGTTTGATTTTCTCCATGGGGCCTCCCCCCAAAGAGTCCCCATTTGAACCAGACAATGAGGTGAAGCAGACGATGCTAACAAAGATATGAAATATACCTTCGGGGGGGTTCTGGTGGGGTGTGTGACCATATATATATATATGGTGCAGCGTTGGCCACCCCCCCTCCCCCCCCCCACCAATGGGTATGGGTGGACAGTATCGTCTGGTTCTTCTGGCCCCCCCCTGTGGCCTGTGGTGGTGGTATGGTTCTTCTGGTCCCCCCCCCGCCCTGTGGCCTGTGGTGGTGGTATGGTTCTTCTGGTCCCCCTCCCCCTGTGGCCTGTGGTGGTGGTATGTTGGGTATGTTGGTATGTTGGTATGTTGGTATGTATGTATGTATGTATGTATGTATGTATGTATGTATGTATGTATGTATGTATGTATGTATGTATGTATGTATGTATGTATGTATGTATGTATGTATGTATGTATGTATGTATGTATGTATGTATGTATGTATGTATGGAATGTAAGGTAAGGTAATGTAAGGTAAGGTAAGGTAATGTAAGGTAATGTAATGGTATGTATGTATGTATGTATGTACGTAGGTATGTAGGTAGGTAGGTAGGTAGGTAGGTATGTAGGTATGTATGTATATACACCACCACAGGGGCATCATACCCCCCCCCATCCCATGGGGGGGGGGAACACGGAACACGGGACCATATATATATATACCCTATGGATTCCTAAAATGGTATATTTCCCATTGGAAAAGTAAAGAAAACACTCAACAAAGCCAGGCTTAAACTCAAGCCAACGACTTGGATTTGCCAAAAGGGGCCATTTAAAGAACAAAAAAGATGCCGTCGTCTAGCAAGCCCGAGTTCAAAATGCAGAACAAGTGAAAAAAAAATGGCTATTTCAGGATTAGCCTTCATCAATTTCTATCAGGGCTGCGAATTGTTTTTCTTGGAGCAGGTTCCTTCCCACAAAAAAAAGTGGTGAATCTACCGATGCAAGCCACCGAAGTCAGTCGCGGATACGCTGGATCCAGCACCATCTGCCCACCCTTCGCTAGAAGCCCTTGCAATTCAGAACGAATTTCAGAGACGTTTTCCTCCAAGGCCTTAGGGCACTAAGGCGGTGACATACCTTGGTTTGGTTTTATATGTTTTATGGGGGATACAGCTATAGTTCATGGTTTTTTTTTTCATAACCAACTTATTGGGGCAACACTTGCATGATCATCATTCTTGTCTCAATTGTCATTATCTTCACATTGTTATATACGTTATATTATTTCTGATCGGAATTATGTTTAACATATATATATACACATATGTACATATACATATGTATGTGTATAATATATATATATCACTTTCACTTTCACTGGCGGCTCTCTGAAGACGTATATATATATATATGTATATAAGATTATATAATTATAATAGTGATATTTATCACATCTTCCCCCCACACAGTCCCGGACTGCCAGGGCCCTGCCTCTGCAAGTGGTAGATCTCCTGGCTCCCACCAGGGGGAAACTGGCCTCAATCTTCGCACGTAGACCGAAGGCGTCTGGTAAAACTGGCTCCAGGCGATCATTCGTCGACCACCACGTTCCAACGAAACCTTGGATTGATGACGACTGAGATTGATTGGGCGATTTGGGGATGGGTCAAAACCTTGTACCCCTGTAGTTCACCTCAAAATAGCTGGGATTTATGGATGTGAATAACCCACTAAAAATGTATCTATAGGTATTGACCCATAGCCATTTGCTAATGACTTGAGGATTTTTGCGGCTCCAAAAAACTCACCATTTGCGGCGAAATTTTACCGGAGGTTTTGGTAAAGCCAACTCATCATCTCACCAGGAAACTGCCTCATCAAAAATCTCCTGAGCCTCTGCCATGCGGTTCACAGATTTCAGAAGTTGCAAGGCAGTTTCATAATGAAGCATAGATCCGCGTTCCTGCAATTCCCCTTTCCAATCAAAGTCCGACAGACATTCTTCGTGGCGTGCCAAAGTCACGGCAAATTCTGCAATCAGCGGGTACAGCTTTAGATCCTTCAAATTCCAAAGGGCCTCCATCAGGGATTGAATCCTTGCAGCATCTGCAATGGACAAAAGCTTCGAGCCATGTAGATGTGCCAAATGAAGCAATTCCGCAGATGTCTCGTCCAAAACTCCTCCAAAATTGCATCTCGCAAACTCACCTGGGTCGCTGAGCCACTGCAAAATAGATATTCATCGACTGGGATCGTCATCGCATCATTGAGCGATTTTTTCTCAGAAAACCACACCTCAACTTTACCAGTGATATCCCTATGCGTAGCCGCCATTCTTGGAGCTTCAAGGCCATTCTGTGTTGTTGATCACTGTTGATCATCGTGCCATCCACATCCACCACGACTTCTCTGAAACCCTAAACCCTCAAGAATTGATGTCGATTGGAGTCGTCATGCCATTTAGAAAAATTGGAAATTGTGGAAAAAACGGTTGTGATGAAGGGATGGTTCAAGTGGCTAATGGGAAACTAGAATTGAAAATGCTTGTTTTATATGTTATAATAAATGGAAATTACCATTGAAAATGGTTCTAAGAAATGGATCCAGATATTTCGAAGGTCATTTCTTTACAGATTTTGCCCCTAAATCATAGCCCTGACAGATCTGACAGCAGACGAGTACTTGGATCATCTTGGATCCTCTGGTGATATCTGGCCACACGGTACGAAGTGCCACGTGTTGCAACTATGTTCAAGATCTAATACAAGGTGTTGCTCAGCTATAAGATGCTATAAGCTGTTTTTTTAGCTCAGCTCAACTTCGATATGCCAACCCAACAGCTCAACTGGGACATATTGGGACCTCTAAATTAAAGCCAACAGTTCAAGTGTTCAGTGTTCACCAACTCTTTGGGATTCCAACACTTCACGAGAAAATCATCAATCAGCTCACCTGCATAGGCTAGGAGGAGTCGACTGCGACTTTCCACGTTGCCCGGTGCTCGTGCCAGCTGCCGTTCCAGCCGCGCCAGTTGCGCACCAAAGCGCCGGCCGCGCCACGCCGCGAAGCGCCCTCTGGCGAGGTGCATGGCGAAAATCTCACGGAAGCGAACCCCAAGATGCCACAAACTTGAGAGACCTCCAGCATCCATCAAGAATGGCGCATGTTTGTGGGAAAACCTAAACGGATTCGGGGTATCCTTCATTGCTACCACGAGCTTAGTTTCCAAATAGTTTACATCTCCCCTGTTTTGTTCATTCCTTGACGCTCTGTTGACCGATCTGGAAATTGGCAAGAGACTGAACATTGTGGAGTAAATTCTGATTGGCAGTTTTTTCGGTTTCAGCTTCATCCAAATAATCTAGGGAGTTTCAGTTTTCCCTACCAGTACCTTTCCAAATAAAGAGTTGCTGAGTAGTTTGATTCCTCCTCCTCCTCCGAAAATTTTCGATACGCCTCGCAGGGTTACCCTGGTGCAGTGTACTGGATGTACTCATGAATTGGGGGCCATTTACGGATACCCTCTGGTGATTTAACAGTTCGCCATGGTATAGATGGCCCATAGATGATTTTCCCAGCTAGAAACCTCCATTTATAAGGGTTTTTCCATGGCTATGTTAAATAACCAGATGGTAGTATTTAGTAATATTTGATATTACGTTGGCCACTTTGCCATTTCAGGATTGTGAAAAACCATGTGTTTCACACCATGATCGGTGCTACCAGCTAACACCTCATTTTTCAGGGTCAAACAATGTCAAACACCTTTTTTTTGATGGTAAAACGATGTAAAATGCATCGTTTTCATGATGAACCAACATTTCTTGATGGTTAAACCTCCTTGAGTGTCTTAAAACCACCATTGTCAGATGGCATGAATCTCCCAACAGCATACCTTTTCGTCGCGCGGACTCACACGGAGTCGGGGCCTGGACCCAGCGTGACAGATTCGTGAACAATCACAATCAAGAATGGCTAATTTATGAATGGTTAACAAATTGGAATCATGTGGGTACAACAATGTCATTTTTACCAACCATGATTGGGAATCGTAGTACCACCTATAAAAATGGTGATGACTGGGGGATGGTTTATAATATAATATAATGGATAGAATAAATATGTATCATTATGTATCTATCTATCTATCTATCTATCTATCTATCTATCTCTCTCTATCTATCTATCTATCTATCTATCTCTCTCTATCTATCTATCTATCTATCCATCCATCCATCTATCTATCTATCTATCTATATATAATATAATATATATATATATGTATATATATGGAGGTTTCCTGAAATGGTGGTACCCCCAGTTCTCATCCATGTTCGGATTTTCCATTATCAACCAACCATTTTGGGGATACCCCTTTGATGGAAACCCCCAAATCAAAGATCCCCAAAATTGCAGCGCCGACGATTCTAATGTGGAAAACATGGATTTCCATCGGTGAGGTGACGACTTGCCATGGATTCTCTGCTCATTGTCCCACAAAAATTCTCGTGATATATCCCCGTCTTTGTGGGTTTCAAGTAGTGTACTGTGAGGACTGCTGAAAGTTGCTTGGGGTTCTATGGGCCCATACAGAAGGATACATCCCGGTAACAGCCTATGTTTCTCCCTTTGCCAAAGAAAACTTTTGGAACATGTTCGAACCTGCTTTTGTACAACGGAAAACTGACATGAAACTCAAAAAAAAATACCATTGAAAAGTTCTTTTCCTTTCCCAAAGCTTCTTTTGGGGGGTCAATTTTCTCTTCCAAAATGACCATCACCTTCTGGAAATGAACCAAAAATTGATTTTTACCGATGATTCAGCCACTGCTTTCCCCCACATCAACGGCGTCAATGGGGGGCCTCAACGATGGACGATGAAGCGAATGCCCCCTTGTTTTTTCTCCTTCACCACCTCCAGAACCAACTGGTGGAAGGCCTGGCGGCCGGGAAGCGGAGGCTCTGAAGTCAAGGTGGATGTGGTTCACCTGTCACCTGCGTTTTTCAAGTAATGGAATGGGCCAAAAAAAACCATGGACATCAATAGACTATAGTGATCTATAGTGACTATAGATCAAGAAAAGCCACCGGAAAGAAACACTGGAAAGTTTCCCCGACTTTTCGATGACCCATTTTTCGCAGGCCTTTTGGCCCTCGCCCTTCAGATGGTTCTGCTGCAAGTTGACTCCAGTGAGTCTGGGATGAGCAGCACAGGCTCGGACAATGGCCTGGGAGAAAAAAGAAACCATCGCTTCATGACATTGCTTTACTCAGCGGACAGGATAGATTCTGATAGATTAGGATTTTTTTTAGATAAAAATTGGTGAATTCACCCAAAACTTGGCAGATGCTTCAACTATGTTCAACTCATGTGTTGACCTTAAGACGAGTTGACCCCACTTCGCACGATTGTTCAACGATTTTGATGCAGATGCCTCATTGTTCCAAGAATCGGCCATGGTAGATCGGTGATTTTTTGTCCCTCAAACTCTGGAATATGGCTACATATGGCTGCTATAGTTCTAAAAACTCAGGAATTAATGAGGAAAAGAAAGGGTATAGTAGCCATTAGTAGCCATCGAAATTCTTTGTAAAGATGGCTACTATACTTACTATACCCTAGGAAAATGCCCCAGGCCGCCCCACTCTGGCCGGGGATTTCCCGCCTCAGCACCTGGAAATCCAATCTCGCAGTGGTTCAAGAAGAGATCCTTCAAGTTGCGATTCAGAAACAGCGCTTCCGCCAAAGCCTGGCTGACGATCCGGATGCCAAAGAACGAAGGACCCAATGTTCCGGTGCTCGCATCGATCAATATTTCTTGTGGATCCAGGATGCTGTAGATATCTTTAAAAAACACCGATTTTCTATAGCTATAGGAAATGTCCTTAAATGTTCCGAAAAAAATGAAATTGCCTAAGAATAATGTGCCCCAAAAGAATTGGTCGTTTTTCTCAGACATTTCCCCGACCAGTTCACGGATCGCAAAAATGAGGCTTAATCCAGTTGGATCCCATCTATCCGATCTATCCGATAGCGACTCTTGTTACTACCTGAAAAATGTTACATAGCTATAGCAGCTATGGAAAATCACCACATTTAGAAACAAAAAAAAACATCATAATCTACAAATTGACAAGTTCAATACCTGCTTGTTAAATCGGAGGGTAAATCCTTAATGATTGAATTCATTCTTCCTAAAAAGATACCCATCCTTCAACGCTGGACCGAGAAAAACCACCATCAACCATCCTTCGCAACGCCATCATCGAGGCGGTCTGAGAATTGCCCAAGTTTTGCCTCCGCCCCCTGGTCACCGAGATTGTTGTTGGTCAGGGTCCTGAGCCAAAAAAACAACTCAGCTGCCAGGCATTCACTGAAAAATGTGTCAAACAATTGTCACTGCAAATCAAAACAAAAAAAGAAAAAGAAACAAGGATTATATACAAGCATAAACCATATGTCCTACCAAAGGTTTATTAAACCATATTACAATAAGACAATATTTAAATGAAACATCCTTCCTTCACTGCAAAAGGATTATGAAAGGAGTGGCCAACAACACTTGGAACATTACTTCCGAAGCCATCGAACATGTGTTTAAGTTTTCTCCCCAAAACAAATCGGTGGACCTTCGGAAAAGCCCATTGAGAAGCCAGGGATCAGAGTCTTAATGCGATCGTTCACTTTCAACTCTTCCGCCAGAGCCTCCCAGGGAGTCAGCAAAAAACATCAAATACTCAGCAATGGCAATGGATCAAAAAGTCTGGTGGTGAACATCATAATATGGTGGCTTCCATAAATGGTAGTACCCCAATAGCTGGTTGGTTTATTTCATGGAAAATCCTATGAAACTGGATTATTTGGGGGTAGCCCACCATTTTCGGAAACCTCCATGGTAGGGAAACCGCCACAAAAACCCTACCATAATGGGGGAATGGCTTCACCATGAAAAATCATGAAAATGGTGATGCTGGGGATGTTAAAAATGGCATTGGCTTTACCAGATTTTCATGGGTAAATAGATGTTCATCTCCCAAGGCATCATGGGATTTGACGCATCCGGATTCTTCAACGAGCGGTTTAGCCAAGTGGCCCCCGACACTACAATGATCCAACTGGAAATGATCGCAGAAATTGAGGTTACCACCCTGGTAATTGAAGATAGCTATTGAAAATGGCCATTGATAGTGGATGTACCTGGTAAAAATTGTGATTTCCCATCGTTTTTTGTATGTTTACCAGAGGGTACCACCCTTTTTGGCCAAATTCTTTATCACCCTTTTCAGAATGGAAATTCCCAGGATCATTGGCCAAAATCGATGGTTCCTTGTAGGAAATGATCTATAGTATTCAATAGTAACCCCCCAAAAAAAAAGTTGGAAACCTGGAGAATCTGTAGAAAAAATCCTCTATACCATCCTGGAATCATGTTTGTCTCTATCTTTTGGGGGATTCCTATAGACTCGTGCTGGTGCTGGATTGGAAATAGCATCATTCTCCGACCATTTTCTATCCAGCGAGATCTCAAGTCGGACCCACACTGATGGTCCACTCTAAGCCGTTGTCGATGATTGTCAAACGCCCCGTGTTCGGACTAGTTGGAACCGGAGCCAAAAAATGTGGGGAACGCTGATATGTCATTGGCTATCCCTCTGCAGATCCGTAGGATGCGATTTTTCTTCGATATCCTACGGGGGATTTGTGTTTTTGGAAGCCCATTTTGGCTGGTCTAATCATCCTTTCTCTTGGGTAAATGATAAATCCCTATCTTTGTTGAAACTAGTTGAAACTCACCCATTTCGTTTAAAATAAACAGTGTTCTCTTCAAATATACCGGTTTCAAAAAAAACCTGCTGTGTACGTGATATATACCACATATCCAAACTATACATATTAATATCAGTTTTATAGCTATATTATATATATATATCATATATCATATATATATGTATATTATATTATCTATATATATATCACGTATAGCCCAGCCTATCCGGTGCTCCCCGCGGTGAGCTTGGCCTGGCCTCAGCCTCATCGGCTCCCAGAGAGCTTTCTGTGAGGTCCAACTCTTTGATGGTTTTCACCGTCAGCACCCGGGTCGTCAGTACCTGGCTGCAACAGGATATGAATCATGGGAAGAGAAAAAGATTTAAAAAACAGTGGGAAATGAATGGAAATGATATTTATGACATACACATGCGTTTTTATGATCTTACGGTGTGTCTCTGGTGTGTCTAAAGGTTGGGTGTACCAGTTTACCCAAGAAAAATGCAAAGTTGAAAACATGAAAAAAAAACCACTGGATGTTGCTAGTACACCACTGGATGTTGCTAGTACCCGATTTTAGACAATGTGAATCATCACTACGTGATTCAATGGATTGGAACGGAAAATCTGAACACCGGGAAACCATCGATTTGGCCATGATTCTATGGGGCTTTCCGGTGAAATTTTTCCCTAACCAATCCATTGAACCATGGTTTACCGTGATTTTTCACTATGAAAATCCGAAAATCCATTAGTGGGGCACCCATTTTCAGCGCCATCAGCGCCACTTTGAAAACGCCACCAGTCCCCACCTGCATCCCCTCCAAACCTATCTTTGACTTCCTGGCCGGGTGTAACCACTGAAGCAGCGAAGAACCCCGTTGAAACGTTAAAAACTAACAATTCACATGATGGTTTGTTGATCATTCATTGAACCATTAAGAAATTTTATTGTTCATATATATATATATTACATATTATTTAGTGATACAATTGCTTATCATTCATTGAACAATAATTTATAATATATAATTGAATCATCTTAGTGTTGTGAAATGCCTTAAGCCTACTTCTAAGCATTAAAAAAAAAGAAAACCAATGAAAAAAAACTTTTTGAAAAAAGGAAAAAAAAACAAGGACTATTTTGAAAAAGCATTTAAACAAAAAAGGATATACATTTATATGCGGCTGCTTTTTTTCGTTTTTTTTCGGTCTGTGTTCCCTCTTTGTTACGCATATTTTTTCGGTGGTTTTTTCATTTGTTTTTTCGTGTTTTTTTCTTTCGCAGGTGACCTGATGACCGGGACCTTCGAAAATGTAAAAAAAAAAAAAAGTGGAAAAAAAACAAAAAAAAGACCGGAAAAAAACGACAAAAAATGGTGTGCTTTTGTTTGCTTTTGGTTTTGCTTTTGGTTTTGTTTTTTAAGTTCATTCTATTTGTTCCATCGTTTCATAGAAGTTGCCTGTAAGCCGTGTCACAATCTTAGTGGTCTCACAGCCACATGAGGTTACACGGGGATCATATGCCATATGGCAATCCTCGTATTTTTGTTGGTTTAACATAGAGTAATCCAAAAAACATGGCATTTTGAAGTCATGCAAAATAGTCATACATCTAATCATGTTTCTATCTGTTTGTGGTTAAAATAATAGACCCATTTTAAGATTCAACGTCAACGTGGGAATCATCAAAAGAGTCCTGTCATCTGTAATATCATTATATAATAGTTCATGACTATAATATATATATATATACATATTAAGATATATATGTCTATACATATACCCTCTGGTAAACTAACATATGGAAAATCACCATTTTTCATGGGTATATCAACTATAAATGGCCATTTTCCATAGCTATGTTAGTTTACCAGAGGGTATATATACATGTGTATCTTATATCCCCATCATGGTTGGTCGATATAGCCATTTTTTGCAGCGTCAAGAACCTGGTTGCTACTGGTTGGTTTTCTGAACGGGAGTCCCGACTCATTGATTGGTTCAGCATCCCAAATAAACTATCCAGCAGAAGCCACATACAACCATCAAACAGCAGGGTAAACTGCTATCATATGCTTGGGAAACTCTATTTGTAGCTCCTTGGTTTCTCATTCATTCTGTAAAAATGTAGGGAATATTCCAGCACCTGATTGCTCCCAGTCTGCGAAAATGTCCATTTCACCGAATCATATAGCTGTCACCAGGTGACGTCAAACGGAGGGTGTAGACGCCACGTTGAACCTTTAAAGCTTCGGCGATGGCCTCGAGCAGATTTTGTTGTCGTTTGGAACGATGAGGCATTGGCTAAGTTGTGAAATGGGGATAATAGGTAGAAAATTGCCGCAAGAGTCATGCATCAAGAGCTGTTGCAATAGGTTTGGGTATGGAAAAAATGCAAGAATCAGATTTCTTTGCATTGTGTTATTTTAATACTTGTATCAATCAGGGGTTTTCCTACCAGCAACCGTGGTTTTTGGAGACGAACCTTCGGTATCTCATAGCCGCCGCCGACTCGGTCGGTAACTCGCCTTCACACGAGCGTCTCCATGGCCCGGAAGCTTCGGGTCCCAAACTTCGCCTCTGAGGTCACTTCCGAGGTTGATCCTCGGGGATGGACCCATGGTTTTCGCCCCATGGCATCATCCCATATCATCCCATGGTTGGTTGTTTAAAAAATCGTCCCCGAAACGAAAGCGAACCGTGGCAGACAGGCGGCATCGGACAGAACGACTGGAGCTCTAAATAGACTCTAAGATCTAAGGGTCGAGGGCACATCATGGCACATCATGGCACATCGGTAGAAAAAGGTGAACCATCCAGGTTTTCCATGAAAGCAATGGGGAAACCATTGGCACCTGGCACTAGCACGCTGATTTTTGGATGTTTCTGAGGTCACAGGAAGCAAACCATCTATTGGTTACGACCTTTTGGGTGGGTCTTCCATCATGTTCCATCTATGTCACCCATCAATGTGACGTAGAAATTAGCATCAAAAAACCGCCTCGGCTGTACATTTCACCAACCAATACACCACCTACATGTCATACCTCACTGTGAAGTTACTACTGGTAGCAATGTTAGATAGTTTATGCTCATCCCCAGAGCATGAAAGGGATTCCAAACAGAATGCTTTGATCTATTTTTTTTCGTGAAAAAACATTAAAACAAATCCCTATGAAAATGAATCGGCCACGATCCCCCTGTCTCGGTTTTTTATCCAACTGTTGACTATGGCACACCTGAACTCACGTCTGTCAACAAAATCCCGCCAGCTCGATGAGAAGCTGGTGATGAAATGCTGCGCTTCTTTTTTCGGCACCAAAAGTGGTAGGTTCACCAAAAGTTTTTCACAATGAAATGGACCAACTGGGCCCATTTCAGATATGAAATATGAATCAAAACTGAAAGCTCTACTCAAGAAAAAACCCTTAAATAATTGGCAATATAGCCAACGCAACATAAAATGTTACATAGATATTATACAGTACACATCAGTACACCTATGATACCCTGAGAAATGAGACCCCTTTTTTCACAGATAAAAAATTCAACCAAGACATTCCACTCAGAGTTTCGCTAAGGGGCAGGGCGGATTGCGTTTCGGTGCCATCCTTTTTCGCAAACATATGTCGATGAGACTCTTTATATAAAAGTGATACAAAAGCTGATCTCAAAACCCATTAACCACTAACCATTGACCATTAGTCATACTGATGCCTCTCTTCAGCCATTAGCCATTAACTTACTAAGAGAAGATGAAGATGACTAAACAAAAACATCAACTGAACCATTTGGAAATTGGGTCCTATGTGCCATGGTCCGTTCATCACTGGGTCCGTTTCTTCAAGGTCTATCATGGTCTTTCAACCTACTAAACATCTTTGGCCAGTGCAAGACAATCGACATCAAAGGGCCCGTGTGACCACGGCATCATTTCACCGTAAGGCAACCAGTTTACCCTACGTCAGGACTGCGAAACAGGGTGAAACCCCACCGTTGATCTCTGATCGGAAACAACGACAAAAAAAACACAAAATGATGGCATCAATCACAGGGAACTTCTATTGCCAGCATCTTTTCTATGGTTTAAGGAGGGTATCACAAGTCGCATCTAAAAATGCATTGCCAGTTGTTGTCTCACTCGGATCATGGAATTTGCCAACATACCCTCTGGAAATTCAAACGTGGCAACACAAAATCATTGCATTAAAAGATTATTTCCCCATCAAAAAGTCCATTTAAAACGTTTGATTGCTGGCGGGTAGAATGAACATGTTCATTGCCATACCCTCTGGTAAACTAACAGTTTGCTATGCAAAATCACCATTTTTAATGGGTAAATCAACTATTTTTATGGGCCATGTTCAATAGAACACTGTTAAATTACCAGAGGGTAGGTTAATTACCACAGGGCAAATTGTGCGAAATACAAATCCCCCCATGGCTTTGTCCAGTCTCTCTCGGACACTGTTCTTGGGTGCTGCAAGCAATTCCTCGCGTTCCAGGGTCAGAAACGAGGTCATAAAAGATAGGATATTTTTTTCTTGCCCACAATGAAGAATATCATTCAAAAAACATCAGAAACCAATTCAATGCGTTTTTCAGACTTGAAAAAACCACCATTTCACATTGGCTTTGCAACACCTTTTCGGTTTTCCACAAAATTTCATGGCTTTTTCCCCAACATTTCCCCTTTTCGATCCTCCATGCAGTTCACAGCCATATAGGCCTCCCCCTGTGCCAGGTCCAGGGGATTGAAGCGCAGCTGCTGGATGGGGCTGTGAATCTCGTTGTTTTCGGTATCCCACACGGAGGAGTCCCTCGCCTGTGAGGATTGGTGTCCCACAAAAGGCGCGAAAAAAAGCGTCATGGTGTGTCAAATGCCATGGGGTAGCAATGTGAAAACCAAGAAATCTCTGGGCCAGGTGGGTTTTTGTTTGGGCCAGGTGGTATCAAGAACTGAAAAGGTACAATGTGGTGCCCCTCAGTGATGTGAACGTTGGTTTAGATTCGCCCCAGTAACTAGTTCGTTATTTGCGTACCATAAACCATAGTTATTGGAGTTACCCTATGGTAATTTAACATAGCTATTGAAAATCACCATTTTTAATGGGAAAATCCACTATTAATGGTCATTTTCAATAGCTATTTTGACATAACCAGAGGGTATTTGCACCAACTGAGCTATCGTGGCCGGGGGCCTCACATTGGAAAGGCGACCGAACCAGATCCCCCCGAACCCAACCAGGAGTTGGCTGAGACCCCGCAGCTACTGCTGGGGGAAAATCACCAACCAAAGCAACACACATCACCAACAAATCAGCAAAGTATAGTGTACCCTCTGGTGAACTAACGTAGCTATTGAAAATGGTCATAGAAATAGTGGATTTTCCCAGCTATAAAATGGTGATTTTCTATAGCTATGTTAAATTACCAGAGGGTAATATGACTTCAATGAACATGTTCTAACATAATGTGATGGGCTAAATTCAATGTCAACCTATTAAGACACAAAATCGCATGATGTCCCATTATTTTGATCATTGTGGAAGCATCAGTTTTCACGCCCGTCTCCTGCATCCCAGAAGGTGTGTCATCGCCCGTGGGTTTTTTCGCTCGGGCGGTCCGTGGTGGACTTCGAAGTTCTTCTTCAGCCAAGGTCTTTGGTGAATCATCCGATAACCTGAAGTTCAATGGAGGATCTGGTTATGACTAACAAAAAGCGATGGAAAATCACCATGCTATTAATAGGTAAACCATCTATTTCTATGGACCATCTATACCATGGCTATGTTAGTCATAACCAGAGGGTACAGGAAAACCCCCTGTTTTTTCATGAAAAAAACGATGGTTTCCGGGTGAGATTTTCGCCAAGAAACCAATCCATTGAGAAGCGAAAACCCCGTCGATCACTTGGTCATAGAAATGATGACTTGTAGATTTTTCGGATGCGACCAAGATATTCAATCATTTTTACATATAATTCACATATATCACTTGTGGCTTTGTCTAAAAATTAGGGAACACTTCAATTATCTGGCAAAAATAAACAGAAAAACACATAGTTATGTTATTTATGTTTGGTACCCCACTATTATTGTTGGTTCTGTTCCCAGTTTTAACAATTATTAAGCATTATTAACCATCATTAACCATGGTCTGGACCATTCTTTTCACAACTATCAACCATGATAAAATCCAACGGTTTAACCCTTGCTGACCATCCCGAGTTGACCAACCAGAAAATATTCACAATTCTTTTAGGAATACATTGCCAAAAAAAACCCAAGCTTTAAAAATGTGTATTTCCACATCAACTTCAAACATCCTCAAACTTAAATCTCGCATTCAATGTCCAAAAAAGTTTCCAACATACCATGGCATACCCTGCCTTTCTTCAGCATACCATGGTTTGCTGGCAAATCCCCCACAGCGAATGATCAGCTGATGACCGGAGGGTAACAGCAACTGATATCCGGTCATAAAATCGACAAGGAATTTCCCGTTTAAAAAATGTTAATGGTGATTGAAAAGTGACTTGACCAACTCTTTCAGACAAGATTTGACCAACGTCTAACCAAATTTGCAATGGTTAAACCATGTTGGTTTAGCCCCATTACGGGAGGCTCAAACAACGCCCAATGGAGTAACCCGAAAAAAATTCAGATGACCGAAGTGGGTGATTTATCACTGTGAATTCAGATGGGATTCCTCTCTCGCTATCTGGTGGGTGCCGCAGAAAATTATCTTCAACCCCACTCATTGACCCACTAAACCTATATTCTCACCGGGTAAAACTGGGCGGCCATGGCCCCCTAGTGCCGACTTGGATGTGCAGGCCCAACCAATCGGATCCGTGGTTATTTCATCCAGAACAAGAACCCATATTTCATCCCATGCCATATTTATATAAATTTATATATATATTATATATATATTATATATATATATTATATATATTATATATATTATATATATTATATATATTATATATATATTATATATTATATATATATTATATTATATATATATTATATTATATATATATTATATTATATATATATATATTTAAAATATTATATTATATATATATATGTTATATATATTATATATATGTGGGGATTTTCCATTAATCTAACTGGTTTTTTTTGAGCCATTTATGATCCATGGGGCCCACACCCTCACGTTGGGATAATATACCCCGATAGTCCCGTTTTGATCCATGGCATCGGATGAAATATATTACTGATGAAAAGTTTCATCCAATAGTTTCGTTGTTCGTCCAGTTAAATCATTCAAAATACCATATTTTGATTGGTGAATAATTCAAAAAACCACTGGTGATCATTGGTTATTAGTTGGGGACTACCATTTTTCCATTGGTTATGAGTTGGGGATTATACAGGATGGCGTCCCCAGTTATAAGTTGGTTTGTAACCATAGTTAAGCCACTTATAAGGCAAACTGAACGCTATCGAACGGGGGGCCCATTCTGTACCAAGCAGCGGAAAGCCAAAGTCGTCCACTTTCGAATCTTTCGAACCTCTTCTGAACTCCTCTCGCTGCTCCACGGCCCAGGCAGCTGCAGCGTTGGTGGTCTCGGCTAAGGCTGCGGGCTCCTCGAAGGCCTCCTCTTTGAACCTGGAAGTGCGAGGAGCGCCTGACTCAAGATGCTTCAATGATATAACAGGTTCAAAGGATTCTTGTCGAATGGATTGAATATGAATTATTTTTTGAATTACTATTTTATATATGATATTGTATATGATATATGATATGGTATATGAATTAAAGATCTAATCATATTTAATCGGCCACAATTATGCAATGGGGGGTATCTGATTTGGGTTTTTCTGAAAATGGGGCTTAGATCCCCATGAAAATTGCCATGTGAACTACGTTTCTATAAAAATTGATTAAACCACCTGATATAACTGTACACTACCTGGGAGTGCAGTTCCACTTAATTTCTGTGGGTACATATATGATTTATATGGGTATGGGTCAATACCTATTAATACCATTTTTAATGGGATGAACATCCATTTACCAGCTATTTTAGGGTTCACTAGGGGTACCAGGGTTTTGACCCATCCCCATATGGCCATCATTATGGGGGTTCTGAATCCGAACTGCTGGGGGTGACATCGCCATGGTTTTACTGTGATCCGTGATACCTCCCAGAATTCTGAGTCAATCTTTTTGGACTCTCCGAGAAGTCCCAATCGAAAATTGCAAGAAACGAAAAGGGGAGAACAGTATTGAAATGGTATTCACTAATGTTCTTAGTAAATACCATCCAATACAACTTAGATGTTCTTAGTGAATACCATCCAATAAAGATTATTTTTAGTATTGGATGGTATTCACTAAGAACATCTAAGTAGTAAAATCGTGGAATCACAAAACATGAAGTCATACATGGACAAAAACAAGTCAGGTCAAAAAATCGGTGCTCGAACGGTCAATTTTTTTCCAGAACTTGCGGAAACCGCTCGCCTGACGACTCCCAAGAATTCCAGCCATCCTTCGCGAAGGAGTCGGTTCACCACAAGCGCGTGCAGCTGCGCACGGGTGATCCCTTGATAAATCAGAGATCGGGTGATGAGGTTGGTTTGCCAGTCCCTCACCTGGAACGAAGGAAGGAACTCACCGGAAGGGGAGGTCGAAAATGACGTGTTCTTTGGTGAACATGACGCGGTTTTCAAAAACAGTAACACTTGGATGTACCCTCTGGTAATGTAACATAGCTATTGAACATGGCCATTTATAGTTGATTTATTTTTTTTGAACATGGTGATTTTCCATAGTTATAGTTCAATTACCAGAGGGTAATTTTTCAGCAGTGTCTAACTCCCATTACTATCCTACTATCCCATTACTACCCTCTACACCTTGGCATCCAAAGCAACGCAAATCACGAAGAGATGCTCCAAGCCCTTGGCGTGTTCCACTGTGTCCAGGATCAAAACTTCGCTTCCTTCAGACCCTTCAGACGTCGACAGGATGGAGAAGGAATCCTCGCAGGAAGTGAGCTGGAAGTGTCCTGAGGCTGGCAGAAAAAAAAGATGATGTAGCCGTGTAGCCATCCAATGGCCAATAAAGGAATGGCCGTGATGATAAATAAAGCATGGAAATTTGAGGGACCATTTTCAGACAAGCCGATATTAGTTGCTTTAGAAAAAAATGTCAAATCAATACCCTCTGGTAAACTTAACTAACATGGCTATTGAACATGGCCATAAAAAGCTCGTGGATTTACCCATTGATAGCATGCTGGATCTTTCCATCGTTTTTTGTAAACGTTTAAAGCGGCCGGGTAATTCGGCAATGCCAAAGTGTCGTTGACCAAAGTCTGTGGTCAACTTCTCTTGCAGCGCAGGCTGAAATTTCTCCAGAAAGTCCAGGTCGGGGACCAGAAATGCCAGACGATTATGAAAGCTGAGGCCACTGTAGTTGCACATCAAATGCCCCAAAGCTGCTATGCTGTAAAAAACATACCTGGTCAGAATCTGAGTCAGAATCTGAGTCAGAATCTGAGTCAGAATCTAAGTCATTTTTGAGGTCATGGACCCATGGATTTTCTCCAGTCAATGGATTGATTTCAGGGAAAATCTTCACCAGAAAGCATGGTTTGTTGCCACCAAACAGATAGGGTTTTCTGGTGACAATTTTAAATCAAAAAGCCAACTCCGGAATTAGCGATGTTTCAGTCAAATGGGGGTACCCCCATTTATGGCCGGTAGATTTCATGGAACATCCGAAAATTAAATGGATGAGAACTGGGGGTACCCCCATTACAAAACGGAAACCACCAAAAATGTCACCAGGTACTCAGGTAGGTCTTCAGCTCCTGATTCAAACAGAAATGTCTTCAAGGGTGGACCTGGCGGACCCAATGACGTGACATCCTTTTTGTCAAAGCTTCCCTGGAAGGCAGCAGCGCCCGCCACAATCCTCTTGCTGCTGCGAACCACTTGGGTGAGTTTCACTTCCGGCACTTGAGGAAAATTCAGCCTTGGAACACGCGAACTGTCCTTCAAGAAAAATGCCGTGTCTTTGGAAGGCAAGGAGAAAAAACACAATAAAGACAAAACATGCACCCCCAACTCATGTTTGTTGGTTTATGGATAGGTTTCTGTTGGTTTATAGGCAAAAAAAATGCGTTATGTTCAGCATCACCCAGCCACCCACCTGATGAGGCTTGAGACCTACTCGACAGCAGCACCCGCTGGTGCGTCGGAATCTTCTCCAGAAACTCGCGATTGACGCCTGGACGGAAGATTTCATGCGCCTCATCGATCACCAGTAACGAAAACTCCAGCTGGGCTGCTGCGGCCACCGGCAAAGCCTATGGCCGTGACCCGGTCCCGTAAAACAAGAAAAAAAATATGGAGTTGGGGTGATGGGGCATGTCATTGAAAAGGACCCCACGATATTCTTGCGGCCTTAGACATCTTCCAGTTTCAGTCAGTTCATTAGTTTCATTCATTTCCACGGTCCAATCAACCAAGTTGTAAAATCCCAGAATATTGGCATGGCCATTATTTCCCATGACGACCATGACGCATGCAAGGGCCGCCACCTTCAACCGGTTTCCCTCAACTTCCAAGCTCAGAAAGGAATCATAGGGATAGTGCATCAGGACCATGCGCTTTAAAACATCCAGCTGTATCTCCTCTGCACTCCTTGGCTCTGGACTAAAGGTGCCATCAAAAAATGACACAAAAAATCCCCCATCCGATTCCTCCACAGGAGAAAACATCTTCAAACCTAACCGTTAAACCATTCAAAAAACTCAAAATTGCCAAACATCAATAAGCATCCATTCTAAATCAGCTCTCAAAAACTCACCAATGCCCCCCCAATGCCAGCCAGAACTCAGAAATTGCCCCAAGATGTCCCCAAAAAAACAAGATCATCCACTTAGATTTGCTTACTTAAGTTCAAAACTTTGCAAACTCCTCCAGTCGACATCATCCCCCCATCCATGTCGATCCAAAAAAGAAATGTCGAAAAAAACCCAAGAATCTGCATGAGCCAACGCACAAAATGGAATCCCAGCCCCAAGCTGGGCGCCACAAAGAGCACCTGTCGCTTCTTCGTCCGCAGCTCGTCCAGGACCAAATGCAGAGCCACGAAGGTCTTCCCCGCCCCGGCCACGGCGGAAAGGTGAACGGCGCCGGTGGACAGGGCGGAATGGATGGCACGAAGTTTCTCCTGAGAGAAGTTATGGGAATTTGATTTGGAACGTGAAGGTTATCATGAATCAAATCTCTATATATATATGTATATACATATATGTATGTATATACATATATGTATGTATATACATATACATATACATATACATATACATATACATATACATATACATATACACATATACATATACACATATACATACACACCCACATATAAATATACATATACATATACACATATACATATACACATATACATACACATACACATATAAATATACATATACATATACACATATACATATACACATATACATACACATACACATATACATATACATATACACATATACATATACACATATACATATACATACACATATACATATACATATATACATATACACATATACATATACATCCCGGCGCCTGGTTTACCGCGCGTGTGTTTTGGCATTTTCTCAAGAGTCTTTATGATGACCTTCATGTCTATTTCTTGGTATTTGCAGGACTTTTGAAGCAATCATCATCATGTTTGGTCACAAAATGTGGCTAGTTCCATTGTGTTTTATTTTTTCATCATTTTTCACTTGTATTTGCACGCTTTTGTGAACGCCAGGAGTAGAAAGAGGCTGTTTCAGGATGCCTTGTTTTTTGATGGATTTGCGTTTCGCCACAGGGAGACAACAAAAAAATCGGACTTTTCGGTTTTTCCCGAATGCGTAGCAAGGGTTCCCGTTTCACTCTGGGGGTCTGGGGGTTGAGGGTGTGTTCGCTCGACGTTGCGTTTGTGGTCGCAGCCGTTCGCAACCGTTCGCGCGAACTCCGTATGGCCGTGCCTATGGGAAGTTTTGCAGAGGTGGTCCTTTTTGGAGGTTTCAGACGTCTGGTTGCTTCGTTTCGCGTGGCAGGCGTGGCACTTCGTGACATTCAGACGTGTTCTGCAACGTGTCGAAAATCGTATCGCGTGGCAGGCGCAATACTTTTGCGACGTTTTCAGAAGATGTGTTGCAGTTTTCGTGGCAGGCGCAGCACTTTGGGCGTGTCCATCGTCATTTTTCGTGGCAGGCGCAGCACTTTAGACGTGTCCTTTTGCGTGTTTTTTGTAAATCGCATTGGCAGGGCTGCGTCAAGTGGTGACAAGGTGCAAATTCCGTGGCAGGCGTGGCATTTTCTCACATGTGTTGAAAATTGACGGAAGCCTCGCACGAAACATCGATTTTGATGTTACAAATTTTCAGATTCTAAGGAAAACTCGTCGGAAAACGTCGATTTTGGAGCTGCAAAGTATGAAAATTGGAGGAAGTCTCGCACGAAATGGTCGCTTTGGTGCTCCCACCTGTCTCGTCTCGAGTCTCTGGTTTTCCTGTGGCCTCGCCGTGTCTATGGGGGAAGCTGCAAAACTTGTCCTTTTGTCATGTTGCCAACTGTGAAAATTGGAGGAAGTCTCGTACGAAATGCTGGTTTTTCTGCATCCACGTGTCTTGTGTCGAGTCGCTGGTTTTCCTGTGGCGTCGCCGTGTCTATAGGGAAGCTGGAAAACCTCTCCGATTCGAATGTGTCCAAGCAGGTTGTCATGTCGTTTTGCGTGGCAGGCGTGGCACTTTGTGACATTCCAACCTGTTTGATAACGTGTCGAAAATATCAAGCTTGGAGGAAGTCTCGCACGAAATGCTCGTTTTTTTGCGCCCACGTGTCTCGTCTCGAGTCTCTGGTTTTCCTGTGGCGTCGCTGTGTCTATGGGGGAAGCTGGAAAACATGTCCTTTTCGAATGTTTCCAAGCAGGTTGTCATGTCGTTTTGCGTGGCAGGCGTGGCGCTTTCCTCACTCCACACTCCACACTTTACACACTCCACACTCCACACTCCACACTCTACACACCACACTCTACACTTTCCACTCCAGACTCCACACTCTACACTTTACGCTCCACACTCCACACTTTACACACTCCACACTTTACACTCCACACTTTACACTCCTCACTCCACACTCCACACTTTACACTCCACACTCCACACTTTACACTCCTCACTCCACACTTTACACTCCACACTCCACACTCTCACTTTACACTTACACTCCACACACCACTCCA
>CAMXCT020001718.1:12500-17500 GCA_947184155.2 Cladocopium goreaui | reverse complement strand
ATATCCCCCTCCACCCCATGTCTGAAAGCACCAGGAACCGTTCTGCCGCTCTCCTCCCATGCCCTTTGCGCTTCCATTTCAGCTGCTTCCCGATCTTCCTTGCTGGCACCTTCGCGTAGCACCACCATTCTGGTTGCAAGAGCCTTGGTTCTCTGGCGATTCTCCTCCTCAACACTACAGTTTGCCGGCAAAATCCTCAAATACCTTGGAGTTGCTGACCAAGAAAGCAAGAAAATCTTCCCCACGTACCAGTCATGGATTTCTTGGGAAAATCCAAAATCCACATCAGCCAGGATACCCAAAGGTCTTGTAGTCCCGTTCGCCATAGATTTGATGACAATAACAGCGTCCATCAGGGCTGCTGCTATGCTGTCCAAGGCCGTCTTCCGGGGTACAGAGGAAGACACACGCCACGCTGAGATCGTGCTGTTCCTTGATCAATGCGTCCCAGCCCGCCGCATATTTCCCAGGGAAGGACACGTAGCAGGCCGGAGCCTCTGCCTGAGCAAAAAAAAAGTCCACACACCTTGAGGCTTTCAGCAATGGGGATTATATCATATGCATATCTATATATACACCACATATATATAACTATATATATATATGTACAATCATGTACATATACATGCAGCTATATGTTTGTTTATGTTTGTTTTACCCCCAAATCAACAAATCATATTATATACAGTACACGTCTCTATGTTACCATTTCTTTTAAGACCGATTCCCGATTCCCGATTCGCGTTTGCCTTGATATGCCCGTGATAGCTGATGTTTTCGGTGTTCTCCACTATGGCGGGCCGGTCTCGTAAGGTGAAATAGAGGTGGCTTTTATGGCTGGAAGCCTCGCTCGCGCTATTCACCTTCTTCACCTGGGGTTGGGACTTTGGGACCGGTTTGGTATACCATCTACCATCATTGACCTGTTATTTCGCGGTAATACCAAAGCCCATTCTATATCAATCAACCAATGGGAATTTGGGACAACTGAAAAATGCTGGAGTTTAGTTCAAAACTGCCCATGGAAAAGTCCCCTGAAGTCTACGAAGTTTTTCTGAAAACCTGTTGTTGATCCCTTTTTGTGGGATGAAAAAAACGTGGCTGCAGGAATTCAAATGGGATCATGCGAAAACCATAAGGCATGATCGCATCATGGGAATATTGGCGAATACCCTCTGGTAATAGCTGACAGTTTGCTCTTGAAAATGGTTATAGAAATAGTGAATTTTCCCATGAAAAATGGTGGATCTTTCCATAGTTTTTTGTATGTTTACCAGAGGGTATTGTTATCAATATCAATTTATTACTAGAGGCACCCTCCGGTAATCAAACGTGGCGTGCTGGAAAATCTCCTGAAAACCATGTATGAGAACCAACATGAGCCATTAAAAATAGCCCCCTATACCATCTTAGACTACTGTGTTGAAAACGGTTTCCCATGTTCACTATGCATTAGTTCCTAATCCCCAATTACCCATTTTTTTCGAAGTCCGTCAAAAGCGTCATCAACTAAAGTAGTTTTAATAGCACTCACATTTCTTCATAACCAGAATCTGGAGGTGTGACTCCGAGTTCCCCAGCCTTCAGCGACGCTGAGAGCCTGGTTGGGATGGTGTCTAGAATTCCCCGCCATTCCTTCCCGAACGGAACGTTGAGGTCGAAAAATGGTCTTCCTACCCCAGAAATGGTTTATTATTGGAGAGGCGGGGTATGTTATGGTATGTTTTATGGCATTTTATGGTGGCATACCGCATTACTAATCCCATCATCCGAGATATCCGATGGTTAACCACCTAAATGGTACCACATATGTGCAAATCCCCAACTAAACCAGTGTTCCTAGGGGGTATTTAATGTTAGGGGGAAGGGATTATTCTAAATGGGCTTCGCAACCCTTGGTATGCAACTTCAACCACTGAAAGTCATCCGTCTCACGGTTTTCCGGTCATTGACCACGTGAAATCGCAAAGGGAGTTTGTCACAACTGTTTGTTCGAGGATAGTGAAAGTGTTCCTCCATCAAAATAAAAAAACAAATGAAAGTACAAAATAACCATTATACAAACATATAAACATATACAAACCATGTTGAAAAAACATTTTTTACGATTCATAAAACAACCACGAAGCACTCGGGTTACCCACTGGTTCATCCCAAACAAGTCATCTTCCAGTGGGCAACGCCATTGCCTCGCCTGGTTTCTTCCGCTCTTTTCTCTTCCTGCAACGCCAAATCTTGGATTCGCATGGGTATAAACGGTTACATCCATGCCATGCAAGGATGCTAAACTTCAAAAATAAATAAACAAATAGTATCCCAAGGTCTAGAAATTACCGTACAATCAGCTATGCCACTATGCTTTCCTCTTCCAGGATAACATCTGGCCCATGGGATCAGTTTCGGGTTTGTCTTACGAGGGGAAAAAAAACACAAAACAATGGTTTACCGTCTTTTTCCCCATCAACATTGCCATAAAATTGGCCACCCTGCAGGTCAAACGGGCAATTTTGCTGCATGAATCTCCCATCGCTTTCGACAGGAGGATATCCCTCCATTCGTCACGTCATGTCGCCCTGGGGAATGCCCAGCCCATCCGGTGAAAAACGTGGTACCCGCAACGGACAATCAAACGTGGCAACGGACAATCCTGCATAGATGGAGGTTTTGAATTCGGAAAATCATCTAAAAATAGTGGATGTTCCATTGCCACGTTTGTTTCTTAGAGGGTAGGTTTTGTTGCTATTGGTCATCATCCCGAACAAAAGCCAGGTGGGTTAACAACCCACTTTTTATTCAATCAACAGTTGGGTTTTCTTCATGGCCCATATGGCGAATATTGGTAAATTAGTAATATTCTACATCTATTGTTAAGAAATAGTCCGTTGTTATCGGCATGCGGCTGATACGGCGCCCTTGGAAGGGTTGTCGATTTTGAGATGTGCCATTTACGATCCCGTGGAAGGGTTGCAAATTTCAAAAATGAGGTTTTCCGAAATGGGGGTATAGGATTTGAAATTTTCGATTTTTTAACGTGTTGCACATGGAAGAGGCACAGGTTGCATATGTTGTCGTATGATCGTCAGGGGGGGGTGGGGGGGGATGTTAACGTTCGTGTCGAGCGCTTCCCTCACGGTACGGAAGAGGCACATGTTGCATTTGTTGTCGTATGATCGTCAGGGGGGGTGGGGGGGGATGTTAACGTTCGTATCGAGCACTTCCTTTACGTTACAGAAGAGGTTGCCGTTGCTGACATCTTGCATTGTCTGACGCGCTTTTTGCGGATTTCCTGCGTGAACCTATGTTGGTCGTGGTTGGATTTCCTCTAGAACCATTATTGCTGGAACTCAACAACTTGATGGAACTTGGAAACACTTAAAAAAATGGTGACCTCAATCCATGCTCCACAAAAGAAACAACAGGTGTACCAAAAACGGTACAGTTATGCTTACAGCTGGACTTGGCGTCACAACGCTGCCTTGTTACAGACTGTAGCATCAGCACTGCCACAAGCACTCTGGCACCGCTAACCTCGAACAGTGGAAAAAAAAGAGGATTGAATACCGCCTTGATTGATGTGATTTGGATGACTTAAAATCATAAAATTCTAATGTTTTTTTTTCACCCTTGAAGAGAAAAATCGAGTCACCGCGCAGGCGAAATTCAAATTTTCACCCTTGAGTCACACGCCTGCCAATCGAAATGAATGTCCATGTTGTACACATTTTTTGACGACTCCTGCAAATACCAGCATTTTCTCTCTTACCCTCAAAAATGACAATTTCAAATTCGTCACCCTTACAAGGGCGCCGAGTCAACCGGTTGCCTTGTTATCCCATTATATTTATATATATAGTGTTTATTATATGGGCTTGCCGAAATTTGGTATACCACCCCAAAATCCCCAAAAATGCAAGTGTTTGAAAATAGGTGAATGTACAATGAACCCTTGGACTTGTGGTGTGCCCCATATTCAGACAAAACCACAATTCATCTATGTTCCCATCTATATCCCATCTATATCCCACTATGTATACCCTCTGGTAAACTAACATAACTATGGAAAATACCAGTTTTTATAGCTAAATCAACTATAAATGGCCATTTTATATAGCAAACCGTTAGTTTACCAGAGGGTACGCATTATGCCATTATTATTTCATTATCACAACGCCATCCTGGTCAGCCGTTTCTACAAGACCAGACCACCATCCAGTGTAAGGAATGGAATAGCCCCATATGGATCCGAAACATACATGCATAAATCTGTCAATACATTTGCAAATATGTATATGCGTGTAAATATGTATTTACTTATGTAATTATTCATTTATTTATCTATATTTACATATATACATATAAATTCGCAATATGAATAGATCCGATATGTGTATGATATGTATACATATATACATACATTACTTGCATTACATTACACTGCACTGCATTAAATTACATTACATTACATTCCAGTACAGGACAGAACAGAAAAGTACATACATGCATTACATACATACATATTAAATTATTGTTGTTATTTATTTTTAGTATTATCAATGTAAATATATATATATATACAGTATGTATCTATAGATATCATATCGTGTAAAGATTATATATATATATATTATTATTATTATATTATATTATATTATATTAAAAGATATATATATATATACTGGATCCAATTTGAATAGATCCAATATATATATATATGATGTGTGTAGGAATGCCCGAGAAGATCCTGTTCAGCATCTTTTTGGGAGGGGAGCTGCCGCCTCGACATGTAGCGCTTTCAACAGCAGCAGCTGCTGATCTTCCGTAAGTGCCTCATGGGAAAGGTCGATGGGAAAACCTGAAAAATTCCATGGTTACTGTAATCATCATTTTTCAAAATGGTTCCTTTAAACAAATGATGTTAAAACATGTTAAAACCTAATACTGAAATTAGAAATTTGATGAAATTTGAGCTTGTCTTCATATTTTTGGAGGTTACTACACTT
>CAMXCT020001718.1:0-7500 GCA_947184155.2 Cladocopium goreaui | reverse complement strand
AAGAGACATTGGGCATGGATAAATTTAGGACCACAACGACTGTATCAATAGAAAATCACCTGAGTGACTCCGCTGCCGCCCCTTTTCAGTGCATGGTTCAAGAATGGTTTCAGCAAGTATAGCACCCCGATGAAACCAATACTTACCTTCCAAGAAATGCTTCAAGATACCACTCACATATATGCAGGCTCAACCTGACCAGCGTGATGTTCAACAAGGACAGTACTCGAAGAGTCGAAGAAACCTCAAATTGACTTTCCAGAACGCTCTCAAGCTGGGAACGGTGCTGATGGAGACCAAGGCGCTTCCGGCGTTGCAAAACTTTCAAACTGTGTCTCTTTCTTAAACAATTATAGATACGCAGTTGCAATATGTTGCAAGTACTCTAGTTGCATATATGAGATATTATGAGATGCATTAGGTACATTTACCTACATCAATTATGCCACAGGCCCGCCATGTGCCTCCCTGCATTCTCGTTGCAGGCGTCGATGCATGCATGGAGCAAACGTGGCAGCCCCAAGTGAGGGCTTTGAGCGCTGGGATGGTTTGGAATTGGTACTGGTAGTATGTTCTATATCCTGTGCTGGGTCAGATGCTGGCTGATGGACCAGAAAATTCAAGGATCCTGCCCTTCACGATTGTGAAATAGGAAGATATGAAGCAGTTGCCGTGGACAGAATGATATCTTATAGTTGCCCCCCTACCATCAATATCGACAAAAACGACAGCGAGGAGAACGACAATGGAAACAACAGCATCAGCAACAGCATCAGCAACAAAAGGAAAAAAAACAAATGCGAGAACAAGAGCAGCAAGAACGATATCAAAATGATGCACAACAAGAGCAGAACAGCTCCAAGAAGAACAGCAACGCAGTAGTGAGGGCAAGGAAAGCCACAACAACTTACAATCTCTCAAGTCAGGCTTGGCCAGCATTTACAGGCCAGAACCTCCCTTTCTCTACCACCTGTAAATTCATGAATAAATCTTTTGGCAAGGCATTAACCTCCAGAAATGGCTTGTATGAAATACGCACTGGAATCATCACTAATCCAAAGTTTCAATCCAAAGATATTCAACAGTTCAACAGTTCATGAGCCAATGATGGTCTTTTCCTTTAAACGACGTCGACGTCGATCCCGAGGCCCAGGATGCTGTCGACGTTCTCGACCGCTCCGCTTCTCCATGGGTCCAGGGGCTGAAACCCCATCGAGATATCACAGATATCCATCATGATTCATCTAACAACACTTACTGTGGGGTTAGTTACAAATCAACAGACTAACTGTTTAAAAGTTAAAAGTTTAAAACTACTCATAGATTGTTGAGGGAAATTTTGCGGATTTGGAACTCTCAAAGATTGTTAAATGGGGGTACCATAGTGCTCGGTTTCGTTCTGCTCATGAGCCAAGGCGGGTGCCAGAAGGAGCCATGGTCGCAACTGTAGGCGGGCGAGTTTTGCAGATCTTGATCCGGCTCATCATGGGACCGGCTACCATGGAGTGCACTAAACTTGCAGCAAAGGTATCCCCGGTATCATTTCTTTGGACTTCATCAACATGTGTCAAGTGCATTTTGCTGGTTCTCCCTTTGGTATCTCTCAAATAGGAACGAGAGATGTCGAGAATGAGACAACTTGGATATGTTTGTATAGATATTGATGTGAGATTAGCAGATATCAACTGATATCAATAGATATCACAGCACTTGATGCAATGTGCATCTCACACCTTCTCCAGGCGGCCATGAATTTGCGCTTCCATCTACTGGGGTTACAGCCTAAGGATAGGAACATGTTGGGCCACCCTTAGATTTCAACACGTTTGTTCATGGGGATACCTCAAAGCAGCAATTTTCAGAGGCAAAGTGATGATCAACAATGAGATTTTGATGTACAGTCCATATTTTCACACACGCCCATATAAACAGACTATTTCTTGCATTGATGGAGTCTTAGCAACGGTCCACCATTTTCCTAAACCAAGAGGATAGGCTAGGCTAAATGGGTCCTGTGGATGAACACCGCCTCATGTCTTAGAAATTGACGGCATATGAATGGACAGCACACAACCCCCTTGTGATCAAGTCAACTATTTGCCATCTACAAGTAGGTCATCTTTGTTTGGAGAAACTACATCGGACATGTCGCGGAGTATGTTGGACATCTGGACCGAGTTCATCAAAGTCCACTGGTTGGGTAGCGCTCATGATAACAAAGTTCCCACAATTCAGCAAAGCTTCTGTGAATTCTCTGACCTTGTCAGGAACAGTCAACAGAAAACAAATATGGCAAAGCTAAAAACAAAAGTTTTTTTTTTTTTAATTGAGATTTGCAGTGATAAATATGGTGTAATTACACATTCTTTGGTATTTGCATACATATATATAATATACATGTGTACACATGTTAGGGAGTGGGCCATCTAGTGAGGCTTCCATGGCCCTGGCTGTAGTTTGATGGTACTGAGTCTACCCCTCGGCGGAACTCATCACCTACCACCACTGTGCAGTGGCATTGGGATGCAGGTGCCCTGGCGGATCCCGGCGGGACTAGCAGGATGACCATGGATGACCCATGGGCCTGGCATTGTCGACAGGTACCCCTGGCACAAGCACTCCAATGAGAGCGGCGGCCACGAATGGTGGCTACCAGGACCTTCATGGACTTGCAGTTCTTCTGCTGGGCTGTGTGACAGATGAAGAGTATTGATATTAGAGACCTTATTCCCCAGTGGTTTTCAATATAAAGACACATACAAACCCATGATGTCAACCAAGTTTGCTTCTGATCTGCCCAACAGAGCTGCAATCGTAGACCAATTTGCGTCCTCCCGAGCTGGTTCGAATTCCAGGTGGTTGTCACCCTGGAAAACTCTCAGATGGGTCAGAATTACTTAGTGCCAATACGAATGGACGCACGATGACGCATGACTCCACCAATTGTCGGAGGATTAAACATGATTAAACCATCTGTTTGGGGGTTAACTAATTTTGATCCATAGCCATATGCTCATTCTCATCATTTCTCATCCATTTCTGGTGGTCAGGATCAGTCTGGCCTATCGGGGCTTCCCCCAGAGGCTCGGTTGGTCATGGGTCGAAGTGAGCAGCGCTTCCTGGAGAGGTGATTGGAGGCTTTGGTATTCAGGGTACATATGGAATCATATGGATATATATATATATACAATTACAATCAATTACATACACATATACATACTACTTATATCTAGTTATATCTACTTATATGTTATTAGTCAACTACAACAAACACTCCGTTCCTGCGGATCTCCCGCGGGTGAACAAAAGTGGCGAGTTTTCAGGTGCGGCTGCATCGATCTGCCAGTGCTGGGACGGTCTGATCCACAGAGGGATGGAAAGGGAGATGAGTTGACGGGTTTGCAATGGTTTGCATCCCATGTAGTTACTAATTACAGATATTACAGGTTGATGACAATAATGGAGAATGAGAGAGCCTCAAATTCTATGCGGCGTGTTCTCAAGCCTAATAATCAGATTTTTGCCCGGTCGAACTTGACTCATCAAGCCGCAAAATCGCGGGTTCCAAAGTGGCAGCTTTATGCCATGTCAGTCTGTTCGGGTTAGGCTTCATCGACCTGGCCATGTCGCCATTTGTTGCAGCTCAGGGATGCTGAGGGTGACTTGAGATTTGGAAACATTCCCATGGCATCTGGATGTATGTTTTTGTTGAGAGTATTTTTTTTGATTCTCAGTTGGTTCTCATCTTTCCAGCGTCAGGAACTAGCCTTCTTGGCTCGTAGAAGATTTGAGGAACGAGAGCGTCACATCATGCAGAAGTTGTACTGCAGAGACTTAACAAAGGACCTTTATGAAGTCCAAATGATAAGGTAAAGCTTGGTAGAGCCAAGGATAGGTTTCAATTGGGTATGGTTGAGAATGATCCGCTATTGGCAAAAGTACGTAAAAGTTGGGTACGGTTTACCATAGGCTTCATCACAGTGTCCTGTTTCCTGGTTCCTGGGGTTGCTGGATGCGACGCCTCTCCTTCCGTAATTCTGTAGCAATTATCATGAGACAACATGATCAGATAATGATCAGATAATGTAGAACGAGGTGAGGACCAACTCTAAAGCATCCTTCAGCCGGCTGTGTCTGACCTTTAAGCGCGCCATGTTGCGGACACGTGGTTGATCGAAGATGACAGCTCCGAGATGCCCGCAAAGACCTTTGGATTTGAAAGGCTTGGGAACGATGCAGAATAGGGACCGACCTTAGAGGCAGCATTAACGAGCCGTCCACAACACGTCCAAAGGCTTCATTTATGCAACGTACCTCTAGCTTAGCTGCTTAGCATTATATTTGTACTCGTACTAACATGCGTCCCAGATCATCCAGATCTTGTTCGGGTAATTGGCATGTACGAATTTCGATCGCTGGATTAAAAGTGACCCACCATGCCATGTCGCCACTTAGGACAGAGCAAAGTTGCTGGGCAGAGCTCTTGCTACCTGACTCACATGGTTCCGGATGGAGCATGTTGTGAAGCCTGTGAAGTCGCAACGGTCAGGGATGTGGACATTTTTTTCTTGACATGCCGCATAGCACAAATCTTTGTTTGACATGAGCCGGGTGGTACCTTTCTGGCCGCTTTTCCGGCCGCTTTTCCGGCAAGTGGCAAGGATTGGTGGTGGGTTATAGCACCCCATGAAGGATATCCTCGATCTGTTCAGCATTTTTGAGTTGTGATACTTGTACTGTGGTCAGCCCATTTTGTATGAGGTATGAAATCCATTCACAGTTTGTCGGATTATGTCGGATATCCCTATGTCATGAGGTACGGCAAAGCGTGCTGCTTGTGGAACTGCATCTTCGCTCCATGCGTATTGAGCTTTTGGAGCTGCGCCATCTACTGCTGTGGATGTCTCAGAATCTTGGCCGGGTCCATGGTTGCGGATTGATTATGCAAGAGATGGCCGGGGCTGAGCTTCTACTCCTAACTTTGGGCTGAACTGAATAAATGAGAAGTGTAATTTTGTAAAGACCGCTGCTGAAGGTCACAAGATGTGTTCAGTTTGCCTTGAAGACATGTGGCAGAGTGGCAGAGTGGCAGAGTGGCAGAGTGGCAGAGTGGCAGAGTGGCAGAGTGGCAGAGTGGCAGAGTGGCAGAGAGTGGCAGAGTGGCAGAGTGGCAGAGTGGCAGAGTGGCAGAGTGGCAGAGTGGCAGAGTGGCAGAGTGGCAGAGTGGCAGAGTGGCAGAGACATTTGTCCTTGTCTCAAAGCTGGGTTCCCCAGCAGGGCATGCACGCGACGAAAAAGTTCTTTGTGCCAAACCCAAGAGATTTTTAGGAACCATCAGCCCAGACATTAAGATCCTCAGAAATGGTTCCTTCCAGTGGTACACCCAGGGGTTGGGGATGCCTTCTGACTCACCAGTCCTTTCCCAGGAATCTACGCAACTCGTAATGCGTACCTCGGAGTCATATCGGAGCCACATGAGAGTCGCAATGCCAAAGCATGCCTGCAATGCTTGAGCCAACTTCTATGTTGGAGCCCATAATTCTTCAAAATTAATGTTTGCTGCAACACCAAAAAGGGCCGAATTTCGGTCCATTGGTTGCGCAATTTCGAGCCATTCTCCTAGTGAAGAATTGGAGGCAGCCCCTGCAGGCAGTCGACCCTCTTCAAGGATGCTGACTTCCCTGCCAATGCAGTATCATTGGGTGATCTTCAAGAGGCCTGGTGCGGTGGGACCCAGCCATACCCAGTGGTACCCACTGGTAACTTATGGGACTACAGACTTTGAAACAATGACAATTTTCCATGACTTTTCTGCATGAACTTTGCCACGTTCCTAAGCAATTGACTGTGCCCAATGCTCTTTTCCGCTGACCCCCTGTCTTTTTTGACAACAACCATGTTCAAAAATGTTCAAAATATGTTTTGCAACAGTGAGGTCAATGTCTGTGCTTTCTACCTGAGAGAAGCAAGAAAGGAAGGGAAACCGGCAGAGATATACGATGGATCAATCGATCTAACCCCCTGGGATTTGGCTGCAGCTTGAGGATGTAATTTGGTTGCGTGCCACGAAGTATGCGAGGACAAAGCCACCCAGCCCGCATGCAGCTTTCATGACATTTGAATCGTTTTGACTGATGTTGAATCAGACAGATTTAAACAGTCTTGCAGCCATCAAACTTTTTTTTTGCATCATGACACGACAAGTGGTGACGAGATGGTGACGAGATGTTGATCGCGGTCCTAAGGAGCCTACAACTTGTGGACGAGACCATAAACATCCACAGACTCTGTCAAGGCAGCGTTGGAGTTCCGGAGCAACAAAGAAGTGGGATGCTATGGATATAACAATGATATATATATATATATTACATATTTAAAATACTATGGCATACCATGGCCATTAGGCCGAAATATACCGAAGTGCTGACATGTTCCTGCAAAAAGATTGGATGGTTGATTGCTCATGAGGTTCCGCAGGCCATTCTTCAGCCCAGGGTCATGTGTTGCAGCGTTGCAAGCATGTTTGAAAACATTTCCAAGAATTAACTAAAGTCAACAGAGGTATTCAAAGGATATGTGTTTGGTTTGTGTTGACCCTATCCCTGGGGGTTCTTCCTGGCACATGAATAAACTTGACCTCAGCAACCAAGGCTCCCACCTCTGCTCAGCTAGTTTCAAAGATGTTACGATTGCACGCTGGGTGCATGATCTGCCAAAGTAATAAACACCTGATAGAAGCAAACTATAATAATTAGATCAAGTCGAAGCAAGTGGGCCCACAATTTCATCATTGCACAGTCTACCTTCCGAGGCAATTGGTATGTGTCGGCAAAATGTTGAATCCAACCACAGATTTGGTCCTGTCTAGTTTTAAACGATCCATTTTTCGACCCAAAAACATCCCCTACCCTTATCTTGAAGCTGGGTAAAGCGCTTCGGAACATCTCCAGGTGCCAGTGGTGAAACGTGGCTCCTCTCAGCCATTGCTTGCATAGGAGAGCGCAGGTGCTCCGGCAGAGCAGCGTCCAACCATGGCATCCAACAAACCTCAGCATCCAGGGACTCGAGTGGAAGAGATTCGCAACAGCACTTGAGTGGTGATTTAATGGTGATTTATTGGTGATTTATTGGTGATTTAATGGTGATTTAATGGTGATGATTCTAGATCTTCTAGTCTTCTAGTGGAGAATGCGGAGAGATTGAGTTTCCCTAGGTGCAATATTCGATATGCCAGTCAGATTTTCAAGCAATCAATCTTCGGAACGCACAGTGTTTGTCCGTTTTCACGTTCTTTTCTCTAAAAATGATACCTATTTGTAACTGACCTGTCCGAGTCCTAGTGCAATCAGAGTCACATAGAGGTAGACAATAATCATAGTCCAATGATCATATATCATAACTAAAGTTTGCTGCGTGACAATAGGGCCATAGTCCAATGACATAGGGCCAGTGCCTCGCCGTCCGTGGCAACGCCGTCTCCAGGGCGCTGCACCACTTGTT
>CAMXCT020001717.1:0-135568 GCA_947184155.2 Cladocopium goreaui | reverse complement strand
TGCATTCAAGCCACTGCGAAGGTCAATGTGACTCATCGTGTGAGCACCTAGTAATCGGACCAATGAGTGGGGAACTCGGTCATCCCGAGGACTTGTGATCCGTGGCCTGAATGCATATCAGTCCCTGTGTCCAAGAGGACTGCAAGTACCTCGTGTCACTGGTCCCAATCCCGGGCCACCCTCAGAGCGGGGCAGGACAGGTGTTACAACAGCTGCTCCGCAACTTCCTCAACACTTTCCCACTGCGGCCATTAGTATTCCTACTTGACATGATCCTGCCACAATTGGAAACTTATCATGAGGGGCGCCGCATCCAGCAAGCGCGTCCGTGGGAGAGTGTCCGATTGATGCAAACCCATTTGCCGCCCAGTACACCTGGCCTAACATTCAACCTCTACTATAGCTATGAGTCCTATCCTGCTGTGCATGTCCTCACCCTGGAGGTTGAGAAACAGCCACTGCTCCTGTTTGGTGATCCCCACAACATCCCCAACTTCACTCCGTGGGAACTATGTGAAGGAGGGCGATTAGGAGATCTAGAAGCTGACCTCATGGCTGGTCGAGCCCTCCTAGGAGTGTGGACTAACCCAGACAGTCGAAGGTATTGTTAGAGAAGGCCATGCAAGGTCGTAATGATGACGCAGCTCTCCGGGCATTCAAGCGTATTGCACCGAAATCTCTGGAATTGGCACTGCTACCGCTGGACTTAGCCCGAGCATTTTGCAGTAAACTCATTGAGCAAATTACTGAGACCTGCGCATACTTCAATCCGTGTCAACATTGGCATGTGCCACTTGCAAACAGTGAAGCATTCAGCCTCGTTAGAAGATTTCTCACGCCGGCGGACGTTGTGCTTGACATTCCCCATGCCGAATACTTCAGAAGTACACTGCCTTCACTCGTAGCGCATGGAGATGGACATATCCTTGCAGTCGCAGTCTCTCTGCTCCTTGCTTTGCTGACAGGACGGAGTGACTTGTGCATTGCAGGCATGTTCGGTGCTGGTAAGACACGATGGCTTGCGGTGGTGCTCATAGCAATGTGTTGCGTGGTACCAGATTTCGAATGTTGCCGCTAAAGCGCTCAGTGACCAGATCGTGGACCTCCGTGCGCCCTGCCAGTACAGCTTTGGGAGGCTGTTGGGAAGAATTGAAGAAGGAAAGGGCAAAGCTTATGCCACAGACATCGATGTGCCATGTGGGACCGCAACCGACTTATAGCTAGTCGAAGAGCGCTGATTGCCACCGGCGGATCGGTCACGGCAGAATTGGGCATGCGCTATTCCACTTTATCTTTGTGGTTGACGAAGGTCAGCCTAGCCTTCATGGATGAGAGTCGGCAGTATGGTGGTTACCATGAAGCGGCAGCCATGATTGCGATTCAGCGGTATATGTCGGCGACCACGTGAGACAAACTCCCTGGAATAACAACTTGACACCGGCAGGGACAGCCTCCTGCTGCTCCGGCAGATGGTCATCACCGCTCTGGTGCGCAAAGCAAGAGGCCCCTCGGAGGTCCATTCGTTTTTGGAACACCCCAGAGACCCAGTAGATTGCAGCCGGGCACCGGCGGCGACAAAATGCTCTTCCATCTGGGCTACGGAGGTTTACAAACAATGGGCCAAGATCCTGCAACACCACCGGATCCACTTCGACCAATGCCGACTGGGGCAAGTGGTCCAGAAGAGCACGATGCTCTCCACCAGCCTTCCACTCCATCACTCACTGGCAAGGCCTATGGTGCAACCATGGCGAGCACACGAGGCCAAAGGAGATGCGGTGACCTGAGCCGATACCCATACAAAATGATGTTGGGCCTAGTCGAGGCCATTGGCTTAGCTTGAACCATGAGGGGCACCCTCAAGCTCAGCCAAGCAAGGGGAGCAGGACGGACAGATCCTCCTCGGTGCCCCTCTCACAAGCCATGACATTGGCAGACGGCCCAATTATTGTACATTTGGGCTTCCCTTCGGGCCGGCAGCCACCCCCCTTGAGGGCACCCTCAAAATTGGCTTCCCGGGGATCTTTGTTAGTTCCCTTGGCACTGTCTTGTGCCCAGGAGGTCCAGCAATCTATCAAGGGGGGCAGGAAACACCCCTTCTCTGGAGCATTGCTTGCTCAGACGAGGCGTACCCTTGCTGAGGCCATCAACCTCAATCAACACAAGGCGGAAGTGGTGGCAGAGGGCCAGCCATTCCACTTGAATCTGATCACTGCTCTGGCAACCTCTGGGGATGACATGGACGGAATGTATCCCAAGGATGTCGTGCCGTTGGGCGTCACGACACCTACATGGATTTCCCCAGGCATCTGGCCTACTAAGGAGGAACTCAAAGGGCCAAAGGGGAATCGCCAGCATGGGAAGATCTTGTCCTGCCGATGGGCAGAGACAACTAGCCTTCAGCCTTCAGGCACAAAGACTTTTCCACCCAAGTGCAACAGACGCTTGTAGAAGAGACTGAGCTGGGCATGGTGGAAGGCCCTCATTCTCAGGAAGCCCAGAAATGCGCTTGCAGGGTGAGGAGCTCTGCCCAGGCCCCCTGGCAGCCATGATGACAATGGCAGCTCCCATATCCAACAAAACATGTGAAGGCTCAGCTTGCTGATCCTGCTGTTTCTTAATACTCGGCTTAGAGTTTTAACTCGGCGCGTACACACTGGTTGTTATTATGCGCTCTCTCTTGATCCTCTTTGCGATACGCTTGTCCTCGCGATTCCTGCGTGGTTTGCGCTCTGTATTTAATGTGCGCATAGCGATCCAATCTAGAGACTTCTGTTGACATGTTCTGACGAGGTTCTTTATGTTTGGGTTCTTGAGGCTGACTTCTTGCCTCAACTGATTTTGTTTGAACGTGAACCATGTCAGACGTCTGTGAAAACTGAATTTTAATTTTCAATACCTTTTCTTATTTGGATTGTTTGCATGTTGATGTTATCATGCTCAGGGAAAAATCTTTGAAGAGTCCTGTCAATCCAAAAACATCGAACTGTTTAACAAACCCCGAATAGTACAGACATGAATGAATATTTGATCGGCCATTTCCTCTACAAGAAGGGTAGGGTAGGGAGGGAGCTCTTTGAATTTGAAGAGCTGTGATTTTCTTTTAGCTGAAGCCATTTCGTTTTCTTTGGATGCGACGTCGTGGCACTCCAGCTGACCGCGGTTGCGTTGCCACTTCTCATCAGATTGTACTGGGTCATTTGCAACAGCAGCATTTACCTTTTTCTCTGTGTAATTTCTGTGCTGGCTTTCTTACAGCCTGCGTTTGCATCGCGTGGCTACTGTCTGGGCCTCTGGATGAGTGATAGCAGTTCGGACACCACACACGAGGCAATTTTGCATATTCAGAGGCATCTCCACATCCTCCTCATTGCAGTGACACTTGCAACTTTTGCGATTGTACCTGTGCCAGGGCAGACAAGCATCGCACCCATAGGTGTACGCTGCATTGGCGCTGAGTTGATGATCACGGTGCCTCTTGAGTCGCGGGGGGGCGAGGCCAAAGAGGGTGAGGAGAACGAAACTTTGAGTGTGGCTGGAAGTTTTAGTTTTGCAGCATCACTACCTAGTGCACAGTATGCCCAAAGTGTAGCGTCTCACAACGGTGCAGAATGTGTACCGTTGGTTTTACCAGAGGTGACAGAGCCTGGTACTAGCAGCATTCCAGTGCGGGGTGAACTGCAAAGAGATTTGACTGTGCGCAATGACAGAACTTCACAACAAATTTTTGGTGCTACGTTGATTTTGGCCAGAAATGGAAAACCGGCGCCTCCTATTCAGCTGGGACTGCCAAAGCTTGACTTGGTTTACGTTTTGTTTTGGCTGCCGGTGCTGGGGCGGTTGTCACACACTGGAGATGCGCTGCATGACACGACCTTGAGTATGAGGCCCACTGCTGAAGGAGTATACGACATGGCTTTTGCAAAGAGGCGACTGATGACATCCAAACTGGCAAAGTCGCATGATGCATTGCTGACCTCAGCTGTGAAGAAGCTGAGGAATCTGGTGCTTTTTTGGCCTGAGGACAGCCGCTTGGGGAGAACCTTGTTGAGCTCAGCAGGGGCAGTTGTGGGAGAAGATGTCTTACAACAATCTCTGCGTGACTGCTTTGCTGGTAAAGCAGTTGCAACGCTTGTCAAGAGAGCCTCTGACTTCACCAAGTTTGCAGAATTCCAAGTGACTTGCAACAATGGGAGACCGCTGAGCCCATCGGAGCACGACTTGTACGCCTACCTGTGCCACTTGCGTCAACCAGGTGCAGGGGCATCGGCAGGTGAGTCCTTCATATCTGCTTGGAAGTTCATGCAACACACTGTGGGGGCTGGTGCAGGTGGGACGCCAGACATTATCTCTGGAAGAGTCCGTGGGGCATCCAAAGACCTGATGGCGAAGCAGTGCAAGCTCCAACAAGCGCCGCTGTTGCCAGCAGAGGTTGTTTGGAAGTTGGAGAGCTTGATGACTGATCGGATCCAGCCCAAGATAAAAGCCATTTTGGGGTTCGTGCTATTTTGTCTGTTTTCCTGCTCAAGATTTGCTGACGCTGCACATGCTCAGAGGCCGGTGATATCCCAATTTCAACATATCGTTTTGGTGGAATCTTCTAGCAGTGAGTACAAGACAGCGTCTGGTGAACGTCGGTCAGCTTTGCTACCATTTGTTGCTCTTGGGACAAGGTTGAGTGGAACAGGCTGGGCGCTATCTTGGATGAGTGCCGGAAGACGGTGTGGACTGGGTGCAAGCGATTGCATGATGCCGGCAGACTATGAAAACCAAAACAGGTGGCTTGAAAGGAGAATGACGACAGCTGAGGTTTCCTACTGGTTGAAGGACCTGCTGACCATGACAGGCATGTCTGAAAGTGAAGCTTCTCTATACTCCACCTACTCTCTGAAGGCCACGGTTTTGAGCTGGGCTGCCAAATCATCGACCTTTGGCTGGCAAGGGAGGTTGGTGCTGGGACACTATTTGGATGAGGAAACCAAAAGGGCTGTGGTGTACTCGAGGGATGCCATTGCTGCAGTGATGGTGAAGGTCCTTGAAATACTGGAGACGATACGGCAACAGATTTTTGACCCAGACGCAAGTCGTGCCGAGAGGAGTGCAATGGCAACTGGGCTTGCTCAGCTCCCTGACAATTTACCTGAGCAGAACGACATGGAGTTCGAGCTGAAAAGGAAATTGGTTTGCGACCAAGGAAATAGCCAGGTGATTGAGTCAGATATTGAAGAGGACAACATAGTGGAGAAGCCCATCAAGATTCCAGGTGAGTCTGAAATGCTGACGATCGTGCTTTCCGCCCATCGACCTGGACCAGTGTGTGGTGCACAAATTATCTGGGATAGTGCATGGAAAGGAGACGACCGATAGTCTCTTGTGTGGACGAACGTTGTCCACCAACATGCAACCAGTGGATTTCCCCTTGGAGTGAAGGAGACGCTCATGAATTTTGTGAGCAATGCAATAGGGCACTGCACCGTGCCTGAGACTTTGCGGGTACAAAAGATTTGGCCTGGTGATCATCAACTGTTCTTTCGATGGGAATTGTGCACTTGTTTTGTTTACGATTTTAATCTGACTACGTTTGAAATCTCGACACATCATTTGAAAGAAATCTTTGCTGACAGCTGATTGTGTGCCGATAGTAGCACGTGAAGGTGTCAGGTGAGGTGTGGAATAGAGTTGAAAATTTGGCATGATCATGCGGTGAAACTTCAATTTGATTTGTGACACATGTGCTCAGCAGCGGAAAGTTGCGAATGAAGCAGATGGACGGTTGTGAACGTCTTGATCAACTTTGAGTTTGCATGCCGTTTCAATCATTTTGCCACTTTACATTTGTTTCATTTGCAATGGGTTTGAAAGCCATTCCTATGCACCTAACTTTCAAACGTTTGCATGATTAAGATCGACCTAATACTTTCACTGACTAAGGTTTCAACCACTGCTGTCGGTGACAGGTTAGCCGATCGTCTGAGCCCATGGCTTTACTGGAATCTGTGGCAAGCTTCAAGGCTCGTGCATTTGAAATAGGCATGGCAGATACCTTGGTGCAGCGGTTGACAGACGCTGGAATTGATACATTTGGTAAACTGGCCTACATTTGCAGAGTGTGCCCAACTTCTGGGGATGACAGACCTTTGAAGGACGCTTTGCAACAGTTGGTTGTTGATGTTGACCAATTGACGCCCCAGGAGCCGATTCTTATTCGACGTCTTTGGTTTGAATCATACACCTTGACAGTGACAGAGATTCAGAATAAGATGCAGAGGAATCCAATCGACACACCCAAGACAATCCCTCTTGCAGAGAGACTGGTTAGGGTTGAAGAGCAGCATGAGCGTTTGGAAGGCTTGATCTATGACCAGTTCTGGGAGCCAGCTCATGCGCTGACAGACAAGGTACAAGCAATGCTCGAGGACGGTGTGGTCACCTACCTAGCTCCCGAGAAATGTGTTTCGAGGCGTGATGAAATTCAGGGTACAAAGAATGATCAACAGTTGAGTTTTGACTTGCAAGGCAATGTCAAAGTCACCAAGGCTGAGAGCCAGCTGAATTGTGATATGACCAGTGAGATGAGGTTGAGACAGTGTTTGGCTCAAAAGGCTTTGGCGTTTGATCAGATCAAGTTGTGCTCGTTTGATGTTATTGAAACTTGGCACAATGCGATGGTACAAGCTTTGATGAGCAAACTACCAGCGGGGCACAATTATGTACCGATTCAGCAAATCATGGCAGCTGACAGAGAGCTTTGGAGTTTCTTGCTGCAGAACACACGTGGCAAGTTGAAGGTGACGGTAGGGCAGCCTCCTCCGCTTGATGTTGAGTTGGAAACTTTGAGAAAGTCCCCACCAGTGTTATGCTTCATGACGCCGCTGCCAGGACAGCCGCAGAAAGTGGAGACACCCAAAACGCCATTACAGGCAACTCCAAAGCCGGGATCGCCTAAGACCCCGCAGCAGCCCTCAAAGACTCCGTCGGGCACCAAGAGGAAATTTGAGGGAGATGGCACGACGAAAGAGTTGTTGCAGAACTTGCCACCAAACTGCACTTCAAAGACAGGACAAAACAAGTCCAGTTGCTTGCACCTCAACAATGGCACGTGCGAGCGACGGAAGGTGGCATCATGCAACATGGGCGCGCATATTTGCTACTTCAAGGGTTGTGGCAAGAAGCGGCCATACATCGAATGTGGCCATTGACCTAGTGACGGTTGGCATTCTTCAAAAGATGTGGCTGTTTTGTGGAACTATGTGCGGGCAGTGCAGTTTTGTCTTCAGAGGCTTCCAAACGGGGTTTCAAGACTTCTGCAATCGATCATGAAATGAATCGGTTTTTGCCCAAATCTCAGATTTTCTTGCTGGATTTATCACAGGAGACATCACAGCAACTTTTACAGATATGTACAGGCAGATGAGGCCTCAGTGGACTCATGTGGGACATCTTTGTAGCATAGCTTCTAGAGCTCGTGAGAAACCAGTTTCAGTGCGAGGGGCCCCTCAGCTGTGGCCGTTGCGTGACCAAAACAACCTTTGGGGTTGGACTGGCGGCGCGCTCCTGGTTGTGGGCCATTTTGGCCAGGTTGGTAAAACAACACAACAATGCAGAACACACTGCGTGGTAATTTAATTTGGTCGATGCCACTTTTGATGCGTGTCAGCATGGTAGCTTGTTTGCAAAGACAACCAGATTGAAAGGCACTCCAGGCATTTCGACCATTTGGCTGGTCGCTACAGTGGAGATCATGAGCATGCAGAATAGCAGGTTCAGAAGCTTAATTCTTCGTGGGTTTTCAACACTGCTGCCGAAGCTGAGTACCCCAAACTGTTAGCTCAGCGCATGGTTGATGCGGTTGTTGTGCAATTACCATCAGGTCTTTTGGACTTCACACGCCGACAATTTAGACTGGACTTGCAGCAACAGGCTGACAAACAGCATCGATTGGCACAACAACTTATTCTGGAATACCGAGAGATTCTTTACGCTGATGCGCCTTCTATGACAGGGGCATTCAAAATTTTGTGTGAGCCTTCAACTGCGGGGGACAACTACAAAGGCCAACTGCTGAAACAAAGTACAAGATTGGGTTTTACTTTTCACCTGCAGAGCACTTTGACAGGGCCATCCAACTAAAACACCCAGCGTTGGAGTTCCACGTGGTCCCTGACGTGCTGAGGGTCAACTTCTTTAGGCTATGCACTTTAAAACACCCAGCGTTGGAGTTCCACGTGGTCCCTGACGTGCTGAGGGTCAACTTCTTTAGGCTATGCACTTTAGGGCCTCATGCAATGGCCCAAATGAGAATCTCTGCGCTGAAGGATGTCATGAAGTTGAAACTGGAAATGGCAGTGCAAGAGAAACGAATAAGAGAAGGCATGGAAAACCATGTGAAAGTTGTGACAGAGGGAAAGCCCTTGTTGTTGTAGAGGAAGCTGCGGGAAGAAACGGCTTTTCCCGATTTGAACGTTTGCAAGTATATGGAAGAGGGCGTGCATTGACAGGTCTTGGAGACCCTTCTCCTCTTTATATGACAGCGTTTGGGCTCTGACCAATGGGGCTTGACCAAGAGATTTTGCCTCCATCAAGGGGAAGAAAAGAAACAAGTATATGGAAGAGGGCGTGCATTGACAGGCCTTGGAGACCCTTCTCCTCTTTATATGACAGCGTTTGGGCTCTGACCAATGGGGCTTGACCAAAAGATTTTGCCTCCATCAAGGGGAAGAAAAGAAAATTAGAGTGATTGACAACTACAGAGATTCTGGGATTAACTCTGCTTGCGCTTCTTCTTCATACTTGCCATTGCAGGACACGGACTTCATAGTAGGACTGCTGAGATTCATGATGTGTGTCTGTGCACGCCGTGACAAGGTGGAGGTGCACTTGAGCTCCGGTGAGGTATTGGAGGGAGAGTGGAATCAAGCAATGCTGTCGAAACCTAACTGGTGGGGTAGATGCGTCAATATTAGCGAGACATACAAACAGGTGCCTATCCACAAGGATTCCCTGGTATGGGCTTGATGAACTTTGCTGGAGGTTTTGTCCGTGGACATCAATTCAAACTTGGCACTAAAGCTTTGAAGGACTGGGTTTATCGCAGAGGGGTGTCTGGAGTTGAAGCACGACAGGTTCGCAATTACCTGGAAGTGATTGCCAAGTCGGTGATACCTCGTGTGATTGGACTTCAAGTTTCTGACACACCTGTGTTTATTTACAGCGATGGGGCGTTTGAAAGAGGTACTGGAACATGGGGCGCTTTCGTGTACGACCCCTTGGACAACAAGTGATGGGTTTTTTCTGGGACGGTTCTTGACATGCTCATGCGATTTTGGATTGAAACTGCTGGTGAGCAACTTATTTGCGGAATCGAACTCTTTGCTTACATTTGCATTCGCTGGCCTCTCGGACATTTGCTGCATAGAAGATATGGTTTAATTTTCATTGACAATGAGTCATCAAGGATGACAATGATAAAGCGCAGCTCAGCTTCCAGCACAATGTTTCTCTTGGTATCCCTGATCAGCCTCCTTGACGCCATCCTTCCATCAGTGCTTGGCGTGAAAGGGTGCCCTCAACATCCCACCCGGCTGACTTACCAAGTAGGAGTGACGCTGAAACTTTATGCTGAATGTTTAATGCAGTGAACCAAGGCGACATGCCGTTGCCTCCATACATATTCAGTTTTCTCATGCGAAAGCAGTTTGGTGTGGACCTGGCTGAACTAGTGAGATTCGAAGCGGTCAAGGATCACGTGCGGCTGGACTGAGGGGGAAAGAGCAAGCCACTTTGGTCGAACTGTGACCTTTGAAACCAAAAGATATGTCCACTCACTTGACTCTGAGTGAAGGACGTGAAAACCTGCGGTTGCGGAAACTTTCAACCGGACTTGACGTTTTTCCCCCGACAAGTCGCTGAAGAAAAAAAGTGATTGCTGCACGATCTACCTTGTCACGTGTCTGAACTTTTTCACTTATGTTGCTGCTTGTTTTTAATTTTCGTATTTGTAAATTCGATTGGCGAGCGAAAACGATTTCAGACGGAAAGTTTGGCGTGAGCGATTCGACGACGTGATTTCTGATTTTGTGCGGGCTGCTTTATATGATACTGACTATTGTTTTATATATGTGTTTAAAATAAGCCTATATTTAATGAGTGCTTTACTACCAGTGTGAGAGTGTTAGAAACGTGAAGGCTCAGCTTGCTGATCCTGCTGTTTCTTAATACTCGGCTTAGAGTTTTAACTCGGCGCGTACACACTGGTTGTTATTATGCGCTCTCTCTTGATCCTCTTTGCGATACGCTTGTCCTCGCGATTCCTGCGTGGTTTGCGCTCTGTATTTAATGTGCGCGTAGCGATCCAATCTAGAGACTTCTGTTGACATGTTCTGACGAGGTTCTTTATGTTTGGGTTCTTGAGGCTGACTTCTTGCCTCAACTGATTTTGTTTGAACGTGAACCATGTCAGACGTCTGTGAAAACTGAATTTTAATTTTCAATACCTTTTCTTATTTGGATTGTTTGCATGTTGATGTTATCATGCTCAGGGAAAAATCTTTGAAGAGTCCTGTCAATCCAAAAACATCGAACTGTTTAACAAACCCCGAATAGTACAGACATGAATGAATATTTGATCGGCCATTTCCTCTACGCAATACTTGAGTTGAAAACTCATGATGTCTTATGACAAAGGTGTTGTTTTTGAAAGTTCCTTTTTGAACTTTCCTCCAAACCAAAAACTCTCTCTTGCCTCCTGCTACCCGAGTCAGAATGTATGTCAGTTTTGGATGTTGAGTTCATCCTGTCAGAGTATATGTCAAGATACCAGCTAACACGCGTTTCTGTGCTGTTCAAATCGAAGTGATTTGTTTGCACTATTCAACTAATGTTCAACTGTGAAGTACTCAGTTGTTAAAAAACGAAACGAACGCACGTTTGAGTCAAGAAGCTTTCACAACATGTTGCTTCAACATGTCTCACATGTTCAATGTATAATGTCATGCGAAGTAACATTTTATGTCCACGGACATTTTCCTAGTTCAAGTGGTGGGCGCGGTGGGTTAAGAAACCCTTTTCCCAAAAATTTTGTCAAGACAGAACCTTTTGCAGCGGTGCCATATTGCTTTCAATTCTCCGTTGTGCCTGGAGAAATCGCCTGCTCCTGTGTGGAGCCAATTTCGGTACAGTTTTTGTGGATTGATTGCTGGAATCAATTTGGCTTTCTTTTTCCTGCTCCTTGGATTCTGTCCCAGTAAATGCCCAGGGTGCGACTGGTGTGTGACTTGGCGCGATTCACACAAGGTTGCCGCAATTGTGGTGCTCTGATCTCAGATATTTGGCTTTTCTTCAAACTTTCAACAGGTGTTTTTGCATTGTTGGATACCCATTCGCAATACAGATTTTTACAGTGCTGTATTGTCGTGTACGTTGACCGGTCTGAAGTCGCCTTGGGGGCAACTGAACTTCGACTGAATTGCCAATTGATCAGTTGGGGAGTCCCGACACCACCTGTGCAGGCTGTGACACCACAGCTCGACACCGCCTCGGACGACCTTTCATTGTCCAGTGCGGATTTTGCAGACAGCTCAGATGAATCTTAATCTGATGCACGATGTGGGAAAAGGGGAAAAACGAAGGTTTGACACAGCAGTTCATGAACACATTCAGTTCTGTGAGCGTAACATGAAGCGCACTGCATACAAATACCCGTGGCAGATGGGTTTTCTTGGTGACAACAAGGAGTCATTTCCATTTGGCCCAGTTGGCATGTCACCTTTGTGCAGAGTTCCAGTATTGCAAGATACTGCAGACCTTACAGGACTTGATCGACAGGAGAGCGTTTTTGATGTCCACTGCAGAAAACTGTTTTGCAGACTTCCGAAGATTGAGTGGGATGCACTTTTGGATTCTCAGCGCAATGCAGCGTTAGCCAAGTGGCATCGGATAGTCATGTCAGACCCCATGTCCTTTGAGGTTTGCAGATGTTATTTCAACTCAGTCAATTCTGGTTTGCACAAGGGCCGTCTGCAAGACGATCTCAAGAACATTTTTGCAGGGAAGAGCACTTCGACGCTTCACAGTCGTGCAGGTCCGCTGATGAGGTTCTTGCACTACTGTTCGAACTCGCAGCTCAAGGCCTTTCCAGTGTCCGAGGAGGTTGTGTACGCCTTCATGCAACATGAGGAAGAGAAGGCTGCGCCGACATTCCTTAAGAGCTTTTTGAGTTCGTTTGGATTTGCCTGTCATGTGCTTGGGCATGTTGGTGCAAGAGCTGTCATTGAGTCCAAACGTGTCAAAGGAATAGCAGACAAATGCTACCTGCTTAAGCGAAAAACAAGATCGCGTGAACCACTCCGTGTGGATGAACTGGCAACGCTGGAAGAAATCGTGCTTGGCCGCAAAGGCCGCTCACTTCCTGACAGACATGCGGCAGGATGTTTCCTCTTCATGGTTTTTGCACGTGCCAGATTTTTTGATATGCTGAATGTGGGCAAGCTCGAATTTGACCTGAGCAGTTCTGACAAAGGCGCACGTGGATATGTTGAGGCCGAGGTCACCAGGTCAAAAACTTCCTTTTCGGTGGACCGCAAGGTCAGGCTGCTGCCTATGACTGCAACGATGAATGGAGTTTCTGGTGAGTCTTGGGGTGAAGCTTGGAAAAGCGTTGTGGCAGAAGCTGGCATTCAGGTTGGACATGGGAAACCTTTGTTGCCGGGCAGGACACCAGATGGGTGGCATCCGCTCCCTTTAACAGCCGAAGCAGCCACCAGTTGGCTGCGTAGCCTTCTTCAGACTGGTGAATTTTTCCAAGACTCCAGATTGCAGTTGCTTGGAACCCATTCATGCAAGTCGACTTGCCTGTCGTGGCTGGCTAAGTGGGGTGCCACTCCAGACATGCGCAGGTTGATGGGCTACCACGTGGCCGACAAGATGTCTACGATGCTGATTTATGGAAAAGATAACACAAGCGCTGGACTTCGTGAAATCGATGTCATATTGGATGCCATTAGAGATGGAGAATTTGTCCCAGATTCAAACAGAGCTGGGATGTTTCCTTTCCTTGAGGATCGTACAGAATCGATGAAGCGTCAGGACGTTCCTGCTTTCGATGGTCACTGCACTGACAGCTCCTCCGAAGACTCAGTGGACGAGGATGAACCCGACCACAATGCCGGGGAGGCCGCAGAAAACGCTGTGCTTGGCAAGTGGGATGGCCTGGTGGAAGTTGACAAGCTTCCTGAGGGAGCACTTTATTTTCGCCACCCGCTATCTCGAACCATTCATTTGCAGGAGGATGAATCTGGTCTCAAGTTTACATGCGGCAGGGACATCACACGCATCTACATTGCACCCCCGTCCAGACCTCAGACGCTTCTGCCTGTTTGCAAGCAGTGTTTCAACAAGTTCAGAAAGAGCCCGTTTTGAAGCACATGGTTCATGGCAATGTAGTGGCTTGAGCTTGAACCACAAATTCCACAGTGCCTGGGATGTCCCTGACTTGAAGTTGTGCCGGCCTCAATTGAATCAGTTGCAACCGAAGACTCCATGTGAAACCATTGCACAGTTCAAAGGAACTTATGAACTCTAACCGTGCGTTGTGAGCAAAAGAATTCGGAATTGGCAGCCTGTCTGGAGGAGTTAGGAATATGAGCTTGTGGTGATCTTAGTGCAAACGGGGTGAAGTCAATTGAATGCAATGTTCACCCAAACCACGAAGAAGTCTCAGATGCCGTTTTGAAAAGTTGCTGCCCATTCACATGTCTTTATGAATGTTTCACATGTGCAAAGTTTTCATGTTTGTGTGTTGAGTTTTTCTTCAGAATATCGTCGCATCAAAAGGTTTGTGATCAGGAGACGAGCATTGAGGTGCAACTTGTCTGATGGTAAAGTAGAACAGTTGTTTGGGCATGGCCAATTGAGATCTCTGCAGGAATCACTTGAGTGTGTGATGTGCAGGCTCCAGTAACGAGTCGAGATGCTTGAGACAAACTCCAGGTATATGCTATCAGCATGTTTCATGCTTTTCATTCGTGTCATGCCCCATGTATCAAACAACTCAAACGTTGCAATGAATCTCACTTGACAAGTTCAGCAGGTTTCATATCTTTTCTTTCATTTACTTCCTTTGATTTCAACCAGTGCAAGCACAAGAGTTCCGTGTGATGGCGTTTGCAGACAGCAAACCCGTGTTCAAAGACCGAACGGTCGCAGCTGGAATTTCAGAGGAAGTATTTGAAAGACTTTCTGACGCAAAGCTGGATACTCTGTCGAAGTTTGCGTTTGCAAGCTCTTATGTGCCTGGGTCAGGAGACGACACGGAATTTGTGAAGACTTTGAAGTCAGTTTTAGGTCGTGATGCTGACCTTTCCGAGCTTGCATCGTTTGTAAGTTGCTTCACGAGGCTTACTCGCTTGTCACCCAAGAGATGAAACAGCAGCTTGAAAGGAGTGAAGAGGTTCACACGAGGAAACTCACCCAACCTGAACGTGCAGATTTGTATGAGAGGCAGGTGAAACGTGTCACAGGTTTGACTCTGAAAGGACCTCTTGAGCCCAGTGATGCGCTTATTGATTCCTTTTGTGCAATGTATGAGGCAAACAGGATTCGATTTGTGGCCTGGGAAAAGTACACAGCCAAAGAGGCTGAGTTGGATAAAGATGTCAAAACTGAGCACCTGTTTGCGATGGACTCAAATGGTAAGTTGAAAGTCGAGGGTAAGAAGCATGACCCTATAGCAGACACATCGACGGAAATCATGTTGCAATATGCTTTGCAAAGGCGAGGTCTGAGCATGGATCAGGCCAACTTGTTGGATTTCAAAATTCATCAGCTGTGGGTGGATCGCCTGATCAAAGCAAGGCTTCAAACGCCACCACATGGATATGCAAAGACGACCTTTCGTCAATTGCTCGAAGCTGACAAGAAGCTGTTTGAAGAACTTGCTGATGAGACCCGCCATGGGGTCCAAGTTACAACGAGCGGAAGGCAAGTCATTGACTTGGTTTTCGAAAAGTGCATGAATAAGGCAGAGGTCATGCACTTACTGCAGCCGCTCATGGGAAAGTCCTTTGAGCCGAAAGGAGATGAGAAGACATCTTCGAGTCGTGTTGCACCTTACCAGCAACAGAGTCCTTCAAAAGGGAAGGGCAAGAGCAAAAGCAAGAACAGAGCCTCGCCAAAAATGCCACATGTCTTGTTGAATGGTGGTTGTCGTGCAACGACAAATTCAGGAGATTCAATCTGCTATGGATTTAATCTTGGTACGTGTTCAAACAAGGTGACAAATGGTCGCTGTGACCGTGGTTTTCACGTGTGTGCACTTCCGAAGTGCGGTAAGCACCATGCTTTCATCAACTGCCCTTCCAAGAACCAATCGGGTTGACTATCTCCCGAAGGCGAGAGTACGGAGCCTGGTGAACTGCAAAGTGCAGCATCACCGCGAGTTGGGAATCACGAAGGTGATGTTGACGCATTCAAACCCGAAGTGGAGCTGAATGCAAAGCCTCCCAGGTACCTGGCTGAGGCGCCATTTCTTTTGTTGAAGTTTGCTGTGGTTGTGCATTGCTCAGTGCGTGTGTTTCGAAGGCAGGCTGTGATTCCTTGCCGATCGACTTTCATGGAAACAAGCATCGGCTTTTTGTGCATGTTGTTAACTTAGACTTGCGTAAGAAATCAACTGGGATTTTCTGGAGCATTTAGTTTTGACACGAAGGCATTTCCATTTCCATGCTGCGCCTTCTTGCGGCACTGCTTCGAGGGCGAGAGATTTACCACTTTCGGATAGGAATCAAGGACCACTTCCACTCAGGTCCGAAGAATTTCCCATGGTTTCCATGGTTCACGGGAGTTCTTAGAGACGATTTGGATTCAGCAAATGCGATTTACTATTCCTTGCGACTTTCTGCTTCTGGACATTGGATGGAGCATTGAGACGACCACGAACACCTCCCAGGGTCGCATACTAATGAAGATGGCAAAGTCGTTTTTGACACTAGCAAAGAAGCTGCCTATCCAAAGCTGTTTTGCGAAAGGTTTGCAATTATTCTGGCGGATGGTGCCGGTTTTTCTGACAGGCACCTGAATCAGGAATTTTTCTCCAATACGATAAATGTGGATGCAAGAGTGGCGACCAACGAGCAGCCGCGAGGTCGCAAACTGCCACCGCTCTTGTCTGAATTTTATACAGTGAAGATGGTACGCTCGTCATTTGACGACGGGCCAGCACTTTCAGATAAGCGAACCTTGTTGCAATCACACCATGGCATTCCTGCAGGAAGTAAACTACTACGATGGGCTAAAGCAAAGAGGGGACAAGCTGGTGAAGACAATGCGGTCATTCGAAATTTGGAATATACAGATCAATTTTCCACTTTACTGAATTGGCCAGATCTGTAAACCATCCATTTGATTCGTTTCGTGCCGTCCCTGATTATTTGCTGATGGTTGTTTGCAATATATTGAGTCGTTCACCTCTGGAGACTATGAAGAGACGAGCTCTGGCAGACGAACTGGCTGACGAGAACCAAGCAATTTTCTATAACATGAATACAGGTTGTGCCAGCGTTTTGAAAGGCAAACATCTTGCGTTGTTGGAAAAGGATGGATTCAAGTTGACGGGACTGCAACACCCTTCTGGAATTTTGCTGCTGATGTGAAACCGAGATCACTTACAGAAGAAGATCTTGTGAAACAACTTAAGTTCCTACAGCCTGCGTTGTGGGGCAAAGTTCAATGGTCCCAGGGCTGAATACGATCAAGACCTTTAGGACATGACCATGCAAGAACTCACTGACAGAGGTTGGCTTGAAGGCCCTACTCCCGAGATGAGCTGGATGTTTTGCTCGCACATCGGTGGTTGCATGTTAGACGCTTTGCAGCCTGGCAGCGGTCCAAATGGACGGCAATTGATGATTTCTCGGAGTGTGGCGTTATTTCTACCTTTGCCTACTTCGAGAAGATTGACTTGAAGGCTTTTGATGCAGTCGTCTGGATGGCCTGCTGCTTTGTGAAATTTTTGCATAGTTGAGGAACGCTTTGACTTCACGCTGCTTTTTGGAGTGCCATTGTCTGGACCGGTTGACAAAGCTTTGAGGGACATCCCGACAGAATCAACACAACTTGTCGTCAAGACTATAGACTGAAAGCGGCGTACAAACAGTTTCCTATATTTCCCGACCACAGGAAGCTCTCCATTCTGGTTTTGAAGAGGAGCAGCTGCACGAGCTTTTACCTCCATGTTAAGTTTCGAATGCTCGCTAGACAAGGAGCTCCCCTTTTGACAAGTACGCAGAAATGCTGGGTGTTGTTCTGGATTTAAGTTAGTCTCCAAAAGGTGTTGTGAAGGTCTCCAACAAACCCAGCAGGATGGCGGAGCTCAAGGAGGTTTTTGTCTGGTATTATGAAGTCTGGTAAAGTACCTACAAAGAGCTTGGCATCTGTTTTTGGACGTGCGCCTTCCTGTTGAGAGCCAATTAATGGGCAAAGCAGGCAAACCTGCCCTTGCGTAACTTAGGTCCATGGAAAAGGTTGACAAGCTTTTTGTTACGTTGTCAGAAGTTCGCATGGAGCCGTGCGCAACCTTTGGAGACGTATGAAAAGGTATCCCTAGATATCTCAAATGGAGAGAACACAACTCCCGTGTGTTGTTTTCACGGATGGTGCATGTGAACCTGGTTCTGGCGGCGAAGTTATTTGCACAGTAGGTGGAGTCATGTTTGGTCCCAACGAAGGAGGTGAATGAAGCATTTGCCTCTCATGTGGTTACTGGTGTCATAGATTCTTGGAAAAGTGCTTCAAAGGTACATCCAGTCGACCAGACGGAAATGTATGCAGAATGTGTGGCAAGGCAGCTGTGGCGCAGTGACCTTGACGCCTTGATTAAGGGATACAGCAAAGAAGAGACGATGAAAGCGCTTGTAGTAGTTCTTGAACAACTGGATACCAATGATCCGTGTTTGCCTTGGTACTGCAGAGTACCTTCTCCTTACAATGTTGCTGATTTGCAGTCGCGTGGAAAATGGAAAGAATTGTTTGCGTTGTTTCCGGAGTGCATGAGAAGTTTCTGCATCCTCCCCTTTTCAGTTCCAGAAACCTTCAGAGGATCGAACCGTCAAAAAAAAAAGAAGTGCATAGCTGAAGAAAAATGGGGTACAAGGAAGAAAGCTTGCAAAGCAAAGTGCTTTATCTTTTTGGAATGAAACTCAATGTTTGGATACTTCAAAGAAGGAATCCGAAGGACGTATGGGACAACGAGAAGTGTCCATCTGTTCATTCCGTTTGATGGAACTTGAATTCCCCATGTCTCAGCTTTGCGCTTGAAAAAGACGGCTTTCGAACTGTGATTCTCGTGCAGTTTCAGTGATGTTTGTATATATACATATGTATATATATGTTTATATCGCGACCTATTCTTACCGTGGCGATAGCCTCATTTAAGTTTCTAGATTTGTAAGTGCGTAGATAACCCGTCGCTATATAGCGTAAGTTTGAGCTGTTTTTGGTTTGGTTTCAACTCCGTGTCATAAGCAATACTTGAGTTGAAAACTCATGATGTCTTATGACAAAGGTGTTGTTTTTGAAAGTTCCTTTTTGAACTTTCCTCCAAACCAAAAACTCTCTCTTGCCTCCTGCTACCCGAGTCAGAATGTATGTCAGTTTTGGATGTTGAGTTCATCCTGTCAGAGTATATGTCAAGATACCAGCTAACACGCGTTTCTGTGCTGTTCAAATCGAAGTGATTTGTTTGCACTATTCAACTAATGTTCAACTGTGAAGTACTCAGTTGCTTAAAAAAAACGAAACGAACGCACGTTTGAGTCAAGAAGCTTTCACAACATGTTGCTTCAACATGTCTCACATGTTCAATGTATAATGTCATGCGAAGTAACATTTTATGTCCACGGACATTTTCCTAGTTCAAGTGGTGTGCGCGGTGGGTTAAGAAACCCTTTTCCCAAAAATTTTGTCCCCGCCCTCCCTTGTTCCCCAAAATTTTTCCTTACGTAAACGTCCGCGTACAGGAGTACGGGGGTACAAGGAAGAAAGCTTGCAAAGCAAAGTGCTTTATCTTTTTGGAATGAAACTCAATGTTTGGATACTTCAAAGAAGGAATCCGAAGGACGTATGGGACAACGAGAAGTGTCCATCTGTTCATTCCGTTTGATGGAACTTGAATTCCCCATGTCTCAGCTTTGCGCTTGAAAAAGACGGCTTTCGAACTGTGATTCTCGTGCAGTTTCAGTGATGTTTGTATATATACATATGTATATATATGTTTATATCGCGACCTATTCTTACCGTGGCGATAGCCTCATTTAAGTTTCTAGATTTGTAAGTGCGTAGATAACCCGTCGCTATATGGCGTAAGTTTGAGCTGTTTTTGGTTTGGTTTCAACTCCGTGTCATAAAAGAAGGGTAGGGTAGGGAGGGAGCTCTTTGAATTTGAAGAGCTGTGATTTTCTTTTAGCTGAAACCATTTCGTTTTCTCCCACCCAAATTCTTTAATCCCACCCTGGGGGAAAGAGCAAACCACTTTGGTCGAACTGTGACCTTTGAAACCAAAAGATATGTCCACTCACTTGACTCTGAGTGAGGGACGTGAAAACCTGCGGTTGCGGAAACTTTCAACCGGACTTGACGTTTTTCCCCCGACAAGTCGCTGAAGAAAAAAAAAGTGATTGCTGCACGATCTACCTTGTCACGTGTCTGAACTTTTTCACTTATGTTGCTGCTTGTTTTTAATTTTCGTATTTGTAAATTCGATTGGCGAGCGAAAACGATTTCAGACGGAAAGTTTGGCGTGAGCGATTCGACGACGTGATTTCTGATTTTGTGCGGGCTGCTTTATATGATGCTGACTATTGTTTTATATATGTGTTTTAAATAAGCCTATATTTAATGAGTGCTTTACTACCAGTGTGAGAGTGTTAGAAACGGTGGAGAAGACCACCGGACTGCATCCAAGCCATTCACTGGTTAAACACGACCAAAGAGGGATGCGGTGGCCCAAGGCACCGACATGGGGTGAACATATCCCCAGAAGACCACCATTTGGGCAATCCTCAAGCAGATGCCTCCAAGGCCCACAGGCGAATCAAGGTCACACAGGAGGGGTGGCGATTCCAAGTGGCACAAACTGGATGGAGAATGGTGGATCAATAAGGTGGGCACCTATGGCATGGCAAGTGCCCAACTGTACTGGGGCAGACTGGCTGCCATATTGCTCAGACTCTGCTATTTGATCTTCCCACGCATTGACTGGGGCTTTGTCTTTGTTGACGATTTCTGCTGGCTCCTCAGGACGGAGATCGCAACTGAGGACACTGCGCAATTGTCCTTTCTGAGGTCAACACTTGGTTGGGCTTCCAGGTCAACCCCTGTGGACCAGTGGTGGATTTTCCCCTGGACAAGAAGCATAGCCTGGGGCTCCAAAGGATGATTGATGGTAACTCCTTTACATCTAAGGACATTGAACGGGCACTAGGCTGACTGAACTGGGCAACCTCTGCCTGGCCACTCAGTCGCCCTTTTCAATCCTTCTGGGCATGGAAGGCAGCTACACCTCGGGGAGACCCAGCAAGCTCATTCGCTCGATTGCTCAACTATTACTTCATCTTCTCACCATCCTCAGGTCCAACCTTGCCCCTACGACCCGGCTTCCAACTGGCGGGGGGCTAGCGATGCCAGCGCACATCCAGATGGCCGGGCCTACATTGGAGGATGGCTTGCAGACAAAGAGGACCCAAGAACGACACATGGTGGTTCCACTACCAAGTACCACTGGAGGATCACTCTTGGGCCCACGAAGACGGTGACCCAACCCGTCGGATTTCCAGTCTGGAAATGTTCGGCACTTCCTTCTGCTGATGGGAAGCAAAGCTCTGCTCCGTACTCGGCTGAGCTTGATTTCCGACAACCAGGGCAACATCTTCGCACTCCTCAACCAGAAGACCAAGCAAATGCCCACTTCTGCCTTTTTGATGCAGCTCATCGTCATGCTCCATAAGGCAGGGGTTAAGTTCAGTGTGCCCCTTCGCACATGAAGAGAGACTTCAACCAATGGGCCGATGAACTTATTCACCCTCACTTCACCTGGTTCCGGCCAGATCGTCAACTACCAGAGAGTGAATTTTTTTCCCGTTTTAAGTTTCTTTGGTCGCTTTTGGATAGTCAACCGTTAAGACCTAATTGCAAACGACGTAAGACCGATCAGAGGGCCACCTAAGGTCCACTGGAGCCTGGTGCTCGCGGCTGTTTTTCTTTTGTCGTGGTGGTTCAAACACCTGGTTCTTTCAACACCTATCAGCCTATCGGGCAAACCAACGGGTCTCGCGGTTTGGTGGAAATGCACTGTGACACTACGATTAGTTTTGATTGGTTCCAGGAGGGAACCATGTTGATGAGGTTGATGCATGTGGCATCAAAACAGAAACCCAGCCGCACAGGCCAACTGCATAGCAAAAAACATTGCGCTGCTGCAGTTGCCTGCTTGTGAATGCCATTTTCAATTCTATTCGGGAACGCTATTGATATCCACATATTTGTCTTGGCAATCAACATTTCGATTACCTGTATATGGAGGCTATTTGCGAATTGGACATACTTCTGCTGTCTCCACGTTGTTTTGTTGTGTGACACATTGGTCAGTGTAGCGGGACAACCCTTCCTGCGTCCATTACGCCACCAGTCGAAGGTTTCTCTGGCTTGAATCGCCCACTGCGCCGCAGGTGGAACAATCAACAGACACCAAACCTATCTCGATTTTCATTTGTAATTTACAATAGTGACTGATAAGACCACTGCCAATCAATTCGGAGTTCGGATTTTCTCTTTGAATAAACTTAATACAAGGTCCAATCAGAAAAAAACAACTTGCAACAAACAAGGCTTCAGCACATCGTTTTAACGCCAGAAACTGAAAGTTGAGATGGTTCGCAAATATGTTGGTAACTCAGATGTGTGTGAATTGCATCTTTGTCCTTACCATGTTCCGATTTTCGCTTTGAGGCCCATTGACCAATTCCGGCTGCGCACAGTTTCGGAGCGCAACGACAAGGCCCTTTTGCAAGGCTCTTGGTGCATGGAAACATCAAGGGAGTGCTTGTTGACACTCCGCAGGTAACCGAAGATATTCGCATCAAAAGTCTGGAACTGGAAAAACTTGACAGCAGGTCGGGAACTCTAAGTGATTGAGGTGCAAATGGTGCAACAAGTTCACATATATCATAGAACCAAGGTTTGGTTTGTTTGGTTTTTCATTTTTCTGGGCACCAATGCCCCCAAATAGTGCTTCCCGGTAAATATGCAAGTTGTCACTTGTGGTGCAAGGAGTGCAGCAAAGACTCCAAAAGAAGCTGATGCAAGGGCGAATGAAGCAAAGGCAATGAATTAGTTGGTTTCTTGATCAACTGAGGGTTTGATTTGCCTGGAAATAAAGAAAATTATGAAAATCCAGCAAAAGTGCCTTTCGCAATATATTATTCCGGTTGGGGACATATTTCTTGTTTTAAATGATTCCCAATTCATACTTTTTCAGATCTGTTTTTCAACCACCAGTACTGTTCGCTGTGGAAGGTATGGGCGGAGAAAGTCATGGAACTCAAAGCGAGCCTTGATGAGCAGACCCAGCTAGCATCAGAGATGAGTGAAAGCGCCTGGTTCCCTGGACACATTTCTTTTTGAAGATATTCTAGTGATAAGTTTGGACCCTGCAAATGGCAAGAACAGATTGTTTCTTGATTTTGGCTGTGTCAGACGGCATCAGCGAACCACTAAGACTGTGCACCAATCTGCTCGAGGTTTCAAGGATGATTCAGAATTCCAAACTGCATCCATCCATATCCTTGAAATAAATAAGAACCGAATATATGGTCCATTGAACCACCGTTTTGGGTAATTGGTGGCTTTGTTTTGCTGATGTTGCCAGGACATCTGTGTTTCTTTTCAAACTGTACAATCTTTATTGAACGTATTGTGAGAAATGGGCAAAGTCTAATCGAAGCAAGTTGGTTGCCAATGACTGTAGCCATGGAGCACACCTTTTTTCAAGTGACTTCAGCTCTCCTTCTGTCGACAAGACATATCAGCACATGTCAGCCAATGTCCCCATGCTCGAACGGGCGTCATGGCAAAGTTTGCTCACTCGCTGCGAGAAAGGTCGGCAAGTGGGGGTCAAAAGTCATAAAGCGTCTCGTTGAGAAAACCAGCGGTTCATCAGCAGTGGTCGCTGGGTTCCGAAGGTGTTCCTGTGGATGCGGCATGGCCATTCAGAGGTGGGATATCAACGTACTCGGCAACGGTGGTTTGCTTCTAATGCAGGACACCATGTATACACCATGTAGTGAAATCTCGGTAGGCCAACGCAGCGGCGGAGACATCTTTTGCAGTATGGGGCCCCAATCATTTCATTTTGGTGCGAGAGTCGCATCATCCAACGGGCTTCTGAGGCCGGGCAAGACTTGAAAGCCATCGGCTTAGAGCAGTGCTTGTGACAAGCATTCTTGCTGTCCTTTGGAAAGCACCCTAACAAGATCAGAATCATTCAGAATCATTTCCAGCTCCTTCAAAACTGGGCAAACGTTGAGGCAGGTCTGGCTATATCCATGGCCACGTTGACGGAAACGGGACGATGGCAAGCAGAGTCTTTGAGGGAACAACTGAAGGTGGGAAGCCAAGCTGCTGATTGCTGCTCTTTCTGCAATTGTCTAGTAGCTTATGAATCTTATGAAGCACCCTGATTGATGTGATTAATGAGTCAGTGTGGATGATTTTTCAATTATTTTCAGTTGCTATATACCAAGATAAACCAAGCAGTATTTGTGGGAGAGAAAGGTTTTTTGTCATTCGAAGCGTAGTGTTGTGACTTGGTGAGGTGCTTCAGCAACAGGAGGAGCTTCCAGAGGCGGTGGAACTGAGTTGAAGTATGAAGAAGCTCCAAAACAGCAAGAAACGGGATGATTTCAGGGAAAGTCTACAGGTTCTTCACAGATTTCAATCCAAATATAGGGTTTCCTGTCAATTCTGTTCCCTTCAACCGACGTTGGATTGGCGGTTGGAGCGTGACAGGTGGAGTTGGTCGTGTCTTCGCCCTTGCCACGAGCCATTGAGACGGCCAAGTTGATCTGGCCAGAGAAGCAGGTTCCATCTGGTGCTGACCACTCACTGGGGGCACCAATGGACCTGGACATTTTGAGTGTTTGAACCAAGGGCGGGCTCGCAATCATTTGTTTCCTGGTGAATTGCAGATGGAGATTCTGGATTCTCTCCGTGAGCGTCGACTTCTCAGATGCTGACCAGCTGCAATCCCCAAAAGATTTGTGAAGTGTAGACATGTCAGGGACTGCGGTGCTTTGTATCCATCCATGAGAAAAGCTTACACCCTGCCCACCGTGCTGGTCAATGGTAGAATTGCTGGCTTCCTAGGCCTCTTGCTACGTCCCAAGGAGAGCGCTGCTTTCAGTGCAAAAGCTCGCCAACCATGCCTTTCTCAGGACGAAAGGCCAGAATCCCTGGAGTCTGCCAAGCGCCGTGCACAAAGCAGCTTCGATGCTTGGCAGAGACTCAGAAAAATCACCAAAAGATTTCCGAGTCCTTTGATTGCCACATCCACTCTAGGATACATTATTAAAACTGGCCGCACTACCTTTCCTACGCGAATGAAACGCCATTTCCGGTGGACTCATAAGACCTTTCCTTCAGGAGTGGCTTTGTGCACGGCCTGAGACGACCATAGTAGCTGTGCTCAGTTCCATTGAAGATTCGGACAGATTCTGAGAGTCTACTGGTTCAGTTTTAAGAAGAATAGCACACTTTCGGCTTCCCTGGGCTTTTTTTGGTCTTGTTCTCTTCACTAAGGCAGTAGTAAGCTGGGATCTCAATCAGGAGCGATATTTGACTATCAAAAGCTTTTTTTCCATGTGTTTCTTCCTGCAACTTTCAATTGATCAGACTGATCAGGTCACAAATGGATCCTTCAAGAGTTGCTTGACCCGGTTCGGAATCGAGCCCTACGCTTTTGCGCAGGCTCCTCGCCAGGGGCTGAGATGTGCCACTGAGCCATTTTCGCCCATTTCTGTTGGTGAAATTTTCCCTTCTCGCGATGATAAACCCCCATGCAGAAATTCTATGAAATTCTTGTTTATGCTGTGTTTATGAACATCTCATTGACATCATTCCTAATACATTCCTAATATAGCCAGGTGGAATCAACCCTTCGAGCCATTTGCAAACTGCGAGATGCGCGCATTTGCAATGGACACTTTGAGAACAGGTGCTGGCAAGTTGGAGTCGGTTCAAACGTGTTGCCCATCAAAAAATTATTGGATGGAGATTGTATCATTATACAGTATATTAATCACAAATACATATTATTCTAACTGGATTTAACTGGTCAATGCAAGAGGACGAAGCCACCCAGGATTGACGAGTTGAACTTGGGTTCTCATCCCAGGTTCTCATGCTGTCGAGTTGCTGCGCCTGCGACCATGAAAAAGGAGTGCCAAGCGCTGGATGGCAAAGAGTAAACTCAGTAAACATCCCAAAGCTTCAGGTTGCTGCGAAGTGATTTGAGGCAAAAGATCCAGATCAAGAACAGGCGGAAGCCTTTCATGAACAGTATCGCTTCCTTGTGGAGACCTTGAAGGCAGGTTTCAGAATTTTCATGCTGCAGAGTTGATTGCGCAAAGGTTCACTGCAGCAGACCTCTTGCGATTTCTTTGCACGGTTGTCTCGCACTCTGTTCTGTCGCAGCTATTTTGAACACACTCTTTTTGCATGCCACACACATCGTGTGGGAATGAAGATCTACAAGCAGACCAGTAGCAATTGCAACAGCATGGTGAGCTCCAATCGCACATCAACAGAACATGTCCATCACCACAAGTTTGCAGTTGTTATAAGTCTTATGGTGCGACCATGCTTAAGATCTCTGGCCCGCCGACGAGCGACAGCTGCGAGCCTTGTGGTGTTTGGTCTGGGGTGCAGCTTTGCAGATCTGGGTTGCGAAAATGTCAGCGCTCCGCTTATGCCAGCAGTTCCTGATTTGCGTCCCATCGGCACGTTGTTGACTTCTCCGCCTTCTGCCTCGGTGTCAGCGGATCCAGTGGCAACTTTTGCTCTGGGAACCCTTGTTGGAGCCGTGATGGGATTTCTTTCATTGTTTGTGGTCTTTACCAGCTTTCTTCGAAATTTGCAGACAGATGAATTGGATGGAGCCAAGTGGGGCTCCTTTGGTGGGCTGGTCATGCCTTCCTTCTTCTTTCAGGGCGCTTCAGATATCTACAACAACGTTCGAAGGGGAGCCGATGAGGCCCGAAGGACCTTCCAAGACACAGGACGTTTTGAAGATATCTATGTGGGCATCGAGGAAGCTCAAAAAGAGCAGGCTGATTGGGTGAAAAACCAAACACCTCAGAAATTGCTTATCCCAAAGCCACATGTTGCATAATTTTCCCTGTACATATTGCATCATATTACCATTTTTGCTTGTATCCCCAAATTTTGAGACGAACCCAGTAGCAGTTCCTGTTGGGTAAGATGGATCAGCTTCCATCAACTAGGGATGTGTCAGATGAACATTCTTGTAGAGGATTCCAATGACCCAAACGCAAGTGACCGGTGGACCCAAACGTCGGAGTTTCGCAGGTTCTGCAAGGCTTAGATGCTCTCCGTGAGAGATTTCCACGCAGCAAGAGCCGCGAGAGGATCTTCGAGCGTCTGAAAGGCATTGCAAACAATTCCCGTTTCGCTGCGTCGATTTATGATTTGGCCTTGAGGCAAGGCTTTTTTTCGTACTGGCTTGGTAGGTTTCGAATGTGTTTTCAGCAGCTTGAGGTGGTTTTTGGTGACAACCTCATCCCAAGCACATATAAGCAGTAAAAAAATCTCCGGTTGGTGATTTCCATTTCGTCACATAGTGATGTAGTTTTTGACCCCCTATATATCTCCTAACAGGTCCTAACAATAAAAGATATGAGAGGGGTCGACTGGCCATCCTGCCAGGCTCCAGCCGCCTGTGCCAGCTGTGTTTGACATCTGCAGCGAACTGTGGCTATTGGATGAGAACCGATGCAGCGTCAGTGGACGTCAACCGGGTGAGGGGAGAAGACCCTGGGTCAACGGGAACGCACAGATCTTGATTGATACGCAGGCTGGGGTGCAACGAAACTTGTTGAAGGTTGGGTGGTGCTAGTATGGGTCAAAATTGTGTCTAAGCACTATATTGTCTGAAAATGCCTGAAAACGCGTATGAACTTGCTTGAACAAATTAGACCCTGTAGAAGGTACCAGCATCTCGTTTGACAGATGCAACGATGGCTCATAGGCCGCTTTTTGCACGTGTTGCACCTGAGATCCTCGCAAAGCCCACTCTACTGTGTTTGGTGAAACTCTTTGACATCTTTCAACATTTGGACCATGATCACGCAACATTCAGCAAAGCAGAGGAAGCAGTTGATGATTTCATTAAGATCGTGGCACGGACCGCCGTGATGCGTAGAGCCTTCAGATATGCAGTGGATACCCTGGGCTTAGATTTGGACGAATCCGACGAATCCCAAGACTCTTCGCATAGTTGGCAGAAACAAATCCGTGAGGTTTGGTTTACTCGAGCTGGTGGCCGACCCTGTGCATTTGAACACATCTTTGTTGGCAATCTGTCTGAGGATTCCGATGGGCATCCAGTGGCCGGAGGTTTGCATTGCTGGCTGAAGTTCTATTTGGAAGAGTTGCGGGGAACTGCAAGGTATTTAGGGTACTTCTACAATCGCAGCCCCAAAGAAGCGCTGCAAGATCATCGCTACATCTCTGGAAAGTTCATTTGGGAGCATGCAGGTCGCAATTTGGTGAAGGAGGGTGGTGGATTCTTTGTGGGGGTCTCTCCCGAATGGCTCCTGGCGGACGGAACAATCGCCTTTTTGGAAACCCGAGATGCGGACAAGGCCCAGCTCTATGGCTGGCAACCGTGGCTGGGAGCACGTGATCGAGGCTACACGAAAGACGTGGTTCACGAGGGCTTTCGCTACCGAAAGGTGGGGAACTTTTTTGGGTTGAAGGCAGCCATCATGGATCTGGGGTAGTTGAAGCTGGACGAACTCCCCATCGCGAACAAGAAAACCATCTATAAAACGATGGAGATTGTGGATCTCCTGCCATGTTGGAATACCACAGGATATAAATTCATTCAATTTATTCTGGTCGCTTCGCGACGAGAACCGCCCGCACCGGAGTGTTGGCTCTGGAGTTCCAATAAAACCATCTAAAAACATTAAACCACAGATGTTCTATCTTGGGCCGTTGTAGGGCTCATGTTGAGAGTATGTTGGGCCCATGTTGGGCCGTGTTGGGCCCATGTTCGGTCACGTTGGGCCTATGTTGGGCCCATGTTGGGCTGGGCCTGTGTTGAGGCATGTTGAGGCATGCCGGGCCTATGTTGGGCCTATGGTGAGGCATGTTGGGCCACGTTGGGCCTATGTTGGGCCTATGTTCGGCCATGTTGAGGCCAAGCTTGGCAACTTGGCCAATTTAGGCCCCTTCATAAAAGATCGTGGAAACTGGATTCTACAGCAAAAAATCCCCCCCCAAATGACGGTACACCTGCAGGTTGTTTGCCACAGTGAGCAAACTCTGATCACGGTCTTCTCTTCCTTTCTGGGTGTTGGCTTCGACGATGAGTCCGAGTACACGGCCCATCTGGATCGCATTCTTTCGGAGAAGGACTTGGCCACTGAACTTCCAGGGATTTTGGTCTCTGAGGCAGGGATGTTCGACTGGTGTGCCAGACGAATTTGGAAACCATCCATCCCAGCCAAAGATTTGGACCCTTCAACTTTTAACATCTTTTAACTATACATTCAAAATGCATAAAGCGATCGTTTTTGGGCTGTGACGAACTGTGACCCCTGAGGGCATTGCAAAGGCAGAAGACTCGGAGCTGTGTGCTGCGAGCGTCCGCTTTTGCGCTTCACGGCACTGCCATAGCCTGGGCGAAGCCTTGCACGAGATCCGCGGCATCTTCGGCTTCTCCTTGGAAGCCACGATGGAGGAGGCGGAAAGCGATGCGAACCTTAAGGAGTTGGTCTTCGATGCAGCTGAGATGGTGAAACGTTTGTCAGTTGAGGAAGCGTCTCTCTCCAGCGCCACCTTACCTCTGCTGGTGGATCACCTGAAGCAGCAGGGTCGCTCCGGTGCGCGACTGCATCGACCTCTAAGGCTGCTACTGACGGGACATCCCAATGGAGCGAAGGTTGCGGACCTGATTTGTCTACTGGAACTTGCCGACAGAGAAGGAGGGGATGAGACTGGCCCCAGCTTGTCAGAACGACTTCAGATCGCCAAAGAGCTCTTAGTGACCAGAAGCGTTGCCCAGCAAAAGATGCAATAAGTCTGTTGGGGAAGAGAAAGCCTTGGAGGATTTGAATGGCTCGGAAAGATGGTTCGTGTGTTGGGAATTTTGCTGTTTGTATGACAAAAAGTTCCATCCTCCAGGATAGGTTCAAAAGTTCAAATTCAGTGTACCAGTGATCCTGATTTACGTAGTGCAGACTCATTCCAAAAATCCCTGGGCCTAGGGCTCAGGGATCTTGGGGTCTCTGATGGCAAAGGCTGATGTGCGAAAACTCTTTAAATGGCTTGGAGACTATGTGGACTTGCCGCAAGATTTCCAGAGAAGCAGGACGCACAGATCCAGAGCACGCACTCATTGTATCCAAAGGCACACAAGGAGCTAGGATGATTAGGATGCAAGTGCCAAGCTGCCAGCCAGGACATGGGAAAACTGCTTGTACGATCTTGAAATGGACTTGTCTTGGCCTCAAACCCCAAGCTGAGTGGCTTCAAGCTTGTCCTAACTGTGGCAATTTCTCTTATCATTGGCTTGGTTTAGGGAAAGTCTACAGAAAAACATGGTTTTTATCAACAAATACAGTAGATCCATCAATTCTTGGATCCTGAGGAAGGGTATCTCAGCAGTGAATGCTGGCAAAGACCTTCCCAGCGCGAAACTGAGATGTTGGGCTGCAAGGGTTTAGAGACGAAGACAGGGAAGGAGAAAGGCCGTACGGGGGGGGTTGAGGATAGTATCAGTACTGGAGACTTCTCTGCCAAGATTGCTCTGGTCAAACTTTAGATTCAGGATGATTCACATGCTCACAAAAATGGAGGTTTCCTAAAATGGGGAGACCCCCAAATCATCCATTTTCATGGGATTTTCCATTATAAACCATCTAGCTATTGGGGTATCCCCATTTCTGGAAACCTCCAGGATAGCTATCCGAGGTGTTGAACCTGTTGCGCACTTGATGAACTTCAGAGATGCGGTGCCATGGTAGCATCCGTAAATGATGGTAGATAATAGAATAAAAATATGTATGATATGTATGATATATATATATACAATATACATACAAATATTATGAATTCTAAATACTTTATATACATATGGTAACTGATAGATATATCAACCAAACCCTGAAAAAGACATCTTTTCCCTTCTGGAGGCCATGGGCTGAAGGTTGCCCATGTTAGTCACTTTAGTCACTGTCAGGTCATCTCCTTGATGCTCCAGAGCCTCCTTTTCAAAAAGGCTGTCCTGGACTGGGACCTCAAAAGCGAACGAGCTTATGCTGATGGACCTATGGTGCTGACCTCATTGAAATCCTGGTGAACATCACATGCTTCCGAACACCAGATTTTATCAGAGGCATTTTCTTCGAGTCTCTAAGGTTGCTATGTCTGAGCTTGCTGTGAACATCTTTTCCAAGACGGAAAGCGCATTGCTCAAGTTCACTAAAGTCTTTTAAAGTGTCTGAAAGTCTGTGGTGTATCAAACAACTCATCAACTTACATCAACTTACATCAACTTACAAAAACTTACAAGCGTCAGCACTCTCAGTGGCAGGTTTGCCGTACAAATTTCGACCTCCGGCCTTGCCAAAGATCAATGGGTCGGGAGACTCTGCGGGTTCACCGTGCTTCAAGCGGTTGGTGGCGACACTTTCGTTGCAAATTGAAGAGGCACTGATCGAGGGTCACCTCTTACCTTCTGGTTAACATAGCCATGGAAAATGGATGAAAATGGATGAACATGGCCCATTTAGATAATTTCTAGCTAGGTTATAGATAGTTTACCCATGAAAATGATGATGTTCCATAGCTACGTGAGTTTGGCGGGTAGATGTCATGTCCCCTAGGCCTGGACCCTTCACCAAGCGACCAGATGAGAAGAGTTTGCTTCTCAGTCATGGCGGACCTCAGGATTCTGCCGGGTATGGACCGGTATGGGTCAACATCATTAAAGGCTGAGAAACCACAGGGTTTGGGGTTTTGGGTCATTTTCTTTGTGGTCATTGTGGTGATTTTTGATTATATGTTTTTGGTGTGATTTTGGGCGATTTTCGGGTGTTTTTTGTTTTTTCACCATTTCACTTTCTTTTTCCCGCGCAGGTCAAAGATCCACTGCTGGTCTCACTTCACTTCAGTGCCATCTCCTGGCCGTGCTTCGGGACCGTCCACGTCGGTCCTGGGTTGTCGTGGGTCGTCCTGCCCGGGTCCGTCGCCAGGAGATGCAGTCCATGGGGAAGGGACTACGAAATATGGACTTCGCGGAGAAGGTCGTTATGGCAGCATTTACTGTCAATTCATATGGTTAAATTCATGGTTATATAAATTCATGGTTAAACTGGTGATTTTCCATATAAATGACCAGAGGGTATTCTTTTTTAATGGGTATGATCCAGAAACATCCAGACATGATAGGCATGATGGCTTACCTTCTTTGTCAAGCAGCCATTTGCCAAGGTATTTTTTGTGTTCAAACATGTTCGAACTACAAACAACTTGTCTTTATCAGGAATATATGGGGATCATGATGATCATCAGAATGTACCAAGTAGTTGGTGAGTTGACCATCATCAAAGAGGCGATGTCAAAAAGCAGGGCTGTCCAAAAAAAATCATTTTGCGAAACCAGGTCCACATGTGTGAAGATGAAACTGGACAGAACCCTGCGTCAGAGGCTAAGTTGGCGAAGTGTGTAAAGTCCTATGGCTTTGGATCGGTCAATCTTTGATATCCAGCCAGTGGCTGCTAAGGGCTGATGAACTTGGACAAGAAATGGCCAAGTGGTGGAGGGCCTGGATGAGTGAGCTGGGCTCTGGGAGAACTGGGGATGTTTGAACTGGTTGAGGTTTGAGCGCTGCACCCAGCTTGAAAGAGAGCTCCACAGCAACAAGGTCGTCCTTCAGACTGGCAGCTGATTGGATTGGATTGGACAGCTGCTAGCATCACTGTTCTGCCAACTTGAACTTGTTGAATGCCAGGGTGAGAGAGAAAACCAGATGGAAAGCAAAGTTGAAGAGTTGGAGAGGTCTGTGACAGTCAAGGACCTGTGACGTCTCAAGTTGGGAAGTTTCACAGGTGGAAACTTTTTGACATGTTGTGGAGACTTCCTTGTATGTCCTTCAATTTTGATTTGCGCGACTCCGCAGTCCCTGCAAATTGCTGACAGGAGACTGCCAACAAGAAACTGGTGACCAGCATCCATAAATTGGAGGGAGAGGTTCAGAGCCTGAGGCACAAGGGCAGGGGCACCTGGCTGCAGCTGGTGCAGTAACATTAGTTCTTGGATGTTCTTGGCCTCTCTTGGCTTTGGCTCCGAACAGGTACGAATTCGTGGCGTTGCAGCGGGAAAGATCCGAAGTGACCGAACAGAGCAGTGCTGAGGGGTGCAGAACAGACTATTGTATCATAGCAAAGATGGAACACAGTCAAGAAAGTGGTTGCTCAAACTTGTGTCTTACTTTCCAACATCATGTTCTTTGTTCGTGAATTTGCCTGCTGAGGAACAATCGGATTGCAAAAGAGAGCCTACCAGTGTGCGGCGCTTGGTTCGCAGCTGCTCAATCTACTCTATTTCCATGCACTGGTTTGAGCTTGTTTGAAAATTGAAATCTGACACATATAATTGTTAATGATCGCTATGCCATGGGTTATGATCATTTTACCTATGAACATTGCCATAATTTATGGGTATATGCCCCACTTCAGACGACCCATTTAATATCATTTAATCGTGCCAACTGAGAGTTTTAAGGATCGAGAAGATGAGAACGCTGGTTGACAGGTCCAAGGAGGCAGCGTCCTGCACATGGTTGACGGCTGGGAGCAAGAACTGATGGTGACATGGCTTTGCCCAGAAAGGGGGATCCCGGATACCATCACTTTATAAATCTTAAGAGCCGTTTGAATGGGGAAACGTATGGCTGATCATTGGATTTTCGTGTATTTTGCTTCTAGACAAAGCTAAGATGGCAGGGGCCCAAATTTCATTTTGACACCAAGAGTGACTGGTAGGCCACCGAGCGACTCACAAAGGATTCAGCCATCCTGTCACGAACCTTTCGCAGACAGGCAAGGGCAGCCATAAAGACACCAGTGGTTGAAGTAAAACTGGGGATATGCGGGATGTTTTTTTTTTCATGGGATATGTAACCACCAATGTGATTCTGGGGTTGTCTAAAAATAGATGTATACCCATCTATACGCCCTATTTATATCTAGTTGTGGCATTTTCTCAAGGATCGTGGCAAGAATCCATTATAATTACACACTATTTTCAGACAGAAGCAAACTTGAACTTAGAAGTATGGTTTCTGAACATCAGTTCTTCCCTTGAACATGACAATTTGGCTGAAGGATTGACAGTTCAGTACTGTTTTGACGTTTCTTTCGCCGTGATTTGTAGCTGTTTTGGTCCATATATCCCTGAAGCCTCTTGGCAGGTCCAAGAAACTGAACGAATCATCGCGGAGAAGGAAAACATCAGCAAGGAGCTCGAAAGAGCAAAGAGGCTTGGCTCTGGTGCAGTGTGGGTCTCTGCTACCCTGGTGTTGCATAGGAAAATATGGACAAATAGATGATAATAGATAGATGTTTATCCCCCTAAAGATGGTCCGGTAAGTATTGACCCACATGGGTAACCTCCAGACTGGTATGCTTATCAGAAATATGATAAAACTTGGGGGTTCCCAGATGCTTCCAGAGTTCAACATTTTGACCTAAGCCCATCTTCGTGTGCTGTAACACTCCTTGTCATGTCGAGAGGCCCGAGTCCCATGCGGTCACACCCCAAATTGCTATGCAGTGCCGTTGTGCTCACATCGAACCGTGGGACTTGGAGCGCAATTTCCTAACTCTGAAACCAATGACATTTCATGGAAGAACATCAAGAATTGACGCCTGGCCGAGACTTAAAGTCAGCACTTGATGGAAAAGCAGCAAAACACAGCGGCTTTGGGCGTCCAGCGTGACGCCTTTCAAGAAACTGCCATGACCGGCACCCTGCCTGGGCAAAGCCCGTTGGCAAAGACATCTCCAGATCCCTCGGTGGAGGACAAGCCCAGACCTGTTTCATGGCAGATGGATTGAGCAGTCACTTCTTTGGTTCTGGTGTTGTTGAATAAACGTTCAATCTTTGCAGCTGATGTTATCATATGGTATCTATATAATGTTATCTATATGATGTTCGCTTTTGGTGCTCGTTTATCTCTACAGTGACACGTTTTGTGGGGGGTTCACCAACAAAAACGGACTCTAAAAAGGAACCAACAGCTGATTGACGGATGGCAGCAACATCGTCGGACCGTTCCCGATCTGAGGTCCTTGGCATTGCTTTGGTTCTGGGGTCGCTTCTTGCATGGCTTTCAGCCATTCGCGCCTTCGCCTCAGGTTCATGGCATTCAGAGCAGAGCAGTTCAGCACAGCGGGATGAGAATCTTCGCACATTTCAGGTTGCTACTGCTGACGATCTCACTGCACAAGTGCCTTTAGCCCTTTTGCCGACCTTCGTTATCTACAGGTGGGCCATGGTGGCAACCCAAACTTAACAGACCACAGGTGACCACAGGGATCAAAGAGTAGTTTTACACCACCCGATTTTGCATGTCCCGTGTATACCATTCTGGTGAACAACTTGGATATGGCGTGGTCGAAAATTGAGATTGGTCCAATTAACTATACATATCCAATTTTTTGGAAGTACCACATCCTGACCTAAACCAATGTGAGGCAATTTGCCAGCAAAATCAGGTACTGGAGCTGGTTTTCCATGGAGCTCTTCAAGACTGCTTGATGCACCTTTCATCATGCCTTCAGCAGCAACGCAAGCAGCATTGATCAGCCAAGGGAAGGGTGGAGCAGCACCTGCGCCAGAGACTCCTGCAGCAGTTGATCACCGTGATGACGATTTTTCTGAAGGTGGTGAAGTGATCCTGTGCTGACGCTGCAATTGAAGATGACCTGAGGTCTGTGAGTAGATTCTGCCCTGTATGAAAGGCTGTAAAGAGATGATCCCATCTTGAACCTGCGAAGAGGTGGATATTCTTCATGTGTTTTGGGCATGCTACGATGCTGCCGTACCAGTGCCTGCAAAGCAGCGGCGCTGACAGCGCAGTTTGAGATTAAGATAGCTTTGAGGAATGAGAAAAAAAGGAACATGTTTGAACCACTTATGCAACGCAGTGGAAGGTGTGCAATGGATTTAGAAGACACACATGACACATGAGCATTCTTGCAGTTTCACTGGCCCATGAGCCAAAAAGATGACCTCTGCACACAATTTTTGTTGTAGAGGCAGTTGCAAACAGAGAAGGAAAAGAACGAAATCAAAGAGGTGGAGCTTCAAAAGAAAGAGACCCTGTGATGCTGGCTCCATTTTTTATGTTTTTTTTTCTTTTTTTCGCACCAGTTGACGTCTCTGGAATTGAACCGCCACGATTGCCGCTCTTTTTTTGTGGGACCAGTGAAGTGTTCGCATTATTCACCCCGCTTCGCGTGGGGTGGCCGCCCACACCGCAGGTTTATTTCGGTCCGTGAGAGGGGCTAAGGGTGGTTTTCCCCCGTGGGAGCTCTTCAAGCTAAGAAGTTTCAATAAGAAATCCTTCCAAAACATTGTTTTTGACAGTGTTTTTCCAATGTTTCCAGTCAAACAGACGGTAATTTACACGTTTTTTGCCATAAAGGCAGTAAATCCTTCCAAAACATTGCTTTTGACAGTGTTTTTGTAATGTTTCCAGTCAAGCATACGGTAATTTACACGTTTTTTGCTATAACGTCAGTCCAAAACACTTGTTTTTGCAGTGTTTTCAATGCTCTGGCATCCAAAAACCCTGCAAAATCTTGCTATGTACAATGTTTTTTTCATTTTTGGCCGTTTTTCCATTGCCGGAAAGCTACCAAAATGACCCAAAATTCCATTTCAATACCCTCTTGCGCTCAGACACCCAAAAATCCTCGAAAAATGTCGAAAACACCACCGTATTCTGGTCTCGGTGCGAAACCGTTTTTGGGGTCTGGTCTCGGTGCGAAACCGTTTTTGGCCCCCCCCCCAGCTAAAGCTGATATAGCGACTGCTATATTAACAAATGTCATTGAGCATTTAGTGTTGCTGTTGCCCCCCAATAAGCACGCCTTCACCGCCAAAGCGGTGTGGGCGGATTTGGAAGACAAGCTCCTGCGAATCACGCCAGGTATCTTCGAACTATGGCTGCAAGGAAGTCGATACAGGACTTTCTAGTGAAAGTTTCATTTGCTGGGCTATTTGGGTTAGACATGTCTTGCTCACATATAGAAAGTTACACCGCCGTCAGCCCGACTTGGTGGCAAAAGTTTTTCGTCAAGCCCGACAGATCAAACCTTATGCCATTCGAACTTCCTCTGGCGCTCCAGCGGTTCTGGCCGCTGTCGTTCGGGAATTGGAATGGGAATGGGCCGACGGTTTGTCCTTCAAACGGCCGGGCGATACAGACTTCAAACTCCTCTATGGCAGCAACAAATTTTTCGACGATGACTTGGAACGATCCGTCAGGCGTTCACTTTTCCGTAGATCCCCAATAAGGCATGACAACTTAGGCGACTCGCGGGACGGTGTGATTAATATGTTCGCGACGCGATTTTTCCTCGACAACGACTTCTCCACTGTAGTACCTGCACCTGGCTTAGTAGAACAACTGCGGAATTTACCAGTCAAACTTGACCATGCCCAAAATATCATCCAAAATTTCTTAGCCGGATCAATTTTTGACGGGCCCCGTAAATTTAAAGCAGGCCTGGTAAATTCCCGAAAATGCGAACATTGCGATGCAGACGATGATCTCTTGCATATGTCCAAACATTGTCCAACGAATCCGCCGCCGGAAGTTTCAGTGCAAATGCCGGATACGTCATGGACCATGGGTGTTCTATGGGAAAGCGAGCGTGACACACAGTTCCGTTTACAACAAGACCAACCATTCCAATTTGGCGATTTACCTCCAAAACATGTACTCCAACCGGGCGACCGAATTTTTACTGATGGCAGTTTTATTCGCTCAAAGTCGGGTAGACTAGAGTCGGCAGCTTGCTCAGTATATATTCCGCAAATATTGCAGCTGGCAAGACCCCTCCCAGGTCTCGACCAAAGTTCACAAAGAGCCGAGCTGGGAGCGATCTTGCTGGCGTTAAAGGTAACAGACGGAGACGCCCATATTTTTACCGATTGTGCAACCATAGTCAAAGGATTTCGTGAACAAAGTCGTAATGCACAAGGCTTTTCATCTTTGCGTTCTTGGGACAATTTTGACTTGTGGACACTCATAGCCGCTGAAACAAGTTTAAACCATCGAACAGTACATGTATCCAAAGTATCAGCTCATGGACGTGACCCAAGTCAAGACCCTGGTTTAACTGAAGGCAATGAAAAAGCAGGCGCATTAGCTAAGAGTTTATGCCAACGACAGTTCCAACAACATTCTGATCATAGCGTGTGTGATGTCAACTGTATTCTAGCTGTGCAAATTCATTTGATCAAGTCCTTTGTGAATAGGAACTTGTTAACCCAGCCACCGGATCATGATCAGATTGTTGACCGCGCTCTATCTACACTTAAAGTCGCCACAGCTCGTAAGTGCACTTGCCCACCAAGCCGTAGGATAAGGGGCAAAGCTCCTGCTCCTGTTTTGTGCCGTGGAACTTGTCTAACTACATTGGTAGTAGGGGAGTTAGAGCGATGTTTCCTGAACTTGCTCAACTCTGGCGCTTTCGTTCCCAATCGCATTTGGGATGCGCTCAAACAACAATATCCCAAATTCAATCAATGGGTGACACATCGAACCGCAGTTGTCCAAGGGTTAGATGTCTCAAATTCACCTGTACCTAAAGCTGTTAGCTCTCCGCATTGCGCTGATGCCATTCACCGGTTTATGCGCGAAGCGTATTGGTGCAGTGGAACATCGCCAATCACTGCTTTTACCCCGTGGTCCATTGTTTTGATTGACTTTATCTCAAGGTTGGGTTTTGTTTCTCCCCTTTTTAACCAAGATATGGGCTTTGGACGACTAATACATCGATGTCATCGCTACCTTAAAGATTTAATCTCTGAGGCATTGCCGGGCATTGACACTTCAGTTATCAACAATACGTTAGGCTCTTCCTTTGGGTTACGGTGTCAGGTAGCTCTAGGCATTCACCTGGTCCCTGTCAATCCCACCAATGTCTGGTCAATATATGTACAAGCTTGCCTCTATTGCTCCAGCTCTTTTCTTGACGGCAAGAAATTCCGCTCTAGCTGGAAACCAGATTGGGGGTGCTTTGACACCCGGATGTGAGCTGCTGTCGCGAATTGCACGCTTTTCTTAGTTTCTGTCTGAGTGCCTGTAAGGCTTTAAATTGCAATGGGAAAAAAAGTGAAAGTTTCATTTGCGGATTGGCTTGGCCGCTAAAGCCCCATGCGCAAAAGGTCCCTTTGGCATTTCCGCGGCGGTGAAATGTGACGACTTTCAGCATCTCCAATAACCTTGGGAAGATCATCTCTACCCTCCGTTACGGTGATGTTCAAGATTCCCGAGTGAACTGTTGCAGAAAATCACGGGTCTACATCCATTTGCGGATGGATTTTTTCCATTGAAAATGGTAAAATTTCCCATTGCCATGTTTCATTGCTAATCTAATCTGGAGAAATATGCATTCTCACCCACCCTGTTGGCGAAAGCTCCCATGCCCCATGGTGCTGTTGGTGGGCCCGTGGGGTGCAGGACAGCTTCAACGAGCAGCGGGAGCAGATCGCCAAGGTCGAAGCCTCCATGGAACGAATGGAGGTGGATCGCCAGGAGTTGCTGAAGGTGATTCAGGCGGTCACGATGTGGTTCTGGGTTGGGTGTGGTTGGTAGTGGATGGTAATGGGTAGATTGGTAGATGGTGACTTGGGATGATTTTCTCAGGATTTCAGATAGATTAATATCGATCTATATTGGATGATTTTTGGAGTGTTCGATGATCACCTGAGATGAATTTCGCCACAGGGGAAGGACGGCCACATTAGAGAGCTGGAAGAGGACTTGAGACGAGTTGCTTAGCTTTAAAGAGACTCATGACAATTTGTACCGTGGGAATTTTATCCAATAAACAAAACAACTGATTGGCATTTAGACAGAAAGAGCAAAGGCTGATAAAATTGTCTTCACTCTTTCCGAAAAAGCAGATACAATCTCGCGGTTTTTCGTGGAGGTATCCACATTTGGCAAGTCTCCAATTTTGCACATCTGAGGCTAAAAAGCGGATTGCTGAAATGGAGCAGCAGCGGGACATGGCGCTTCAGGCTGGGTGTGGACCCCTCTGAACTGGATGGGTCAGTCAACCTGCACTAATCCCAGATTTTCCTCAGAAGGTTCGCTTTGAGTACTCAGAAAATGCTGTCATTGCTGTTCAGGTCTTATTCCACCTTGAATTGAAAGGTTTTGAGTGATATTAATATAGCTGGGTAAGTAAAATTGAACGGCAACAACGGCGGCCATTGAGCAGCTGCAACTACTGTAGGTTTGACGAAGCCCCGTTCATTGACTCAAATGCTTTCATCATTTTCATCCAAACCACAGCTAGCCTCTGGTCTTCAGGAATTTCGAGATGAGACTGGTCGAATTCTTGATCTCTCAAGCTTCAAAGTGGTTTGGGTCCCTGGAGATTCGCAGGAGCACCGAACCAAAAGCTTTGCCAAGATTTTTCGCTTAGTCATCTTAGTCTTACACACGGGAGTTCCAGAATGCCGGTGTTGCGCTTTGGGGCTGCATGTTGTGCTGTTTGGGACGGCTCTACTCTGGGACTGGTTGGCCAAATCTTCGGACAATGCGTAGAGTCGTAGAGAAGCTACTTTGATCTGGGAGTGTGGACCAGGTGACCATGTAGTTTGCATGGAAAGGGTAAGAGTGGACCAAGACATACCAGGACCGATGGTGTTTTATTCAAAGTCCAACACGAGTTGGCAAGGCCGTTGTCCAGCTGCATTTGAGGCTCCAACCCTTAGCTGAGAGAAGTCAGGCAGTGCCTGGGATTGTCCAGAAAATTGGGACGATCGCATGGCAGTTTGTACATATGGCCGGAAGCAGCGCAAGAAACTGCGCAAAAAGCAAACCGCTGTAGTGGGATTCGGGAGAATTGTGCCTGTCAATGGTGCTTCCAACACGGACAATACGAATCTTTTTGAGTGAAGATGAAGATAGATGAAGCAAATCTGGCTGAAAGCAAGAAAAAACAACAAGCACACTGCACACTTGATTAGCAACATCATGTAATGCAGCCAATTCCTTTCTATCCTGCTGCAAACATCAATGTGGCACTTCTATTCGCAATGATGCCAAGCTCAGACCTGATTGAAAGGCGAAACATACAGATTGCAGATGAAGATATGATTCTGAGATGTGTTTAGCAGTGTTCTGAAAGTCTTGGGGTTTGTAGATCGTTTCTGATCAACGTAGGACAAATGGCACTGGGACGTCGCACTTGATGGCGCATGCAGAACTGCTCAGTCGGGAGGCTTCATGATGAACTTGGCTGGTTTGATGCTTTGCTAAGCCTCAACCGGCCTTGCACGAAACATCACGGGGAAACCGTAAGCCTGCCAGTTTTGTTGTTTTTCTGCCAGGTGAAGATCAAATATCGAACCTCCACGAATTTGATCTTGCAGAAGGGAACTTTGTTCTACAATGAGGACATGCAAACAGTGGAGGTTGAGACCTCTGGAAGCGATGAATCGAGTCTTGGTTCGGATTCAGCAGCCCTTCGGGGTCAGATGGTCAATTTCATTCAACATACCTAGCCGTTGGCAGGGGATAAGATGATAAGATTGATCTCTTACTGATTTCGTTTGATTTTTCCTTTGATTTCATGGTGGATTTTCCATGGTGTTTCGATGTGGAAAGCAACAAAGAAATCGAATCTCTTCACCAACCTGGAAAGCTGTGAACATTTTATCGGGCCCATGGTGGACCATGGGCCCATGGTGGATAAAATTCTCATTGCCCTATGTTTACTGGTGAATGTCATCCGAGGACTACGAAGGTCATCAAGCTGAGTTGCCTCAGTACTGTGAAGGCCATGGATTACATCGAAGGAACCCGCGTGAACTGTGTGGCCCAGCTGCGGAGCGACAAACCAAAAACCGAAACGATCAAAAGGCACCCGAAAAGATGGGGAAAATGCACGAAAATATGGGAAAAAGGATGGAACATGAGGTTTGAAACCAGGGGATTTCTATATTTTTCCATACCCATAATTGGTGTTCATTGATACTGAATGACGGCCAAACTTCGAATTGTGTCAGCCATTGACTTGGCCAACTGGAGTTCAGATTGAGGTCACCCAATGTTCTTACACTTCTGTAAACGTTGGCATAGATGTGGAAAATCCACCAAAATGTCCACATAATTTGTAGTCATTTGTGGATAATTTATGAGAAATTTATCCACCATATCCACCCATATAAACCACCATTTGTGGATGCTGAGGTCTTGATCCTTCGCCAGAAGCTGGACACAGCAGCCGAGGCTGGAGATTTTCTTGTCTGGGCCACTCAAGATCAACTCGGGTTGTTGGTTTATAGATGTTTATAGGGTTATATATAATATATATATATGAGTTATACTAGCTGATAGGGGATTGTTTTCAGCATGACAAGCCCCTATTTACTGGTAGAATGAGATGACTATGAGATGGGAACACGTGGGATTTTGATGGGCTTATGACCTCTTCATGTAGGAGGATGGCTTGGACACCAGCGACGTGCCGCCGTTGGAGGAGCGCAATGTAGGTGAATGGAAAGCTCGGATGGATCACTTCGATTGACAAGTTCTTAGGCAGATCTCATCCAGCAAGTGGCGGCTTGGGACCATGCATATATTATATACATATTACTGTATATTATAAATTATATATATATATTTATGCTAGATTCTTTGATGGACATATCTCATTTCACCATTTCTTCCATTCTTCTGTTGGGATGACACTTGACCATTTGGATTTGGATGTTTTACAAATGGACACCACACTCCAGGAGGAGGAGATGATCATCCAATTCACTCGGGTTGAGGCGACGGAAATCTGGGGTGTCATTGGAACCATGTCTTGAATAGAGGAAATCCAGCTATGCCAGCTATGCTGTTTGGGTGACATTGCTTTGAGCGGAAGATATTATCATGTCTCGTTTTGCAAGCAACATTCTCCCACAGAAATCTTAAGCCTTAGGCTGTTTTCACAAGAAGTCGGGAAGAGAAAGTGACTCTCCACCTTCATCTCCCAGCATGTCTGACACTTCCTAACTTGACTCCTGCAGGATCGTGACAACTGGGACACGGGCCTGAGGTGCGCCCTGGTGCAGACCCTGGTGATTTGTCTTGGAGTTGGGATTTGGCTCAGGGATCGGGGCTTAGTATCATGATATATCATGATCACCCACCAGCTTCCATCGCATTTGGCATCATTTGGCAACATCCATCTGGGGTATCAGCGCGGGTGAAGGTACATGATGAGTGCTTTGGAGGTGACCGTGGCAAAAGACCAGGTGGACGCTACTTGGAAGCAGATCTGACGCTGAGGATGTGACATAAGAAACACATGGCATGAGATGGTTGTTTTTGTGATGTCATGCTTCTCACTTGATACCGTTCACCAACTTGTTTTGAAGAATTTTGAGATTGACCTGAGGAAGCGTTACAGCCTTGGATTGCCTTGATTTGCTTCCATGTCTTGCATGCTGAGGGTCCAACGAAAAGCTTCAGCAGAATTAAAAAGGCACTGAGACTTGAGCTGCAAGTGCTGAGATGTGGGTGTGTGAAAATAGGATGTACCCCCCGTTATGGCCTTTTTAAATCTTAGCAGGTTCGGCTGGAGGAACCCAGGGCCGGCGTCCTGGTCCATGCCCGTTTCGAGCTGGCGAGTGGAGAGGACGGACGGGACCACCGGGTGGTCAGGCTGTGCCGACTGGAACATGTCAGGACCTTTTCTTGGGATAGAAGTGGTTACAGCTTCTGAAACCAGATAGAAAAGGATGATGTTTTCCATGAACCACCAGGGAAAAACAAGAAAACAAGGACAGTGGCAGCACATTTCTATGATATTCTGTTGCTTTGACTTTCCCATTTCAAGCGCAACACCTTCTCGAACCCCCGAGACTTTCGCAAGGAGGCAGTCCTGGAGATCCCCGAGCACAAGGCAGACGCGAAGGACAGAGCTGCTGAAACCGGGAAGCCAGTTGGTGTTCCAGCTTCAAAAGGATAAAGCGCCATAAAATTCAATTTTGCCATCTAGAGCTTGTAATGAACTATACCCACTTGGGGTTTATGGTCGGGTTTAGCAGCTTAGCATATGATATATATTGTTCTGCCTTTGATTCATCCCTGTGAGAATCTCAACCACGAGATCGTGAAGTGGGTGCAAGACCATTGTGCTGGGGCCCTTGTATGTGGAGAGATGACCCGCCCCAACGAAATCCCTTGCAGTCAGATCAGCTGGAGCTTTCCCTTGGGAGTCTTGAATGTGCAGGGACCGGACGCGCGTTGGCATCCTTTGACATCCGAAGTTTGAAAAACTTGATCCGATTGAAGCAGATGACCAGGAAGACACGCCCTCTGAATGTGAGAAGTCACAGGAACAGGACGCATCCCATGTATGAAATTCCTTTGAAAGTGAAGGAAAAAATGCTTTGCAGAAGGTGAACCCTTACCGAGTTTTTCATTGGTTTGGAGAAGAGACAAGGTGACTTGCCGGTGTAGCGGCTGAGGTGCAGCCGAGCGAAACAACGTCTTTGTACCGCTTAGTCCAGAGCTTGGTTGAATGCAGAAGTGGAGGGAATCTTTGCAGGAGACTGTGCAGAGAACTTGGCAACTTCATGAACTTGGTGGGTGCAGCTTCCCACAATTCTGACAAATTGTAGCTGGAATGTGCCTTGAGGTCAAGTCGTTGGTGCACCGCACCACGTTAGAATCCAAGGCACAGCTTTCTGGTTGACTGTTAGGTTGGGACATCCTTCAAGCAGCAAGGGCTACCTTCAGTGTCTTCAAATTTCAGGCACTTGGAGAAATGGCAGGACTTGACTGCAAACACTGAAGGTGAAGCTACGTATTCGAGTTATTCGAGCCACCCTCCAATTTACCAAGGTTTGAGCTTTAGAATTATTTTGGCAATACCATTTTATACCAAAAGCTCAAACCATGGTAAATTATATCAAAAGCTCATTATACCATTTTTTCAGGTATTTATTTACCTATATATACGTATATATATTATCTATATATATATATATATCTATATATATATATACATATTGATTATATACCATTATACCAACTATACCTGAAGTTTGCCAGCATCGCTGTTCCTTTTCCATTTGTCAACGCTGTTGAGACGGCGGATGTCATCCAGCGGATCAACGACTGCAGTTTCGACAAGATGCTGAAGGCACAAAGTTGTTGTGAAACTGCTGGCAGGACGTTGAAGATGCACCTCTTTTATTTCTGGAAAATGGCGGAAAGCAGGAAACTGATGAAAACTTAGCAGCTTTGATTCGATCAATGGCAATATATATATATATATAACTGTATACATATATATATATATATATATTTATTACATCCACTTGCTAAAGATTGGAAAAGAAGGGTTTGCACAAGCTGAACATAGACCTGCACATGGTAGACCTTTGGCCATTCTGGCGCAAGACCTTTGGAAGTAATCCACCAATGGGGCAGTGGATCAGTGCCAGAGTGCCAGCAGCTTGCAAGAAGAGGAGGGACACATTGGACATGTCCAAGATTCTGGATGCACGTGAGTGGATGACGTGGTTTCTTGGGCCCAGTGAGTGGGAGATCATTCACCAGTGCAGGGAGGCAACCTTCAATGGCACCCACTTTGTGAACTCCTCCACTGGGCAACAGTGGTCAGCTGGCAAATTCCAACGCAAAACCCTTGAAGAGTTGGAGCAAGAGATCAGTAGCATCCCGAGGGATGATGAGCTAGTCGAAAGGGTGCCTTTGCTCAGAGTCATCGAGGGTTGTGATATTGGAGAGCTGCAAGCAAAGTTGAAGACAGAGGACAGAGCAATGGTTCAAATCGCCTCAAACTTCAACTGCCTGGAGAATCCTTCCAGAGGATGCCTTCCGGACTATGGCAATTTGGTGGAAAAGTACTGCATCGATGCTACCCAGGGTCCTGCGGCATCCTTTGGCGTTCCAGCGGCCAGCTTGCTGCGCGCACACTATGCCTTCTATGATGCCAGCAAGCCGCCTACAAGCTGGGGACAAAGCAAGTCTCAACAGGTTGACCTGCTCCAGAATGTAAGAGCCTACTTTGGAACCTGCGTGAATGGAAAAGCTACACTCACTGGTGAAGAAGAACTGCTCCCAACAGAGAAGATGGATGAAACCGCGGGAAGGATCCAGGTAGGAATCCATTCTGATGCTGAGGTGGTGTTTGGCCGCACACCCTTCAGGGACCGGATTCAAATCTTGGACGAGAGGCCGTTGGTCGATCAGGTGCTGTCGGCTTCAATGAACTGGAATTCCCCAGGTGTGAGGCCATCTGAAGAGAAGCTCCTCCAGCTCACTCGCGCGGCTCTGCGAGCTGCGTATCGAGGGGCTTATCTTGCAGCAATCTCCCGTGGGCGGCACTTGTTGTGTTTCTTGGATTTGTTGACAATTATTTTGATTTATTTTGTACATTTTTTATTTCCCAGTTGGGTAAATCCACCAGAAATGGGACATCTATTGGGAATATATGGGAATCTTTTGATCTTCTGTGGTCCCCAAATCCCAAGGTTTGACTCTGATTGGTGGTGGTGCTTTCAGCAATCCACAAGAGATGATCTTAGAGGAGCTAGCGAAAGCGCATGCGGAGTATGCCCAGCATCCAGCATCCCAGTTGCGCGAAGTTCGCCTTTGCCTGTACCCACTGGGGACTGCTGAACCTACCGAGAAAAAGCTGAAGAAACTCCTTCTTGACTTGGGCTATCAGCCCAACTGAATGCCAGGATTTGTATGGATCTTTGCTTAGTAACCTTTGCTATCAACAGCTGCGTGCTTGTGATGCAATTTCGTCTCGGCTTCTGAGTGGACAGTTCAGCCGTTCTGGCAACTTTATGTACAGTCTTGCCTGGCTTGAAAAAAACAACGCTTGAACGATAGACAGTTCGGCATCGTTGGTTTCATTCCCCGTTTGCATTGAATTTTCCATCCGACTACCAACAATATTGTGGTTTCATGTGGTTTCAGCACTGAGGAATCACGCCAGCAGGAAACCCATTACCCGGTTTACCCCAACATGTTCACCAAGTCTTCGGATATGACCCAGGCCCAAGGCGTCTCAGTAGAAGATCAGGGTATGGCAGTGCTGGAGCTGACCAAGGCGCGACTCGCGACGGAAGGTGGAGATTTTGTGTGTCTTGTTATACTGTTATAGTCATTCTTTTTGGGGGGTATCATTCGTGATGAGCATTTTTTTTGGATAGCTACTGGTGTCTTTATTTGGGGATGTGAAAGAATGGGTAGGTGAAATAACTTGTGCCTCCCATGAGTGTGAGGTAAGAAAGATTGCATTGCTTGCAAATCAACATCTATGCGGGAAAAAAGGGACAGCCATTTGTCAACCATTGTGAACATACAACCCAATGGAGACTTCACTTGACCCAGGGAACAGCAGCAAATCAGTTGCAAGCCAATGAGAGGAGTGCTGGATAACCTGGTGTTGAGTTAGAATTTTTAAGATTTTGAGACCTACTGGTTTTGGCGGTTTTGGCAACCAAGCAAGTTTGGATTGTCTGAGTTTGACGGCCCCATTGGACTGGCGCTCTCACCATTGCCTCCGTTCAAAAAGGCGCATTTGCGTGAGATTGAGAATGACATTCCAACCTTCATCGGTCAGCAGGGGTCGGATGCCTAGGATGCCTAGGGTCCAAGACTGGGGTATCGCCTAAAATCCGGTGGTTTCTCCTCTTTTTCCCTTCCGCAGAATTAATACATGGGATGGTCCCACCTAAATTTGGGCAAACCCGACTGTCATTCTGTATTATCAGCCCCTTTGACGGTGTTTGAAAACAGAACCGAGGACGGCAGCTTCGATGATTGTACAAATCCTCAGACGAAACGTTGAGAAGATGAAGGCTGGCGAGCTTGATCAACGGTGACGCAAGTTTGTTTTTGGTAATGTTAACTTAAATCACCCAGTTTACTAATGGTGGTACAAATTCGGGGTTAACATTGTGGAGAGGGCAATCAACAAGTGTTTCACCCAACTTTTTCGTGTCGCAGAGTGCTTTTGATTCCTGTCGAATCCTGTCGAAGTCAATGTGGGGTAAAGTGCTTGACGATGATCCAGAACAGTTCATGGAGCACATCTTGTTGTCAGGTCATCAATGACTTGGCATACAAGTCTTGCCGACAAATTGATCAGCTGCTGCCTAAACCGCGTACGCGTACATGACATTACAGCATGGTTTCAGAGGCAGATGAATGGGGGTTGTTTGAAAGTGGGCTACCCCCAATTCAAATATCATCCTTTCCCCCATTAGCTGGCCATAAAGGGGGGGGGTTAACGGGGTATACCCAAATGTCAGATACACCCAAGTGATAGATTCAGTCACAAGGTTGCTGCTTAGGAGTGCCCATGCTGCCCCGGCTTGCCAGGATTCATGCAAGCAGCCATAGAAAGGCAGCCGGTTGAGCCCCTGCGATATGTCTTTGGAGGCTAGATGGGTCAAAACCCATCGCAAAGTCAGAAGGAAACATTGATGAACAATGATGAATATCCATTTAAGCCAGCAAACATGTTCACTTGGGCCTTTGGCTGTGCCACTTTATTCACAACCATATGTGCCAATCTTTCTTGACAAGACAAAATCCATCAAAAACCCCTCAATTCCCGTTGCAAAGGCTGGGACAGTAGACAGGACGATGATCCTGTGGAGCTTTGAACTCATCAGTGCTGCAAAGCAGCATGCTGGGTCGATGAAAAGGTCGTCAACACGGGGGACCGTTGAGCAGGATACGGTATTTTCTTCCTTCAAACCCTTGAAACATATTTTAGAACTACCACGCATGCTGACAACTCAGTTGTGTCATTCTTTTTCTAGTCCCTTGTTTTGTTCCAACGTGTCTGGCTGGTCTTGAATGCTTGCATCTTGTAGCCGCACACAAGCGTCTAAGCATTTACGTTGAGCAGCTTGCTGGCTACAGGTCAGTTGGGAACAATGAGTATTTTCCATGATGCAGAGATGTGCTGATTTTGGTTGGTAGAACTCCGGAATGCACTTAGAACAGAGCAGAGCCTGCGTCTTAAACCAATGCCAGTCCACGTAGCAGGCACATGGTCGTGATTGTTCCACTTCCTTTGTCCCATATAGAGGAGCGTGAAATAGCGATGGGAATGCCCAGGCAGCCGAGTGTGCTTTCAAGTCAGCATTTTTGGACGGATTTCGTTTGCTGGGAAACTCCCGAGTTCGGGAGTCATATCAGTGCTCAGAAACACGCAATGCCATTCTCCGTCTTGGATGCCACTTCTTCTATACTTTGGAAGTGGGACTGCGGCTGCCACAAACACTTATATACAAATAAGAACAAACACTTTTCGAACACATAGTGGTATGTACATGTACTTTATTCTAAACACAAAGTATTTATAGGTGCAATTTGTAGTATTTCACATGTATATTACAACCTAAATGACTCGTGTATATGGTTCTTTCTGCTGCCCTTCAGAGGCCCTATGTCCAGGATGGTCATGCCAGCGACTGGGCATGGCACGGCCAGCGCAATGGTTCGAACCTCCAGCTTTCTGTGGGTTTATACAGGAATTACCATCAAAGTAGAATCTACAATATTCCCAGACCTGGTTTGAGTGACAATAGAAACCGGAACCCCCAAAAGTTGGGGATTTGGTGGTAGAAACCATGGCTTCCGGTCCCGACTTTCCCTGAAATCCCATCCCCTGACGAAGCTGAGGCGAAGTCTGCATGGATCGCGTATCTCACCACATTGCTGAGGACAGCAGGTGTGGTAACCTCCACTGATGACTTGCCACCAGCGGACCGAAAAACTCATCAGGTGCAGGCGACATGCCGATGGACCTTGGGAGTCAGCCATTGGGCTGGACCATCAGTTCAGAACTCCTACCAGGTGCGATCCGAAGAGGTCAGGTCAAAGGTGTGTCAAGGTGTGAACCATGGGGACAAAAACATCTGAAACAATGGGGATTTCAGCAACAGAAATGGCTTTGGGTCCTATTTTTTTTTGGGGGGAATCACAGATTTTGGTCACCTTTTGCATGAAACTATGAAACCTTGAAACGATCCAATTTCAACATGTTTCTAAGTCTTGCCAATCATGTCTAAAGACATATATACATATATATATATATGCTTACCTGGGCTTGCCAGGTACAGTAGTTGGGCAGGGACGCTACGTGTTAGCTGAGAAGCTGTGCGAAGTCTGCCGCCTCCCTGAATCGACTTCTCAGCCGCAGCACCTGGCATTGCCTTTGCCCAGTCAGAGGTGGGGGGTGGAACGGTTGGGATGTCTTGTTGAGAGGTTTGGTAACTTCATCGTACTTCACCATACTTCACCCATTTGTTGGTGTTTTTTTGTGGGGTTGGGAATTCTCCATCCATTCAGGCTACTTGGAAGGTATCAACAGCAGAAAGGGACGCAAGGGTTTGACTGTTTCAATCCGCGCTGGAGATTCTCACGTACAAAACGGTATCTCCCAAGCTGACCGCCCAAGACAAATTCATGGACTTCAGCGGTGCCTTCAGGGGGTCGATTCCGTGGACTTGACCATCAACCATCAACCATCGCTGCAAAATCTGCGATACAAGAACCCGTCCAAGGGATACAACTAAAACATACTAAAAACCAATGATTGGTACTTCAATCGGATTTTACTATTCTATTCTTTCTTGTTGCTAGATTTTCAGCACTATGCGCCTTGGATTCCACTTGGCACAGGCTGCTACTGGACGATGGTCAATGGCAGGGGCAAGTGATACCCTATGAGGCTGAGACGGGACTCTTGGGTGGGTTGTATGCGGGGGGCATGGATATTTGGTATTTAAGTTACACGTTATTCAGCCTGTCTTTTGCGGAGTTCGTAAATTTCCCTAACTAATCATATGGGGATATACCGAGAATCTATGGATTGAATGGATCTGAATGGTTTAAGGATATCATCTCATGTTACATGATTGCGACTGATTGCACAAGGAAGGGTGTGATGTTTGGTCGACTGATGTGGTTGATGCACTTCAGTCAACGATTCTTCAGGTTTGTGGGCCAAAGGTATGATCCCTTCCCCCTAACATTAACACACACACATATATATATAATGATATATATATATATATATATTGACTACCCGAAACGACCCTTGGTTTAGACTGGATCTATTCATTTTTTTGGGGCGCAACATGGGATGATTTTGTCCCCCGGAAAGCCATCCCTGGCAGCTTCATTTTGGTCAGGGTTTGGCCGCGGCCATTGCGAGTGACCTTCCGCATCCACAGATTCGCTTGCAGTTTCTGCCGGCTGTGCACGACGCTGGCTGCGTTCAAGCCCGGTTGATGATTGGTCCATTGGTTGGGGGGTTGTACTACCCTCTAAACATAGCTATTGAAAATGGTGATTTATAGTGGATTTACCCATTGAAAATGGTGATTTTCCATAGTTATGTTAGTTTACCAGAGAGTATCCATTATTCTGAGGATCATCCATGAGCGAATCTCTATTCACCAGCTTGGTGACTGGAGATGGGACCAAACTTTATAGCTGGCATCGCTTGTGGTCATATCAGTGTTGGTACTGTTGGATCAGCTAGGTTCGAGCGATCTACGATGATTGGGTTGAACACATTTTTCTCCAAAGATACATTGTAGACGACTGAAATCTTGTTTCTATATTTTTCCCGTTTGTTTGGTTCCACCCATGCAATCCACTCCTCGCCCACTTGACATTTGGACTACAATTTGCAAGCTCAAAACATTGGAGTCGGAGGAAGCACTGGTTTTCCAATTTGACTGGTGAATTTCAATACATTCAATATATATGCATGTACGTATAATATATGTTCCGCATTTTTTTTTTACTTCAAGGTCTTCAACAGATGCTGTAAACCGACTTCCTGTGCACTGAGGAATATGCAGTCTCTCATTTGCAACGTCACCAACTCTACCATGATGCTCCTCGAATCCGATTCACATCTCAAGTGTACGCAGTCTCTCAGGTTTCCCAACCCAGGCCTTGCGCCTGAAACGCAAACTGAGGCGACCTTTCGGTACAACTTTGGACAGCGTCTGGGAAAAGGCTCTTTTGGAGAGGCAGTGGCATGACATGGTCAGGGTTCGGCTCTGTATGATCTGAAGAAATTGTAAGGCCTCGAAATTCGGACAATTTTGGCTAGGTAGGACCGCTCCAATAATTCAGTACATTGACAGAAAAAAACACATGTTTAGGAGAGGAGAATTGTATGAGCACTCTTGTGACTTGGATTTCCTCGGGAAACTCACAGACAACCTGATGCATCAGTTGGTTCGTGGCTACATCCGTGCTGTTTTCCTAAAGTTCGTTAGTGCTGTCGCTGCCGCAGCACCAGGCATGGCGTGCAGTTACACTGGATGGCTCCATGAAAGAAGTTGTCTTGAAGCGGTTGTTCGTTGAAAAGGGCGAGCACGTTCGGAGGAGCGAAGATCTACCAGTCCGTTTCACTGTGACACTTTGCGCTCCATTGCACTGCAGGAGTGGTGAGAGGGAGATCTACTTCGGCTCCATCCTCCAACACCGGCATCACATCGCAAGGTTGCAGCTTCTATTGAAGTTGTTGAAGGGTTGGGCCGCAGAGGCAATCATAGTGACTTAGTGGAGATGTCCAGGGTGTTGCTGGCTGGTCCCCAAGGATAAGATTCTGATCCCGATGAATTTTCTTTGGACTGGCTCAGCCGGATGATGGCTCTATCCCCATCCCCGAATTCTCCAACTTGGTTGCTTCCATCCCCATATCTCATCCAATGCATACAATGTATGACATGTCGCATCTCCCGATTTTGGAATTTGGCCTAGACTCACCCAGCCGCCGGAGTTTTCTGTTTCGACCCGGACGCTGTGAAGAGGTTCTTGGAATCGTTTGAAGAAGTGAGCCTTCCAGAGGACGGCAGACGACAAGTGGAGACCTGGCAGGACATGGCACCGTTGTGTTGATGGGTTGATGAAGGGTTGATGAAGGGTTGATGAATAGCCATATCCAAAAACTACCTTGGGTCCTTGGGTGTGAAATGAAGGGGGTTTGGTGACCTGCCTGGTGGATGAGTCTCTGACTAAGGAGCTGTGGCTGGTCTTTGAGAACGAAGGATTTTCCTTGACTCACTTTCTCTTCAAGACGCAGCCGGGCTCGCAGGTGTGGCTCTGCGAATCTTTCCCCATGGCTGGAAGAGACTTCTTGGTGGTTTCAATATGGCTATGAGCAAATACCTTAGTACCCCAATGAACCCCAGAATAGGATGGAATAGGATGAATAGGTGGCTAACTGATGTTCAGCCCCAAAAAATGGCAAGGTAGGTTTTGACACATCCCTGTATGGTTCAATGACCTATTTTCCATGGCAAAAAATGCCATGTTGATCTCAGTCGACAGGTGGTGGAGCGCTCCACGTTTTGGTGGCTGGTGAAACAGGGCCTGCCATGGGGTGGACAAGTCATCAAGAACTTTGCCTACCAGCTCCTTCAAGGCCAATGATGGAGAGAAGTGTGGTCTGTTTCCATTGGGTTTAGTTTGTTTATATAGTTCCAAAAATGTCATCTGTGTTTTTTTTGAGGCTTTACATAAATTGTGACCGGTAGATATTTCAATATAATGTCAACCCTGGATTGACATTGTGACTGGTGGTTTCTTAATTTATGGGATACCGGTGATAGTCTGATACTTAAATGGCACCCCCCCAAATGAAACAGCCTAGGGGTTTATTCATCCAGGGTTGACATTGTGTAACTCCTCTAGCCTCTGGGGAGACTTTGCGATAGAAGTGACTTTCGCCCACTTCTTCCGGAGCGCAGGCCTAGCAGTCGCTCATGCAGCAAACATCACGCACAGAGATGTGAAGGGTCCCTGGCCTGATTTCTTGTTCGCCTCCTTGTAGTTTGCCATGTGGGTTTGTCTGCTGGTACTCCCAATTTTTGGCCATTGGTCCCATTGAATGGGGAACATTATGATCAACCAGTGATATTTTTTTGTCCCCCAAGATTTTCAGTCAAACCCATTTGTGCCACGTTGAGATGCCTGCTGGCTGTAAAAGTTCTGAGTTGACCATGGCTGGGTGCGTCACCTGCGCGGTTTGTCGAGGTTCCAATGTTTTCGTGACGGACACGTGGCCTCCGATTGTCCGACTGGGAGACTTTGGCAGTGCGTTGAAGGCACCGCCAACGGAGGTGCGAAAGGTGGGTGGAAAGGGAGCTGAGCAGATGACCCTTTCAATAAAGGTCTCAATTGCAGGTGGTGTCTGATCAATGCCAAATGTATCCAAATGTCAAGTCTTGCCATTGCACGAAGTCTTGAAGAGACTTTCGAGCTTGTCCCTTTGCAGCCCTGGTGCAGGATGTGCGGAAATTGTATGGACCAGATCCTCAACTCAACTTGACAGCCCACTAGCCAGCTGAAAAAGAATCAGATGTGTTGATTGGTTTCGGAATTTATTTCTAAATTTTGAAGTTTCCAAGGAAGGACCCACTGAAGATGATGAAACCAGCGAGTACAAGCCGCCTGAAGCAGGCTCTTGGGCAGTTCTGTGGCAACATGGAGCAATCAATTGCTGGGTGCTGAAAACCAGTTGCAATGGTTCTGTGTCGCAGTCTCGTTGGATATTTTTTGAGCCTTGATTCCATCACCACTGCCTTATAGCGACTGTCCATTGCTGCGAAAAGATGATTCAGCAAGTGGCAAGTGAAGGATCTTTGTGAAGCTTATTACTATTTTTCTTTGGTGTTGCCCAAACCTCAAAGCAGACCCCCCAGCTGCAGGTCTTTTTGATGAGATGCTGCTGCGACGTGTGGGTCTTGCAGCCAGTCCTGACCATTGGCACAACCGCAGCTACGACATGTGGAGCCTGGGCGTGTTGCTCTTGGAGCTGGTTCTCGGTACGCGGGACAGCGATCGGTGATGAAAATCGATGTCTTGGGGATGGGTCAAATTTTCCAGGAGACCACAGATTTTGACACTTTCTAGTTATTCTATGTTATTCTAGTGATTCTAGTGGTAACTTTACAGGAGATCTAAGTTTGTGTACCCAAATTTTGACCCATGCCCACTTGAGGCTGTGGTGTTGAGAGAACGTATTTGAAGATGTTCATGGTGACCCATGGTGGGGGTCAGATGCCAGCAGGATTTATATCATGTGGATGATCGCCGGTGGCTAAAGGAGGAGTTCCAGTGCCATGACTTGATTTGTGGATGGAGTGTTTTTGTGGGAAAAACGTCCAAAAAAAAGGAGGAACTTACCATCTGGTAATTTAACACATCTATTGCAAATTGCCATTTATAGATTTTATAGTTGATTTCCCTATTAAAAATGGTGATTTTCAATAGTTATGTTAGTTTACCAGATCTGCCAGAGTTTTTTTTTTGTCACCCTCCATGACTTGCTGGAAATTCCCGTCATTTCGTCCGAGGCTTTTACCATAAAATCCCCGAAATGGCAAACTTGGGTAGATCGGGCATTGTTGTTTGGTGATTTTACCAGCTTTTTTCCAAAATGATCCCCAACGAGTTTTGGGGGATTGAATTCTGGAGGCTCGGCAAGGAGCATATTCCGGAAGAGCGCATTGGACAAGGTGCCGCATGGGCCCTGAAATTCTCATCAAAGCACTTGAAAATCCCATGGCCTGTGTGGATTCAGGGACCCAGAAATGCCTGATGAAATGGGTTATTTTGTTATTGATATTATTGTTTATCGCTAGCTGCACCGACAGGAGGTTGAGTCTGTGAGTCTGTGAGTCTGAGTTTTTTTTTTTTTTACCACATCTAAGCGAATCCAACAAAATGGAGTGACCAATTCATTTGCGTTGCGTGTTTCCCAGGGACTCGCCACAAAATGGATGTGTTTCCCTAAGTTCCACAAATGCAGCAGCACGAAGCACAGGCTTGTGTTTCAATCTTGAGACCCCTCTGTCGAATTCCACCATTTCATGTTCTATTTCAAAAAGCATCCAAGTGTTTGGGTATTGATATCCCTACTTTTCGAGAGACACATCTGTTCACGTTCTCAATTTGACAATGTCTGTCGGCATGCTACCCATTATACCCACCAAATAAAAGCAGGTGTTTGATTGGGACCATTTTTGTAGGACATACCCTCCGTTAATATCAGTTCCATGGCTGGAAAATCCCTAAAACATTAGTTCAAAATCAGAATCAGCTCCATGGCTAGCCAGAAGAAGTCTTTATTTAGGTCGATGAATTTACACAGCTCCATACCCAAAGCTCCTATTCAAAGTTCCATTTCTGGAAGATCTTCCCAACTAACCTCCATTTCTAGTGGATCATGGATTTCCCCATATTTTCTCCATGATTTTACCCATGGAAAATCCACCATTTTTTCCATGGATTTCCCAGCCACGGCCAGGCCGCATGCTGTTGGCCTTGCTGGACCTGTGTCTGGGGCCCAACGCTGCCCCAACGGCGCCCCTGCTCTGGTTCCTGAAGTCGGAGCCGGAGCTGTCCGTGCCCGTGGCGTGGCGCAGTCCAGTATTGAAATGGGAAATAGATGTTTGACAATCCTTTTTTTCTATCTACTTTAGGATGATTATATGATTTAATGATTTTATGATTTTATGATTAAATGTGTATGTGTATATGTATATGTCTATGTACATGTATATGTCTATGTACATGTAAAAAAATACACTCATGAGAAGTATGTGACATGTGTATATAATGTACTTGTGGAAAATAAGAGAACATAAGCTGAGATGAGACAAGACCAGGCTGGGCAGACAGATGCGAAAAAGGAAAAGCATCACAGGTATATGACATGTACATCAACCCGTAGCAACCATGGATAAAGTTTGATCTAAGTCTAACCTGAACACGCTCAGACAAATGCTTTGAATCGCGGATACCACCTGAGGCGGGTGGACAGAAGTGCTCTGATGCTGAGTTTGCGGAACGGCTTCGCCAACAGGACGCTCAAACAACGGGGGGGATCATGGTTTGGGCAAATGAAGCAAGTTACAGGATGGTCAAGTACTGTGGCTGTTCAATGCTGTTCAGCAAATTGGAGGCGCTGAATCCAACTGAGTGCTGAAAAAATTGGGCTATGTTTGGTTGGTTCAGTTGGTTCATCCCAATTTTTGATCATTGCTGGTGAAATCCTTGATAATCCTTGTCTAAGTGGATGGCAGGACGCGGCTGGAGTTGGTTTGCCAAATGCCGCGGGCCGCGATTTGCTGCGGCGCTTGTTGCAATGGGATCCCAACGAAAGGATTCAGGCCCAGGCAGGTTGCGAAATGTTATGGCTGGTATGGCCCAACAGTGATGATATACTATTGAAAACCGTCTCTTGTGCTATTGAAACCCCTGGTTTTGCCATTTTTGCTCAAATGTATTTGTAGTTTTTGCCTTCGCTGCCCGCCTGACACTCGCGCCATGGCACAGATGCTGTCGGTTGTGCTCTTTCTTGGGCTCCAGACCACCAGCGCAAATCCGGATTGGTGCAAGTGGGTTCCGGATGGCTCGTTGCAGTACGTTGGTGAGTGCAGTGGATATTCACAGTCGAACCAAGTTCAAGGATGCGTGAGCTGGTGTGAGTGGGTGCCAGCTCCGTCTTGGCAAGACACTCCACAGTGCCAAAGATGCCAGGAGCTGTATCCCAACCAGGTCCTGAACTCCACCTTCAGCTCCGATACCTGTGCAAATTGGTGTCAACATGTTGCCCGACCAGCTTGGCAGTACGCCCCAGACTGCGCCTCTTGTGAACAAGAGTTGTCGAACGCTGTGCCATCGGCAAAGGCTGCACCAGCACCACGGCCATTGGGAGCTTCAAAGGTCCAACCCGTCGCTTTTGTCGCCACAAAGTCTGCGAGTCCAAGCTGGTGTCAGTGGATTCCCTACGGTTCATTGCAATATGTCCCTGCATGCAGTGGTGGCTGGGGTAATAACTCCCCAACGGCCATTTGCGCCAGCTGGTGTGTTTGGGTACCATCCCCATCCTGGCAGTACACAGCTGACTGCCAACGCTGCGGCGATGGCAATGTCAACGCCATCCAAGGGTGCGACACTTGGTGTGAATGGGTGTCAAGGCCCACCTGGGCAAACACTCCAGGATGCGAGCAATGCACAACAGAGCAAAACCAGGATGGAAAGACGCGAGAAATTTTACCATGACATTTGTAGAACAGTCAAACCACATTTCGATGCGACTTCATGGCGGGATAGGCGCCGGTGTACAGTGATGTAAAGCCTGTAAAGTGATGTAAAGTGATGTAAAGTGATGTAAAGTGTACATTTACGGAATCCAGGGCTTCTTTTGTAATCACAATTGTCATTGGGTGGCAGTTTGTGGACCTCACACAGCTGTCACCGCCAAGCTCGAAAAAAGAACTGACCCTTTGTGGTTTGGCCATGATTTTGTTGGAAAATGACCAACAGCACAGCCGGGATGCCACAGGATGCCTTGAAGCACCCCTGGTTTGACGATGGCGTCGATCTGCCGCCGCTTCGAGTCTTCAAATCCGCGGGAGGTGGACTTGGCAAGGCGGGGATCGGGGATGCTTTGAAGGTGAATCGTTTTCCAACATGTTCCCACTGGGGGACAGACCATTCGGTATGAACTAGGCAATTAGGATACCCAACAAGGAGACACTTGTAGGCGGTTTGAGAAGTGGATGTGACGCGAGAGATTTGGGTTTCCAATGCGCGGATGCAACAGATTGAAGGTTTGACTTGGCAACTGAGGCATCAAGGGAAGATGAAGTGCAGGTCCGATGATGACACGAGCAGAGGGCATCGAATGGGTGTAGTCAAGTTGACAGAAACAGGGCTGAACCAGGGTGACAAGCGATCATTTAACGTGGATTCTATCATTCTGAACCATTCCCGCTATTCAGGAGGTGAACATGCAAGTAGATGATGAGACAACTGAAGGTGGGACATAGAAATCTGCTGACTTTGCTGTGCTAAAGCAGTTGCGCCCGAAAAGCAGACTTTTGAGAGCTGAAGTTGCAGGCGCACTCAGCGGATGGTCCGAGGATTGGAGCTGGAGTGAGGTGGGAGAACGTATCCGTCGTATCATGTGATGTGCTGGGTGAACACTTGGTACCCCGGACCCCGATTTCATGATGCTGCACGCTCATATGTTCATAAGAGTTCATAATATATGTATGTATGTATAATATATATATATATATATATATTCATTTTCATAACAATAACAATAATAATAGACTATATGATGCTACAATTTCATAATATATGTTCCTGGTCATGATAGTTCACAATATATGTGCCCTTCATGTTTCTTATGTGATTTTTGAATCATTCAAGGAAATCGTGCTGTGATTGGCTTGCCATCAGCTGGTTGGTGCTTAAAATCCCCAGGGCTTTGAGGAAACGGACGGAGCGTTGGCCGAATGGGACGATGATGAAGGTGCAGCTTCTCCATTGATCATCCATTTAAACAGGATTTTCCACTATAAACCATCCAGCTACTCGGTTACCCCCATTTCAGGAAACCTCCAAATATTGACCAAAATTCTGTAGACCTGAAAAGTTGTTTAGGAATCTCGGACTGCCAGAAACCATCTCAAAACTCTCTGAATCTGACAGCCAGTCGACACCTTTGCTGGAGAGTACACGATCAGCTCCTCCTGCCCAGGCTGTGCGGTGTGTTGGCAGAAGCTGTTTGGTCCTGGGGATTCCCAGTTGGATGATGATTCCCAGTCAATTTTGGAATGTAACATAATGTAACACCATCTAACAGCATAGAGTCATCAACACCGGATAATCTGTCGTGCAGTTCGCCAGGGCTTTACACACATGTGGCATCTGATGAAGATGTGGGCAGACGGAAAGACATGGAGGAGCGCGGTGTTTCCAGCCCTGGGTCAGCTGGTGGGATGCCACGGAAAGGACAGACACTCCATTCACAACATCTCAGCCTCCTGCCACGGTGGACAGGCCGGAACTGACACATGTTTTCTGCAAAATTCGCAAGACGCATCCAGTAAGCATTCAAATGTTCCTTTCGAGGCTCCTTATTTTTTTTTACAAAACCCAAACAAAACTGGCATAAATTCATTCCCTATATCATTTTACCTTAAAAAACAACCAGCTAGATGTTGTCATTGAATAAATGATCATTTAAGAATAAATCCATCTAGATGTTACCCCAAAACATCATTTATTCCATCCCAAATCAGCCATTTCTGGTTCCGGGTTCGGGCAAGGCTGGCTACCTGGCCATCTTCGATGGTCATGGGGGCGATTGGACTTCCAGTTGGCTGGCGCGATCATTGCACCGGCGCCTGCTGCGGGCCAATCAGATCCTGGGCAACTTGCAGGGACTGTCCCCCTGGATGTTGTGGGTAGTACCCTCTGGTAAACATACAAAAAGCTATTGAACATGGTCATAGAAATAGTGGATTTACCCAGCTATAAAATGGTGATTTTCCATAGTTATGTTAGTTCACCAGAGGGTATTACATATAACACAATGAACATAGGACATACAAAGAGGTTGTAACTCAACTTGTGTTTGTGAGGCATGATTCATGCTTGTTGCACTTGACGTTTGCTGTAGATCGTAGCTTTCGTGATGCTGTGATTCAGATGGGGGGAGATGAGTTGAATCTGAGGAGCGTCAATGCTTCGTTGGAAACTGCCTTTGCGGCTTTCGACAAGGACTTGCAAAGAATTGCCGCTTTTCTGTGCTTTGATAAGAGTGTGGTCACAACTATAATAAAGAAAGCCCATAAGCAGGAGCTTTGATTTTAAGTGAAACAACAGAGCAGTGGCGAAATCTTGGAAGGAACAACTTCATTACCGGAATGTCATTGGCGACAATGGCACTGGCAGCACTGCTTTGGTCGCTGGAGCCTCAAGTTTCGCTTAAAACCTCTGGTGATCATGATAATTGTCGATAGTATTATCTGTAGACTATAGATCTCTACAGGTAGTATTATCTATAGACTATAGATAGTATTGCTTTATCTATAGAATTCAGACTAGCATTATCTATAGATAGATGATAACTACTAGCCTCACCAGTGCGAAAGTTGCGGCACCTACGCAGGGCGTCTTGTGCAACTGCACCTTGCACTTGGCCAACCTCGGAGACTGTCGAGCGGTGGGAGCCTTCCGTGACGTGGTGTGGAAGGAATCTGAAAAATGGCGGGTTTAATGTGAAAATCATAGGACATCATAGGAAACTATGGGAACATCTACTTTTTCTTAATTGGGAAGATTAGGGGAGAGGGTGCATCGACTTTCCATTTTGGGAATCAGGTGTTGTACTGGTATATCTGTTGAGTACATACAATTAATGCTCGCTTGTTGCAAACAATGTTTGCACGATTTCACATATAACAACCATTGAAGAGCAACCACCGTGTCAGGGTGATATTCCAATCCCAACATGTGGGAAAATTGAAGAACTAGTTGGATGTGGCAATTGGAATTATACCACTTATAGTATCAGTTATAGTACATGCAACATGTGTCGGCCGTTTCGGCACCTTGTCATCAAGGCAACATGCGTGGTGCTGACGCAATGGAGGCTAGTTCACCCTAGTGCCATTACCGTTGCCGGTTCAAAAACCATGGTCATATATACTAACATCCAAAAAATAAAGATAAGATCCTACTGCATTGGTGGTAAATTAGTGTTCTATCTTTTTTCAGTTCTATCTTTCTTTGGGTCAATAAGTCTGTTTTGTCTCATTGCATTGTTTTGCTTATGATGAATCGTTGGTTTTCCCGTCACAAGGCCGAAGAGAAAATGTGGCCCCGCGGCGCCAGGGTAGAGGTGGAAGACCCAGTGGGTTGGACTGGTTGGACGTTTCTCGTTGCTGACCATCACATATCCATCACCAGTTTTCTGAAGCTGCTGAAAAGAACAAATCCTGAGCTTATGTTATTTTGAAACCAGAGATTTTGTGATCTTTCCAGTGTTTTCCAACCAACTGCATGGTTACTCGTATTTCATTCAAACAGCTTACTGTGTCTATTTGGATCTTTTTCCAGGTTCTTTTTCCGTATTTTCACGGTTTCTGCATGTGATGCCTTCATTTTGAAGCAGTGCATTTGACTTTTCTGACTTCTTCGCAGTCATTTTTGTTTCCCCTCAGCCATCACCTGGTGCAGTTTCCAGACATCCAGAGGTAAAGGATGCCCGCAGTGATGAACTGAGAGGACAGCGGGGCACTGTAGTGGAGGCGGGCTTCCGACGATTGGGTGCATCCCAGGAATACTGATAGATGAATGGGTAACATGTTATAAATTGTTATAAACCATTTACACTCATTTATATACTAAGTTACCACCAGTAAGATTAATGGATCACCATTTCACCACCATTTACCAACTGGGATGCACCTTGAAGAATCCTTGAAGTAGATTCTTAGTTTTGCTGCAAGCACCTTGCAGGTGAGAGTAGCTGGAAGCTCAGACCGTCGATTCTGTTTTTATCTTGGCCACGTTGCAACCTGAGGACCCGAAACGTTTCATGGTTTCTTTCACAGGGTGAAGCCCCAGTTTGTTTGTTCTTTTCATTTCGGACAGGCCCATTTGTATTGGTTTTGCAATTACATCCATCTTCTGTTGGCCCTCTATCCATCATTCTTGGTTCTGAGTGCATTTTTTGTGGGCGAAATTCCTCATCTTCTTACTTCTGAACCTGTTTTGATAGTTGAATTCTCGATATTTTTGGGGTGTTTCCAACATCTCTAGACTTTGTCAGCCATTTTCGTCGCATTTTTGGGTGATGAATTCAGCCTGGATGCATCTGCAACCGTGGACAGGCAGAGGCTGCCCCTGGACGGCCTCGGCGCATCTTCTGCGTGGTGCGGCTGCTGCGGGATGGCACCTTGAGACCCTTTCGAGCGCCCGGGAACTCGGTGGAAGCGAAGAAAATACCCGGGTGGTGGATAACTTGGAAAAAATATCCTCTGATAGCTTGGTGCCTGGTGAGCCTCCGATGACAACAAGGTTCTGGCCCAGGAATATAGGTGATTTACTTTGAAAAAAATGTGGTTTGCGAATGGCAAGCAACAAGATTGGGGGAACCACATGGGTTGTCAATTTGGGGATTTCCTGAAATTGGACCCGTAGCCACTGCACAGGCAGTCCCTCCAGCTCCTAAGCGAGTTGCGCGCAGTGCGTTTGACGAAGGAACCGCCATGTGGATGCCGTGGGTTTTGGCGAAGAATTCAAGGGTGCAGCATGGAAAAGAAGGTGGTGGCTGATGGTGAACTAAAGAGACTTGTCAATATGCTTTATTTAAGGGCTGCCGCCCCTGCCGCCGACCCCGAACAAACACGGAGGCTCTTCGCTGGGCATTGCATGGCGGGCCGGGCACAGGCAAGTCGTACGTGCTGAACATATTACGCCGTGACTTGTTCGAAAAATGTCTTGGCTGGACTGCAGGCAAAGAATTTCAAGTTGTTGCGTTTCAAGCTGTGAACGCTGAGCCCTTGGATGGTGAGACAATCCACAAAGCTCTCGGACTGTCGTGGCACGGCAACGATCACAACGTTGCCGGACAACGGATTCTGGACCTGGCGCAGCAAGCCGTGCAGTGGCGCTGGCTTCTGCTAGACGAAATTAGCATGGTGAGTGCTGAAATGTTAGCACGCCTCGAAGCCCGCTGTCGGCAACTGGTTTTAGATATTTCCGCAACAAAATATGGCAAACGTACCCCTACCTGTGTTGCGCCCTTCGGTGGCCTAAATGTCATTCTCTCGGGCGACCTGTGGCAGCTACCTCCACCACGTGGAACGTTTCTCGGTCAAATTCCATGGCACCTTGTAACAGGCGTTCCATCTAAGAAATTACCACTAAGTTTGCAAGGCCAGCAGATCGTATGTGCTGCCAGCAGACAAGGTGGCCTACACGGAGTCACAGAACTCACACGGTGCGAACGAACGCAAGATGTTTGGTTGCAGGAGTTGCAAGCTGAACTTCGCGTCGGACACTTATCCGACGACAACCATGCATTCCTACATGGGCGACCTACAAGCGTTCCGGGAAGCTGGTGCACAAAAACGCAGCAGCCCACCTGCGGAGAAAATACATGCTATCGCTTGTACAAGCACGGTTCCACAGCAGCAGCAATTCTCAAATACGAATGTGCAATCTGCCACTCCGAACGAGAAAGTAAGCGTTTGGTTGCGGTGGCTCCAGACGACCCTCGGTTTGCGGAGAGTTTCAGGTTCGCCCGCGGAATTTTCCACACGAACGGTGTGAAGTGCCACGTGAATAAACTTCGCGCAGAACAATGGGCGCGGCAGCAGGGGCAAGTCATCTATTATGCAGTGGCTACGGACAAGGTATCATCACGAGCTTTGCGCGAGAAGCCTGACATCGCCCAAGACAAGCTCACATGGCTGCAACGCAGCGACGCCGACTGCGGCAACCGGTACGGCGTCCTTCCGCTGTGCATTGGTATGCCGGTACAAGCGCGAGAACATCTCTACCGCAAAGAATTCAAGATTTTGAAAGGGTGCCATGGAACAGTATGCGGGTGGTCTTGCATTGAGACAGAAACAGCGTCGGCAGACGGGGCAGTAATTTGGAACAAGCTTCCCGAATATATCTTCGTGCGTTTTGAGACACGAACACGGTGGGCAATTCCAGGCATCGATCAAGAAAACGTCTTCCCAGTCAGCGTGCAAAGTGCACAGTGGTTTTTGGACGCGGGCCGCGCCAACCCACAATTGAAAGTGACACGTTACCAATTTCCCATCGCGCCCGACTTCGCTGACACGTTCTACGGCGCGCAAGGAAGCACGATAGAGCCGGGCGTGATCGTTGACATGGTTGGTGCGGACCCAATAGCGGCGTACATTGGGATGACACGCTGCCGCACACGGCAAAAGATCTTGATCTACCGTCCGTTCCCGCTGGCGCCTTTTCAAGAGGGCCTGCCGCTCGGACGGCAACTTCTGCTTGACGTGTGGAAGCAAGAGCCGGTCGATTGGGACGCCTTGCGAAAAAAATATTTGGAGGAACGGCCTTGCCAAGAATGTGGGGAGATAAAACGCAAAGACGCATTCACCAAGGCACAGTGGAAACAGGAAACCTACCGCGTGTGCAAAGAATGCACATCGCAGAAGCGCGAGGCCGGCACACCATATCGATGCACGCAGTGCGGCCTGTGGCACGCTGCCTCCCACTTTCTGCGGAAGCACCAAAACCCCCGCTGGAGCATGTATCGCGTCTGTATGTCATGTGATACCAAAAAAGCATGTTTTGTTTGCCAAAGCAAACAAACGAAAGAACACTTCGGCGCCTCAGCGTGGATGGCAAGGGAGCCCAAGCGAAGAGTGTGTTTGCAGTGCCAAACGAAAACGCGTGGTTCTTGGAAGTGCGCAGCATGTCAGCAACGCAAACCGCAGCAGCAATTTTCTGATTTCATTAGAAAGCGGTCTTCTGGCGAAAACGGTGCACAAACATGCAATGCATGTCGCGCCGTTCTTGCGCAAGCTGTTCTCCGCAAGCGGGCTGCTGCATCGAACATAAGCCGACTGGAACCTCTTCGCAAAAAATTGCGTCGGACCCACGTGCTACGCGAGACATGGGAAGCGATTGCAGAACACAGACAAAAACGCACGAGCCAGACCATGACGAACGAAAAAGAAGGTACACATGAGATTGCAATCCCAAAAGAAAGAGAACAAAGTCCACCACCAGAAAAGAATTATGTGTACGTATGCCCTTTCTGCGAAAAATCTATTACTACTTCAATTGCTTCCGGAAATGTCGACCACCGACGCGTGTGCGGGAAACAAATTCGCGTGCAGGATGGAGTTCTTCGGCCGACAGCCCACTTTTCGCATACATGCCCTACTTGTGGAACCTGCGTCCAAAGCACCAAAGAATTTGGGCGAATCAAAAGCAAACACAAACAATCCAATGGTCGCGTGTGCCGCCGAACGGAATGGCATGCAAAGTAACAACAAAGAAGCTCTCAGCATGAAAACTTGCAACAAGAAAACAGGCTCGCAAATAATCACCTGCCGAAGAAAAACAACATGCCCTGGAAATCACCTCTCGTGGAGAAAACACCAGGGCTCTGAAGGACGACTGAGTTCCAGAACCACGCCAAAAAACTGCCTAACGTGTCGTCTGAAAGCCCAGAAACAGCTGATTTTTTTTTAAATAAGCTGCTGGCTACTGGCTGCTAGCTGCTACTGGCGCTGGCTGCTGGCTACTAGCTATGTGCACCTTTTGCGTGCTCTTGCCCATGTTCTTGACACCCATTGGTGCTATATAAACGAGAAAACTGCCAAACGTCACGTAACCCTATAGAAATATATACAAGATATATAGCAGTGCCTAACGTGTCGTCTGACACCCTAGCAAAACACAATTTTTCGATAGATTCTGTTGCTGACGGCTGCTAGCAGTAAAACAGGTTCGAAAAAATCACCTCCCGGGGGGGAAAACACCAGGGCTCTGAAGGACGAGCGAGTGCCAGAACCACGCCAAAAAAGTGCCTAACGTGTCGTCTGAAATCCTAGAAAAATCTAGATTTTTGGTAGGCTGCTGGCTACTGGCTGCTGGCTGCTACTGGCGCTGGCTGCTAGCTACTGGCTATGTGCACCTTTTGCGTGCTCTTGCCCACGTTCTTGACACCCATTGGTGCCATCCTAGAAAAACACAATTTTTCGTGCTGCTAGCTGCTGCACTGCTGCCGTTGCGCGTACTGCTGCTGCGTCTGCTTGTGTCTGCTGCTGCCTACTGATGCTTGCTGCTGACTGCTGCTGCCTGCGGCGGCCTGCTGCCTGCTGCTGGTGCTGCTGCTGGTGGCTGCTGCTGCTGTGGTGCTGCTGTCGTGCTGCTGCAATCAAACAGCTTCCAAAGCAAGAAACAACTGCTGCTGCTGCTGCTGCTTCTGCTGCTGCTGCTGCCCTTTTGCGTGCTCTTGCCCATGTTCTTGACACCCATTGGTGCCATATAAATGAGAAAATTACCAAACGTGACGTCTGAAACCCTATAGAAATATATACAAGATATATAGAAGTGCCTAACGTGTCGTCTGACATCCTAGAAAAACACAATTTTTCGACAGATTCTGTTGCTGGAGGCTGCTAGCAGTAAAACAGTTTCGAAAAAATCACCTCCCGGGGGAAAACACCAGGGCTCTGAAGGACGAGCGAGTGCCAGAATCACGCCAAAAAAGTGCCTAACGTGTCGTCTGAAATCCTAGAAAAAGCTAGATTTTTGGTAGGCTGCTGGCTACTGGCTGTTGGCTGCTACTGGCGCTGGCTGCTAGCTACTGGCTATGTGCACCTTTTGCGTGCTCTTGCCCATGTTCTTGACACCCATTGGTGCTATATAAACGAGAAAACCAAAACGTCACGTTTGAAACCCTATAGAAATATATACAAGATATATAGAAGTGCCTAACGTGTCGTCTGACACCCTAGAAAAACACAATTTTTCGATAGATTCTGTTGCTGGCGGCTGCTAGCAGTAAAACAGGTTCGAAAAAATCACCTGCCGGGGGGAAAACACCAGGGCTCTGAAGGACGAGCGAGTGCCAGAACCACGCCAAAAAAGTGCCTAACGTGTCGTCTGAAATCCTAGAAAAATGTAGATTTTTGGTAGGCTGCTGGCTACTGGCTGCTGGCTGCTACTGGCGCTGGCTGCTAGCTACTGGCTATGTGCACCTTTTGCGTGCTCTTGCCCACGTTCTTGACACCCATTGGTGCCATCCTAGAAAAACACAATTTTTCGTGCTGCTAGCTGCTGCACTGCTGCCGTTGCGCGTACTGCTGCTGCGTCTGCTTGTGTCTGCTGCTGCCTACTGATGCTTGCTGCTGCCTGCTGCTGCCTGCGGCGGCCTGCTGCCTGCTGCTGGGGCTGCTGCTGGTGGCTGCTGCTGCTGTGGTGCTGCTGTCGTGCTGCTGCAATCAAACAGCTTCCAAAGCAAGAAACAACTGCTGCTGCTGCTGCTGCTGCTGCTTCTGCTGCTGCTGCTGCCCTTTTGCATGCTCTTGCCCATGTTCTTGACACCCATTGGTGCCATATAAATGAGAAAATTGCCAAACGTGACGTCTGAAACCCTATAGAAATATATACAAGATATATAGAAGTGCCTAACGTGTCGTCTGACATCCTAGAAAAACACATTTTTTCGACAGATTCTGTTGCTGGAGGCTGCTAGCAGTAAAACAGGTTCGAAAAAATCACCTGCCGGGGGGGAAAACACCAGGGCTCTGAAGGACGAGCGAGTGCCAGAACCACGCCAAAAAAGTGCCTAACGTGTCGTCTGAAATCCTAGAAAAAGCTAGATTTTGGGTAGGCTGCTGGCTACTGGCTGTTGGCTGCTACTGGCGCTGGGTGCTAGCTACTGGCTATGTGCACCTTTTGCGTGCTCTTGCCCACGTTCTTGACACCCATTGGTGCTATATAAACGAGAAAACTGCCAAACGTCACGTTTGAAACCCTATAGAAATATACACAATATATATAGAAGTGCCTAACGTGTCGTCTGACACCCTAGAAAAACACAATTTTTCGATAGATTCTGTTGCTGGCGGCTGCTAGCAGTAAAACAGGTTCGAAAAAATCACCTCCCGGGGGGGAAAACACCAGGGCTCTGAAGGACGAGCGAGTGCCAGAACCACGCCAAAAAAGTGCCTAACGTGTCGTCTGAAATCCTAGAAAAATCTAGATTTTTGGTAGGCTGACTGGCTACTGGCTGCTGGCTGCTACTGGCGCTGGCTGCTAGCTACTGGCTATGTGCACCTTTTGCGTGCTCTTGCCCACGTTCTTGACACCCATTGGTGCCATCCTAGAAAAACACAATTTCTCGTGCTGCTAGCTGCTGCACTGCTGCCGTTGCGCTTACTGCTGCTGCGTCTGCTTGTGTCTGCTGCTGCCTACTGATGCTTGCTGCTGCCTGCTGCTGCCTGCGGCGGCCTGCTGCCTCCTGCTGGTGCTGCTGCTGGTGGCTGCTGCTGCTGTGGTGCTGCTGTCGTGCTGCTGCAATCAAACAGCTTCCAAAGCAAGAAACAACTGCTGCTGCTGCTGCTGCTGCTGCTTCTGCTGCTGCTGCTGCCCTTTTGCGTGCTCTTGCCCATGTTCTTGACACCCATTGGTGCCATATAAATGAGAAAATTACCAAACGTGACGTCTGAAACCCTATAGAAATATATACAAGATATACAAGATATATAGAAGTGCCTAACGTGTCGTCTGACATCCTAGAAAAACACAATTTTTCGACAGATTCTGTTGCTGGAGGCTGCTAGCAGTAAAACAGTTTCGAAAAAATCACCTCCCGGGGGAAAACACCAGGGCTCTGAAGGACGAGCGAGTGCCAGAATCACGCCAAAAAAGTGCCTAACGTGTCGTCTGAAATCCTAGAAAAAGCTAGATTTTTGGTAGGCTGCTGGCTACTGGCTGTTGGCTGCTACTGGCGCTGGCTGCTAGCTACTGGCTATGTGCACCTTTGCGTGCTCTTGCCCATGTTCTTGACACCCATTGGTGCTATATAAACGAGAAAACTGCCAAACGTCACGTTTGAAACCTTATAGAAATATATACAAGATATATAGAAGTGCCTAACGTGTCGTCTGACACCCTAGAAAAACACAACTTTTCGATAGATTCTGTTGCTGGCGGCTGCTAGCAGTAAAACAGGTTCGAAAAAATCACCTGCCGGGGGGGAAAACACCAGGGCTCTGAAGGACGAGCGAGTGCCAGAACCACGCCAAAAAAGTGCCTAACGTGTCGTCTGAAATCCTAGGAAAAGCTAGATTTTTGGTAGGCTGCTGGCTACTGGCTGCTGGCTGCTACTGGCGCTTGCGTGCTCTTGCCCACGTTCTTGACACCCATTGGTGCCATCCTAGAAAAACACAATTTTTCGTGCTGCTAGCTGCTGCACTGCTGCCGTTGCGCTTACTGCTGCTGCGTCTGGTTGGAAAAACGTAATTTTTCGATAGATTCTGTTGCTGGCTGCTGCTAGCAGTAAAACAGGTTCGAAAAAATCACCTGCCGGGGGGGAAAACACCAGGGCTCTGAAGGACGAGCGAGTGCTAGAACCACGCCAAAAAAGTGCCTAACATGTCGTCTGAAATCCTAGAAAAATCTAGAGATTTTTGGTAGGCTGCTGGCTACTGGCTGCTGGCTGCTACTGGCGCTGGCTGCTAGCCATTGGTGCCATCCTTGAAAACCACCATTTTTCGTGCTGCTAGCTGCTGCACTGCTGCCGTTGCGCGTACTGCTGCTGCGTCTGCTTGTGTCTGCTGCTGCCTACTGATGCTTGCTGCTGCCTGCGGCGGCCTGCTGCCTGCTGCTGGTGCTGCTGCTGGTGGCTGCTGCTGCTGTGGTGCTGCTGTCGTGCTGCTGCAATCAAACAGCTTCCAAAGCAAGAAACAACTGCTGCTGCTGCCCTTTTGCATGCTCTTGCCCATGTTCTTGACACCCATTGGTGCCATATAAATGAGAAAATTGCCAAACGTGACGTCTGAAACCCTATAGAAATATATACAAGATATATAGAAGTGCCTAACGTGTCGTCTGACATCCTAGAAAAACACAATTTTTCGACAGATTCTGTTGCTGGAGGCTGCTAGCAGTAAAACAGTTTCGAAAAAATCACCTCCCGGGGGAAAACACCAGGGCTCTGAAGGACGAGCGAGTGCCAGAATCACGCCAAAAAAGTGCCTAACGTGTCGTCTGAAATCCTAGAAAAATCTAGAGATTTTTGGTAGGCTGCTGGCTACTGGCTGTTGGCTGCTACTGGCGCTGGCTGCTAGCTACTGGCTATGTGCACCTTTTGCGTGCTCTTGCCCATGTTCTTGACACCCATTGGTGCTATATAAACGAGAAAACTGCCAAATGTCACGTTTGAAACCCTATAGAAATATATACAAGATATATAGAAGTGCCTAACGTGTCGTCTGACACCCTAGAAAAACACAATTTTTCGATAGATTCTGTTGCTGGCGGCTGCTAGCAGTAAAACAGGTTCGAAAAAATCACCTGCCGGGGGGGAAAACACCAGGGCTGTGAAGGACGAGCGAGTGCCAGAACCACGCCAAAAAAGTGCCTAACGTGTCGTCTGAAATCCTAGAAAAATCTAGAGATTTTTGGTAGGCTGCTGGCTACTGGCTGCTGGCTGCTACTAGCGCTGGCTGCTAGCTACTGGCTATGTGCACCTTTTGCGTGCTCTTGCCCATGTTCTTGACACCCATTGGTGCCATCCTAGAAAAACACAATTTTTCGTGCTGCTAGCTGCTGCACTGCTGCCGTTGCGCTTGCTGCTGCTGCGTCTGCTTGGAAAAACACAATTTTTCGATAGATTCTGTTGCTGGCGGCTGCTAGCAGTAAAACAGGTTCGAAAAAATCACTTGCCGGGGGGAAAACACCAGGGCTCTGAAGGACGAGCGAGTGCCAGAACCACGCCAAAAAAGTGCCTAACGTGTCGTCTGAAATCCTAGAAAAATCTAGATTTTGGGTAGGCTGCTGGCTACTAGCTGCTGGCTGCTACTGTCGCTGGCTGCTAGCTACTGGCTATGTGCACCTTTTGCGTGCTCTTGCCCACGTTCTTGACACCCATGCCATCCTAGAAAAACACAATTTTTCGTGCTGCTAGCTGCTGCACTGCTGCCGTTGCGCTTACTGCTGCTGCGTCTGCTTGTGTCTGCTGCTGCCTACTGACGCCTGCTGCTGCCTGCGGCGGCCTGCTGAGTAGTAGTAATAGTAGTAGTAGTAGTAGTAGTAGTAGTACTAGAAGTTGGGGTCGGCGGATATAGAACAGAAAAAATTGCTACCAATGCTGTGTCAGAAAATCCTTTTCCCTTTCGCGCTCCCCCTTGCGCAGCCGGGGTCGGCGGATATAATTATCTTCAATTGAGTACAGTAGGAATTGTGAAACATCTCGGCGTTGGATCTAAGTTGGAAAACAAACCATGCACAAATAGAACTGGGCTGGCAATTGGACATCCCATTTCTGATAGACAAATAGATGTATTTTATAAGAGTCGTAGCCAGTTGTGTGTCTTGTGGAGGTCATACAACGATGGCTGATCATTTAAGCATAGTTTCATGTCAAACAAATAGAATGCTTCGAACATGTCAGCCAAAAAAAAAACCAAATGATGCCCTTTGTTGGGATGGGCGGCTCAACCGTCGCTGAAATCAGGACCACAAACCTGGTGTTCCTGAAGAGACCCGCCGCATCGAGGAACTGCTGATGGTTGGGAAGTCGCCGTGTCTGCGATGTCTGCGATGATGTCTGCCATATGTTTCTACCCACCACTGCTTGTTGGCCCGGGTTTATTCAATCGAAATCGAAGTGGGGTCACGTGACCCCGCTCCACAGGCTTTGGGCGGAAAGATCGACTGGTTGAAATCAACCCATGTACAGGCAGGAATGTGAAAGATACTGATGTGCTTGGCATTGTTTGGTGGCAGTGGGTTGGTCAGTTGGTTCCTGCTCTGAGATGATTGGACTTTGATGTTCAGACATTTGCACAGCCAGGGAGATCAGAGCGGTGACATCCGTTCTGCTCGTGTAGCCGGTTTGGCCACTTCTAGGAGAAGTTGGGGCAAAGAGAATGATCTTGAAGTAGCTAATTCAGCCTGGTGGATCTGGTGGAAACAATAGATTTGGGTCATTTTCAGTAGTCAGTAGTCAACCATCCATCTTCGGTACCCTATGACTTGACCCATCCCCACTTCAGCTTGGCTTTGCTGAGTGCCAAGTAGCAAGTCCTGTTTCTGTTATTCACATTTCTAGGCCCTGCGTTCATTGCTACATAGGATGTAAATAGATCCATGGAAACATGTTGGGGCCTGTTGGGGTTGAAGGCACCCTACTTGGCAGGAGCTTCACAGGAATAGAGCGAAGACCGCTTGTCAGCGCAGAACCAGAGCCACGATCTTACTTCTATGACTTCTATGTCTATGTGAGGCGGTTGAAGGTTGAATTCTTGCAATACACGTTTGAGACTCTGTCATCACCTGGTCAAGGACACACGCCAGTTGCACCCATTGCTAGGCTGAAAACATGCCAGAATCTCCAACAATCTGCAATGTGGCAACTCCAGTAGAAAACGCTTAGCGCTGTGATACATGGCTCTTGGCACGATTCACCAAGGTTTCATACCTTGCCTTTGAAGCCGTGTGCCCATGCTCAGCCGTCCCCGCGTGCGAGAAATGGCTTCAATCCGCCCAGCTGTTTCTGCAAGGTGCTGTGGAAGGCAGATGCAAGGCCTGCACCAAAGCATCGCGGTGGATGACGTTGGCTGATGTCCATTGATGCTGATGTCCATGAATGATTATTAAATATGATTGACTTGGGCATTTAACAATATGATCCCTAGAAAACAATGATATGGATGATCCATTATTGACTTGATGTGAAACTTGACACCCATGGATGGAAAACACAAATCCAGCGCATCTCTTGACTCGAGTGCCCCGACTCGTCCCAGCCTTGACTTTCCACGTCCCTTGGTTTGAAAATAGGGCGACCCCAATTCCCAAAGGATTGTCATCATCATCTTCCTGATGGCAGTTTGGGGGTATACTCCATTTTCAGACACATCGTATGTAGGCTGAAGGGTCCCGAGATGATTCGCAACCCTTGCTGTTCGGCTCTAAGGAAGCTTTCTTCCCCAAACTGATACCAAGAAACAGTGGTAAGCTATGGGGAGGAAATGAAGGTGAATCATAATCATTGGTTTCATGTCATTCCAGTCTACGGTTCATTTTTTGAACTGATACCATTTCGGTACCAGTCAATGGCTGCATGGCTGAGGCCTGCTTTCGTCGTTTTGGCGAGTGCCAGCTTCCAAGGTTTCCTGCAACTCCCAGTGGAAAACAGACTCATCTCGCTGTAAGGATGGAGTATGGGACGTGCTTGATGACCAAATCGCCGTGGATCTTGTGTGGGATCTCTTAGGCTCCGCCCAGGACCGTGATTCACACTTAGATTGGCACACAGCACTGCAGAATACAACGTGTTTTTGCTGCATTGGAGCAAGCGAACTAGTTGTGAAAGGACACTTTGAACATGTGGACAAATATTCCCATTCTCCAATGTACTTCTTGATCTTCATTGCCTGGAGCAAACTGCCGGATGCATGTGGCAGGACCCACGGCGTGGCGTGGCTGGTGTGCTGCAAGAAGCAGCGCAACTTGTCGTGCAGGCTGCCAAAGATCGCGGCTCTACTGACAACCTGACGTGCCTCATCTTGCTTTTGAACCTAGGCGGGGTGCAAGAAGTTGGATATAACAGGTACATAGTGGGTATACTAAATATAACATAATATAACTGCGATATAACTTATAATTTGATATATTCTGAATGATATATCATGATTAACTATGGTGTGTTGAAAAACAGCCAGATACTTCTTGAATGCAGTGATATCTCATAGGCACCAGTGGTTAAACTTGGAAGTTCTTTGGACTTGTGCGCTGGGTAACACTCAACACATGCTCCGACATGGTCAGATTGAAGCTGATTCAGAACATCCTGAACTCCGAGAGCAGCGGAAGCAGAAGATATGGGAAAGCACCTGGGCAAATTTCATTGGATTGGGGGATCAAATCACATTTACACGAAACATCGCGACACCCTGTTTTTGGCCACGGAGAACAGGTTTCTTGGTTTCATGTTCCCTTGATCGAATTCTGGAGGTGCTGGGAGCAGAGACTCCATGCCAGTGACCAGGTTACTTTCAGAAAAAAGAAGCGATGATGGCTGATGGTCATGGCTTTTTTAAGTGCTTTTTTTCATGGATGGTCAACCCAGTCAACCCAGTCAACCCAAACATCGCTGGCTTTCGTCCCAGTAAACAGCATCGGTTTCAGAGAGCTAGTGCATGTGACTCCATGGTCGCTACATCACGGCTCCAGATGTCAGAATGAAACAAACTGCTCCAACGTAAGTTTGATGCGGATTTTGTGCGATTTATGTCATGCAGGTTGTGGTCACTGATATCACGGAGCTCATTGCATGATATTGTATGTGTATTTATGGAATATGTGTACATATATATATAATTATATATATATATATACACATACATACTGACATAGATTCGGTATACATTGTATACATTTTTTTCAACATGGCAGGGGCAGTGTTTCGTGCTTCCAGCAGTGAAGCAACGAAGACCTGTGCCACCCTGGCCAAAAGCCGCTTGCGTTTCAGATGGCTTCAGCGAAAAGGACAACCTTTTTTTCCAGACATGTAATATGTCATGTGGTTGGAACTACTTCCACGAGACCATTTGCTGCACAGGAAAGGTGGATAGTTTGAAGATGGGACCATGCAAGTGTACACGCCAGATTGCCAGATGCATGCTGCAGGACACTTTCCCCAATGTACTGTCCATGCTCTTAGCTTTGAGCAGCTCATGGCACTGATTCAATCCCTGTCCATGATGGCATGTTTTTCCTATTTAAGATATGGGGGTGTCTTGAAAGAACCCGATATGGGGGTACCCCCATTTCAGGAAACCTCCATATGGTTTCATTTGTCTGCGTTTATGAAGCACCACTAAGTCTCACCCATTCGCATGAGGTGCAGGCCATGCATCTTGGACGGGGACTGGCCAGGCCGGGAAAACTCTGTGATTCCTGCTACATTGTAAATCGCTTTAAACACTTTACACCGCTCATTGTCATTCCAGCAATTCCCAATTTTTGTATATTTATATTATGCGGATAGATAGACAATGTGTGTATATATATATGTATATACACATGTAATTACACACATAGATACACATTGTATTATATATATACACAATGGGGCTATCTTCCAGATTGCAACTTGATTCATTTTGACTTATGGCCAGGGTGAGGGCCCCTGCAGCTAGCATGGCATCTGCTTCTGAGGCCGGCTTGAACGCTTCAAATGTCTTGCCAGTTTTTGTGGCAGTTGATCTTTGATGCCTGATTGGTGTGCTCCCTGGAGACACCAACGTTGATGTGTTCTTTTCATTTCTTTTCAGCGTGTTGTGGCGCGCTTTGTTTCTGGCTCCAGCAGCTTGTTGCGTGAAGGGTCTCCCGCTGTCGTGTGGTCATACCGACCCCGCGCGTGTCTCCGCTTGCGACATGGGATCTGGTTCATCCGTTGATGCGGCTGAGGCGGCCAAAAATGCCACAGATGAGGATATCCAGAAGGCCTTGGACAACATGCCCGAGGAGAAAAAGGCAAAGGCAGTGGCGGCTCTTGCCTCAAAGAAGGCTGGCCCCAAGGCTGAGAAAAAAGCTTCTGGGGATCAAACAGTGGCAATCATCTACTACTCCATGTATGGTCACGTAGAAGGCATGGCGCAGGAAATCAAGAAAGGCCTGGAGAAAGGAGGTGTTTCTGTGGACATGTTTCAAGTGCCAGAGACACTCCCGGATGATATTCTGAAAATGATGGGAGCTCCTCCGAAAAATCCAGATGTGCCAACCTTGGACATGGAGATGGTCACAAAGCTTCATGAGCATCTTGGTGGTGTTTTGTGGTGCTTTTCTTTTTTTCTTGAAGTTTATGTTTTGGTGACTCCAGCTATGCAATGGCAGTAGGAGTTTTCCACGTCCACTGTTGTTCCAGGACACATCCAAAGGGTTGGTTCAGTGGTGCACTGGTCCACCAGGTATGATGGCTTCATGTTTGGCATTCCAACCCGCTTCGGCATGATGTGTGCTCAGATGAAGGCCTTCTTTGACATGACTGGGGGCCACTGGATGAAGCAATCCTTGGCGGGTAAACCCGCTGGGACCTTTGTCAGTACCGCCACCCAAAATGGCGGGCAAGAGCTTACCCACATGCAAACTCTTTCGTGCTTGGTTCATCATGGACTGATGTATGTGCCATTTGGTTATCAGGGAGGCGGACCCATGTTCTCCGTTGACGAGATCCACGGCGCAAGTCCTTGGGGTGCCAGCACCCTTGCGGCCGGTGATGGCAGCCGAAAGCCATCGGAAATGGAGCTACAAATGGCGAACCTTCAGGGAGAGAAGTTTGCTGATGCGGTGAAGCGCACCAAAACAGCAGAGGTCTCGCGGAAGTGCAAGGTTGGTTTAGTGTACTACACCTATGGCCACATCAAGAAGATGGCAGATGAGATTGCTAAGGCCGTTGAAGCAGAAGGAGTGGAAGTGGTGAAATATCAGGTGAAGGAAACCCTTGATGAAGGAGTGCTCACTGCTATGGGAGCACCTCCAAAGTCTGAGGACAAAGTCATTGAACATGCCAACTTGGAAGAATTGCTGGCGTGTGATGGAATCATGGTCGGAGTTCCTACACGTTTTGGGCAACCAGCTAGTCAAATCAAGAGCTTTTGGGATTCCACTGGCGGACTTTGGCAAGCTGCAAAAATGGTGGGAAAGTTGGGTGCATCCTTTGTGAGCACTGGAACACCACAGGGAGGCCAAGAAACAACCCACTTCACACACCTCCCCAATTTCGTTCACCATGGCATGATCTATGTACCCTTGGGCAGTGCGGATCCCAGCCTTTTAAGCATGGATGAGTTGCACGGAGGAAGCCCTTGGGGTGCCAGCACCTACGCAGGAGCAACAGGTACTCGGCAGCCTTCAGAAATCGAATTGAAAATTGCCGCCGTTCAGGGGAAGACCTTCGCAGCCAAAGTCAAGCTGATGGCCGTTTGAGCCGCTGTCTGAACGAAGAAGCTGAGCGCACATGGCAGACATGAGTGGCAGTGACAACTTGTCACCGGACAAGATGACTGACTGCTTGTCACTTTTGACATACTTTTGACATTTGAAGAATCTTTTCTTTTGAGAGGATTTTAGAGACATCTTGAAAACTTAGTTTTAATGAAATTTCTGGCACTGATGATATTCTGGTCACCTTTAGAGGCCTTAGAGCACTCTAATAGCAATTCTTGTTTGTTCTTGTCTGAACATGCCACAATGTCTGAGCACTGTTGGCCTTTGCCAAAGTCTGCCAAAGCAGAGCAGCCGATTCAGCAATATTCAGCACCCAATAACCCCCTCTCTATGGCAAGTGAACGTCAGACGGTTGCATCGTTCTGTTTGCAGCTTGCCAAGCAGATACGACCAGAAGGTGAGGACAAATTCAATCTAATATTGATCTATATCTATACATGTTTCGTTTAGGGAGGTGGGGGGGGTGTGCTTGCTGATGCACCTGTAAAAACCAGACATGCTGGCTGTTCAAGCGGAAAAGGAGTTGAGATGCTGTCGAGGCACATTCCAAGCAGCACGCAGCAACCGCACGCAGCAACCACCATTGGAGTCCGCTCAACAATCGATCTGGCTGGTGTTTGGGAATTCTGAAATATGTTTGCATTTCTACCTTATCTATCCTTATCTTGGATGATGATCTGAGTACATTATGTTTTTTGGGATGCTTTTTGAACCACGAACCATCACCGTCACCAAGAGTCGGGTCCAACGAGGTGGCGTGGCTGGGTAAAATGGGAACGTCATTTCGAGGAAAACGGTCTTCAACATTCTTCAACATTCTTCAACTGACTTCAACCATCAAATTTGGGGTTCGCCCAAAATTTCAGTTGCCCTGTATTACCTGTATGCGTTGCAAGCCAATGCTGTGTGAATTTCCAGACAGCTCTTGCAGCCGCGTGGTGCAAAGGTTTGGAGCCATGGCGTTTCGTGTGTTCCTCCTTGGTTTTCTTTTGACCTCCGGTGCTGCCCCTGTTGGTTTAAAGGATGTACAGCGAGCCAAGACCAAAAAGCCAGGTGCTGACTACAGAGGTCACAGCCAGGTGGCGATGAGTAAAAAGCTGAACGATCACCTGATCCGGGCTGAGAGTTCTTCCTCTCGAACGTTGCCATGTGAGAAATGGTCCCTGTCCGAGCTGCAGAGCTTCATGGCCATGGTGGCTGAGCACCGCAGCCATGAGCTGCAGCTCATTTACAAGTCCACCATGGATCGTCGAAGTATACGTTCAGAGTCCTTGCCAGAGTTCCGATCCCAGTGGCAGAGATTCAATCAACTGGTGAACAAGCATCCTCATTTACATGCACCTCAGAAGGAGGCTCATTGCAGAGAGGCGGTGATGTGGTGGGTGCATCACTTAGCTGAGGAGAAACGGCAAGAGCTCCGTTCCCGGCCCAACTTTTCTGTGCCGCTGCTTCCAGAGGGAGCAAAGAAACCCTGCGGCCAGCTGAATAGCGATGGGGGTGTGGCCATTGACAATGGCATGCTTGCAGAATCTGCATCAGATGCAGAAGAGCTTTGCGCCAAAGTCAACGAGGCGAATTCTTGTGATTCCCGGATTTTCTGGAGATGATTTTCGATTTTTCCATTGGTTAATCCATCAGAAATGCAGAATCTGTAGGGATTTCTTGTAGGTTTTTTTTCGTAATGTCGGAATTGGCGCAACGTCCAAGGATTGGTGTCACTCCACCCAGGCAGACCATGACAAGGGCGTGCCAGGCACCTCAGTGCCCGATGGGTTGAAGAAGTTCACCGGGCCGGACGATGGCAACCCGCAGGGCTGGAACCGAACGCGGCGCTGCGATCAGGATCAGATGCCGCGGTGCCAACTTTGTGAGGCGCAGAGCTTTTTGTGTCTGAGACAGGATGATCATGATCCAGTCATTGGGGGGTTTGATATGGTTATGGTTGAATAGTTTAATATGGTTCTTAATGCAAAAAGGATCAAGTCCATGAATAGAATGATATGTCCATGTATGTCCAGTTTGTTTTTTTTTGCCTGGCTAGTCTGGTGCAGGGCATTGGGGGCATGGCATACGGCGATCCCAATGACGACATCATCATCACGACGCTTGCTGAAGTGTGGTGGGTGGGTCCCAACATGGCTGTCGTGATGTCAATCGGATTATAGGGTGCCCAGGGATCCCCAAAATCCAGTGGTCAATCATGGTCAATCATCACTATCCCTAGGAACAAATTGCCACTTGATGGGTATCCCAAGGTATACCGTATACCCCTTTTTCAGACACTCCAAGGCCATGTGAGATTGTGGCCAACGCCAGTGAAGTGGACCCAAAAACTGTAGCCAAGCCCTTGTACCCGAAGCAGTTCACCATCAAGCGCAAGGATGGAAAGCAGGGTGGCTATTCCGACACTTTGATCGGAACCTTGGTGCAGCTTGTTTCTTCTAGCTTGGAAGAGGGAAATGGAGCACAACCTGATGGTGTGAGGTTGATGGGTTCCGGTTGGTTCAGACGTATTGAGATTGAGTGGTGCACAGCCAGCAGGGCAGGCTTAGCATGCGGGGGGGCAGTCAAGTTGAAGTTTTGGAGCTGAATTCAACTTGTCCAATGTTAAGGATGGAAAACTGACCCCTTCTGCTTCGGATTCTTCCCACAAAACGACTCCACGATTCTTGGCAATCCTGTGCTGACCAGCAGCCAGGTCAATCAAGCTATGCTTGCTGTAGCTGTGACATGTTCTGTTTGTTCGGCAAGAGGATGCATAGTTGTAATTATGACTGCTTCTGTCGGAGAGGGTGGAAATTGGTTTGCAATATGAACGGCAATGCTTTGTTGTAGCGCAGAAAACCAAGGAAACCAATGTGCTACAGAAGTGAGGACAGCTTCTAGGTGTGAAAACCATGTGTTGGTAGGTGTAAGCTTGGTGTGCGGCAGTTTGCATTTTCACTTTTTGCATTTTAGCCGCTTTTCACCGCAGCTTGACTCAAGCGCTGCTCTAGCGAAAATAGCTGCTTTTGCCCCTTTTACTCTGAGCCCAATTTGCTACCCTTGCACTCCGCATTGGTAGCAGAGCGCTGTGATGCTGTCAAAGCTCCAGGCTCCCATGGCCTCGGCTGCGCCGAGACGGCCTGCTGGCAGTAGGGTGGCAACCCAACAAAGGGCTGAGTCCCTGAAGGAGGCTGCGCCTCAAGAAGGAACGCTTCCTTCTCCAATGGCGGCAGCGCCGCACCCGCAAGAGGACTTTCGACGTCATGGTCGTGGCCCCGGATCGACGCACTCCGAGCCGATAGGTGGCAGAGGAAAATCCACTGGGAAAGGCCAGATGCATGCCCAGCCCATTCCTGGTCAGGGATGGTTCACAGATGGGCGCCAGTGGTGGCCAGTGGACCCTGCAATGATGATGGCTTCATGGTCGTCAACGCCCTACTCATCATGGAGTTTCCTGAGCCAACAGACTCAGGTGAACCCCATGGAGTTCGAGAAGATCGGAAAGAGCCAACACGGCACTGGCACAAAGACGCAGACGAAGACCAAGACTGAGCCAGAAGCCGAGAAGCCATCAAAGAAGGATAAAGGCAAGGACAAGGAGAAGAAGGAGGACGCAGGTCGAAAAGGGAAGAAACCAAAGGAGGAGCCTCCCGAGGAAGATCCGCCCGACTGGGGCGACGGAGACGATGGGGAAGACCCAGATGGGTCGGATTACACCTATGAAGAAGAGAGCGAGGAGGAGGAACTCCAAGAGCCAGACCAGGAGGTCGAAGTCACACCTCGGTCTGCGGTCAATCTGACACCGAGGAGCGCAGAAGGTGGAGGAGCCGGGCCGCGACCCGAACAGGCCAGGCAGCGACCTGGACCCAAGCGACGCGCGGCGGCGCACAGGGTGCATCAGGCGGCAGCAGATCCGCCTAACAGACGCAGACGTGGTGGAGCACCACCGGATGGCAGCGGCCCTCCATCCACAGCTGGTTCGGGTGCACCTTCAAGCCGAAGATCATCGACGATGAACACGGATTCAGTTCGAGACCTACTGCATCAGCGAGACAACCGCCCTGATGGAAGGGCCAGGGCAAACCTGGGCCAAGTGAGACTGGAGACGTTCTCCGGAGACAGGTCCCAGTACCGCAACTGGATGAAGACGATACAGGCTCAGAAACAACTGTATCAAATCCAGGACAACGAGCTGGCGGTGCTGATGTTTTTGAGCACGACAGGAGAAGCTCGGGAGGTCTTGAATCAGCTGGAGGTGGCCGACATGCAGCAGGAGGGAGGCCTTCAAAGGCTATTGAGACTCCTTGAGGAGGCTTATGGGAGTAAGGCGGATGAGAGATTTGAGGAGAGGCAGTCCGCTTTCCTCAATTACCGCCGCTCTCCTGGCCAAAGCATAGCTGCCTATCTAGCAACGCTCAAGCGTTTGCGCACCGAGTACTTGCGCGAGGACACAGGCACAGTCATATCTGACCGCGCATTTGCGCAGCGGATGCTGACCAGAGCTGCACTGACACGCAAGGAAAGGTACGACTGCTTCTTTGCGGCGGGCGGTTCTTACCGCTCGGCCCCAGTAGAGAAGGTCTTGAGGTTCCGGTGTGCGCAGATCCACCTGGACGAACACCCGTCGAGCCGACGGCAGGAAGACCGCGCCGGTCGGGCTGTGCAGCGCCAGCCGCAGAGGAAGAAGGTCTACAAGAGATCAGACCGCCGAGGTCCCTACAGGCCTACGAGACATACCCATGTGGTGGACGAGCAAGAAGATGAGGGGTATGACTATGAGGAGGCCTACAACGACACGGACGACGAGGACTTCGAGCAGGAGGCACTCATGGCAGAGGAGGACATGCCCGAAGAGGAGGATTGGTCACAGGAAGAGTTCGACGATGAAGAGCTCGATGATGTGGACCAAGCGGCCCTCCAGGAAGCCTTTGCAGCTGGATGGAAGGCAAAGAACAAGACTGCAGCAGCCAGGCAGTCAAGAGGATACAAAGGCGATGGAAAGCCTTCGAAGGGCAAAGGAAAGGGCAGGCGTCCAGACTCTCGCAACCCGGAAGAAAGGAAGAAGAACTCGACCTGTGCATCGTGTGGGCAGAAGGGTCACTGCAGAGGAGACAGTGTCTGCCCAAATGTCAGGTCTGGAAAGGATGCACCACATCGCAAGGAGAACTCCACCAACTACACCACCGGCAGGTCCAATCGAGGCAGCGCCTCAAGTGCCGCTGGAGGGGCCCGCGAGCCCCCACAAGATGTCCGAGAACGAGATGATCGAGAACCTCTGCAGAGGAAGCTGCACCCAAGCGGGTTGAAGAGCACTGGGAAGGCTGCGCCCCCAGAACCTCCTTCACCTCCCCGGAGAGGAGCAATCGACAAGTCTCCAGCAGACACCTTTGTGGTCCCGAGAGCACCACGGGAACCTCCACCACCAAGGAGACAGCCGCCGGAGCCAGATCACCCCCCTCCAGGTAGGAGGAGACCTGTGGAAGCAGCCTCACCTCCGAGGCGTGAACCCGAGTTGGAACCCAAGGCGGAGAACTCTCCAGAGAAGCCCAAGCCGAAGAGAAGAAAGCATTCGGCAGGGGAAGATCGAACGAGAAGATCAACTGGAGAGGAACGAGACAAGAATCGAGACAGAGATCGTGATCGTGGTCGACGTCGTCGCCGACAGGAGGAGGAGCAAGCGGCTGCAGCCGGCACAGAAGAACCTCGTGCGGCAGCTGCCAACGAGGAGGCCTTTGTCTCGCAGCCATCATCAGGTGTCACAGCGCGGCAGTGCAACTGGACACTGATGGTTGGCTCATGGGATGTGATCAAAGACTATAACTCTGAGGCAGAGGAGACGGTCTCATCTCATTCGGACACAAGCGACAGCGAGATTGACGAGTACGTCAAGAAGTATCAGCTGCATGACCCACCAGCGATGAAGAAAACCACCAAGGAAAAGCTGAAGGTCAAGCTGCTGACAGTTTTGAAATCCCTGGCAGAGGACGAGGAGGATGCCGAAGTGAAGAAGCGATTGAAGCGCAAAGAGAAGCGCCTGCAGGACAAGGCGGCAGCTCGAGCCACTGGCTCCCAGGCTTCTGGATCAGAGGCACCCAAGAAGTCAAGAGCCAAGAAGGAGACCCCGGATCCGAAGTTGGATGAGGATATGGGCCTATCTACAGCGGATTTGCTCCAGCTCCTGCCGCACATGAGCAAGGAGGAGAAAAAGATCCTCTACCGCCAGTTGAAGAGGGAACGTGAAGACGAGGCGGTGAAGCTCTTCGGGAAGAACGCGGCCTCAAGCACCCCAACAATGATGAAGAGGCCGGATCGCCGCCGCGATGGGTACTCGGCTGCGTCCGTACCTTCTGGAACAGTGGGCCGCGGCCTAAGAAAGGAGGACGTGCAGGAGCCTCCGGACATGGAAGCCACGATGCCCGTTGGAGTTCGGAAGAAGCGCATGGACCAGTTCAGGAAGGAGCTCTACGAGGCGGCGAAGAACAGAAAAGGGCGCGTGGTACCATCTGAGGCGTCGGACTTGCCGACAGCTGAACAGGAAAATTGCCCTCACCCTTTTGAACGACTGTTGTGGGGAGCAAACTCGAATGCCCAATGGGCAAGCTGCCGAGACTGCAAGCTTCGAAAGGTGCTGTACTATTCGGCTATGCATGGCGCAATGGCAGTGGACCAGACTATGCCGGACATCCTGGAGGAGGACAATGGAGCGTACCACTCCAACATCCTGGCCCCTGGCCATGTCATTCTGGACACAGGGTGCAGAACAGCAGTGGCCGGTCGAAACTGGCACAACAACCTCCAGGAGCTCATGCGCCAGAAAGGGATGCCTTTCTACAAGGCATACCATGAAGAGGTGTTTCGCTTTGGTGCAGGGGCCCCAGTTTGAGCACAGAGGCGTTCATCTATGCCATCCAGATCTATGACCACAGATCGTGGGTTCGCATTGCCGTCGTGGATAACACTCCGGAGGATGGCAGGGTGGCAGAATGCCCTGGATTGGTGGGCCCGGCAGAGCTGGCCAGATGGAAAGTCCAGATCGACTTTGCCAAGCTCCAAGTTGCCATCCATGGCAAGTGGCAGCCAACAGTTTTGAGTCCTTCGCGACACCCCATTTTGAACTTGCTCAACGTGGGCAACCGTCCAGATCCTGTTCAATGGGAGGTTGGCGAGCTCAGGGAGCTGAGGCAGCGCCTCGCGGCAGATCCACATTCATTTGCCCTCCTGCAGGAGGCACTTGATGAGCTGAGCTCTGATGCCGGCAGCGCCGGGGACGAAGCACCAAACTATGAGGCTGTGCATTGGACGGCACAGCAGCTGGATTCGATGGCCAAATGGCAACAAGACACCGAGTCGGAGGCCATCAATCTGTTGGACGTCATCGGCACGGAATGCTTCCGGGTCACCACAGGTGGGGAGCGTGACGATAGCTCCACTGGATCAATCAGCGAGAGAGAGAGTGAAACCTCTCATGAAGGTGGACTTCCAATGGTCTTGGATAGCAGTGCAGAGGAGTCCACGAGTTCAGAGGAGGAGCTGCCCGATGATGTGATGATGGCCGGCAGCGCCGGTGACACAGAACAGCTGACCAAAGGTCAGAAGAGGAGGCTGCTTTCAGCCACCAAGCAGGTGAGCGAAGCGGTTGAGGTCGAGTGCGATCGACGCCGCAAGGAAAAGGAAGTTCCACGCTTTCGACGTCTGAGGACAGGGCTGAAGATCATGGAGATCTTCACTTGGAGCTGCATGCTGTCAAGGTTCGCCTATGGTCTGGGATGGGAGTACCTAGAACCAGTCACACTCCCTGGCTGGGATCTGACAGATCCTCGCATTCAACTGGAAGCCCATGACTACATCGACAAGGTGGACCCCGATTTTGTCATGTTGGCATGGCCCTGCGGGCCCTGGTCGCTGCTCCAAAATCTGAACAGTAAAACGTGGACGCAGCGCGAAGCATTGCAGCACAAGAGAGAGACATCGAGGAAGCTCCTCAAGTTCTCTGCACAGGTGTCTCTCAAACGACAGAAGCGTGGCCGCGCCACCTTGGGAGAAAACCCGCTCACAAGCTTGGCTTGGAAAGAAGACCCAATCATCGATGGTTTTGGTGATTTCCCGCAAGGGATCTGCGATCAGTGCCAGTATGGCCTGAAACATCCAGAAAATCGGATGCCTCTCAAGAAAGCCACAAGGTTCGTTGGACAGGAGGAGATCGTGGCCGAGTTGAGGAAGAGATGCCCAGGCAATCATGAGCATTTCCCCATCGAAGGTTCTGTCCGAACCAAGGATGGCACCATCTCCCTGTCATCTTGGGCAGGTGGTTATCCAGTCCCGCTGTGCCGAGCGATCATGACTGGGGTGATCAACTATATCCACCGACCAGATGGCAAGCAGGTCTACGTCTTGGAGGACCACGTGGCGGAAGAATCCTATCAGGATGGTATGGATGCAATCCGAGAAGAGGAGGAACAGATCGCAGAAGAGCTGGCAGAGCCAGAAGAGGATGAGCGGCGAGCTGTGCCGCGAGAGGTGCAAAAAGCTGTCGAGTTTGCACACCGACAGTTGGGTCACCCGAGCCGGGATACCCTCGTGAGGATGCTGCGCATCTCTGGGGCAACTGAGGAGGCTATCCGCCATGCTCGGCGATGGCGCTGCGAAGTTTGCAGCCAGCAGCAACCTCCAAAGCACCCCATGGCTTCAACTCCCACTTTGAGGCCGTATGGTTTCAATCGCAAGATCCACATCGACATCAAGTTCGTTTTTGATAGCCGTGGCCGAAAGTACCCATGCTTGAGCGCAGTTGATTTGGGTACAACGTACCACATGGCAGTGCTACTCAAAACACGACGGTCGGACTATGTGGCCCAAAAATTTCTGAGGCACTGGGTTCAGGTGTTTGGAGTGCCTGAACATATCACCCATGATCAGGGTGGAGAGTTCGAGCTCTCATTCATCCAGCTTTTGGAAGAGATGGCAGTGCCCAGCACGGTGACAGGTGCTCATGCAGGATGGCAGCTGTCTGTGGGAGAACGCCATGGTTCCATCCTTGGCAATATGATTACAGCGATCACCACAGAGCACAACTCAGAGGGGTTCAGCGCCATGAAGTTGGTGATCTCATCTGCAGTTGCCGCCAAGAACATGACGGTGACCAAGGACGGATTTACTCCAAATCAACGCCTTTATGGCGCCGAAATCAAGTTCCCAAGTCTCACCGAAGACACCGCCAAGCCCACCTTTGCAGAGGCTCTGGATGCGGAATCGGAATATGCCAGAGCTCATCGCATGCGCATTTGCGCAAGGTTGGCATTGATCCGCATGGATGTACAAGAGAAGTTGCGCAGGGCCATCCTGCGTAAGCCTGCCCATGAAGGAGAGGGACCATTCAGTCCTGGAACCCAGATCTACTTCTGGACACCAAGGAAGGCCGACAAGCGGTACAAACGTGGTGGACTTTGGCGGGGACCCGCGACTATTCTCACGCGAGAAAGCAAAGAGCGCTACTTTGCAAGCTGGAGAGGCCGCGCCCTCCTTCTGGCAGCGCCCAACATACGTTTGGCGACAAAGGAGGAGCTGGCACTTCGTGAGCCTGCGAAGGAGGACGCAGATGATTTGGGGGAGTTGCTGCGCGACCCTCACAGGGAGAAGACCTACAAGGACCAAACTCGCTTGAAACCACCTCCAAGGGTCGTCAAGCGAAAAGCTGAACCCGACACACCAGAAAGGAAAAGAGCCCGCATGCTTCTGCGGGGAACCAAATCAATCCGCCAGATCCTTCAGGACCGCTCGAACCTCATGAGACAGTTCCGGAAGAGAAAGGCGGAGAAGCAGATCGAAGACCAACCCGAGCCGAAGAGGGTATCTCGACCAAAGAGGCCCAAGGCTCTCGAAGATGGACAGGCAGCGCCTGAGGTGTCGCCTCTACCACCTCCACCCGATCCACTGGCTGGAGAAGAGGAGGAGGCCATGTCAGAGGCCTACACACCTGGAACACCAATCAATGATGGCGAGCCGCCACATATCGATACGGATGATGAAGGTTTGGATGAGCCATCCGCGGTTGAGGCCGAGCCTCCCACAGTCAGGGCACCGCACGAAGTTCCGGTGCCACCCATGGATGATGATGAGTGGGAGGCCGAGTTTCTCAAGAAGATCCCAGGAGAGGAAAGGAGAAGGTTGGCTCTGGATGACGTGCCATTTTCCCTCAAGCGAAGGCACGAAGGAATCGACGATGCTCAGGCTGATGAGGCCATTAAGAGGCTGAGGGCCAATTTCTGTGCACAGGTGGCCGCGACCACTGTGTTTGGCTCCCTTCAAAATGAATGGGTCTCAAGATATGAAGTGGACCTATTGAAACAGCTGACAGGACTTCCAGTCACAGCAGCCAGGATCCACAGAAGCCCAAGGAAAAGATTTCAGAGACCCCCGAAGATGATAAGCCGTTCCAGGCTGAGCATCCTCATTGGGAAGAATCCCGAGGACACCTTCATCGTGAATGAGACTGAAGAAGAAGTGCGCCACAATCCCAGGCGCCGTGCCAGTTTTTACTGGAAAGGAATGACCATCTTCTACAAGACGCACAAGGAAGGTGAGACCGAGCCGGTCTACATTCAGCTCCCTGATGGTCTTTACAAGGCGGATTTCAAGCCGCATGAAGCCCAGGAGTTTGAATCCTTGTGGACTGAGGAGATCAAAGACCTGCTCACATCGGAGGCCTTGATCCTCAAACTCAAGAAATGTGGGAAAGAGTTGGATCCCACCTTTTTCGATGAGAAGGAGCAGGCTGCCTTTGACATCTCTGACAAGAAGGAGTGGTCGGAATGGATTAAGAATGGTGTTGTGCAGCGCGTGACACCGGAGGAGGCAGAGAAGATCCCGCGAGCCAACATATTCCGTGCACCACTGCGGATGCTTTGCACAAACAAGCAATCAAACCGGCTGCTGCCGTTGGTCGCCAAATCCAGGTTGATCGTCCCAGGACACCTGGACCCACAACTCGGCGAGTTCAGGACTGATAGCCCTACGTGCCCGCAGGCTACAGTTCGGGCAGCAAAAGCGGTTGCATCCGCACGGAATTGGGGTGGCACAACATTTGATGTCACTACCGCATTTTTGAGTGGCAAGAATCTACAGAGGAAGGTCTACATCAGGGCACCTCGTGAGGGATTACCCTCTGTGGAGAAGTGGCCACCAATTCAACCAGGTGAGCTTTTGCAGATCCTCAAGTCCGCGTACGGATTGACAGAAAGCCCACGATTGTGGTACCTGGAGGCCCTTGATCGTATGAAGAAAACAGACCTCCAGGAGCTTGAGATCTGCAAATCCTGCTTTGTGGCCAGCGGCCAAGATGGGCGTAGCTACGCCATACTTTGTCTCCATGTTGATGACGGGCTTTTATTGGGTGACTTGAACGACCGCAGGGTCCAACGACTCAAAGAACAAATCAATGGTATGTTCACCATAAAAGCCTGGAAGGAATTGTCTGCGGACACCCCACTCCAATTTTTGGGTGTGGATGTGACCCAAGATGCCCGCGGCATCTGTGACGACATGTCCCAGTACATCAAACAGATTCGAATCGAACCTTTGCAAGGAAGTGGAGAGCTGGGACCACGCGAGGTGACATTGTACCGCCAATTGGTCATGCGTTTGCGCTGGCCGGCACAACAGGTGTTACCACATCTCCTGTACCAGGTGTCCAACCTCGCACAAAGGGTCAACAAAGCTACGTATGCTGACTATCGTGAAGCGGTTAAACTTCACGGTCAGTTTTTGGATGAAGTTGAAAAGGGCCGCGCCCGACTTTTATACCCCAAGCTCAACGAGAAGGACAAGCTCTTCTACGTCAGCTACTTCGATGCTTCGGTTGGGAAAGAACAGGACGGCAAATCACAGCTTGGAGCCGTCCACTTTCTTACAACAGAGCAAGCTCGAAAAGGGCCAGCGCCAGCTTCAGTGATCGAGTTCTCAACGAACAAAAGTGGTCGGGTGCTACGCAGCTCTATGTCAGCGGAAAGCTGCTCTATGAGTGGATGTGTTGACCGACACCTATATGGGCGTCTGGTCATTGACCGACTCCTTTTTGGAAATCGACCCCTGGATGCCAACTGGCGTACATCGATGGGCCTGGACGGTGGCGTTGTGACGGACGCCAAGAGTTTGTACGACCACCTCTCCACGACGGGCCAATTGCCGACAGAGCGGCAAACAATGCTCGATTTGATGGTGTCGCGACATCATTTGGAGAGTGGTGCCTATGAGCTTTTCTGGGTACCTACGCATAGGCAGTTTGCAGACTGCCTGACCAAAAAGATGGTCTGCCTCCTGTGGCAGAGTTTCTGTCAAGTGCCACGCATCTCCCTGCGTGAAACGCCGGAGGAGAAGGCACTGGAGGACCATCGACGCAAGCTGCGTCAGGGCCAAAGGCAGCGCCGAAAGGCCAAAATGAAGAAAGGCTGCGCCCCCGCACCGGCTGCGCCGGTTAATTAATCTGCCAGCACACCAACACACTTTCCTTGCAATGTGAAAACCATGTGTTGGTAGGTGTAAGCTTGGTGTGCGGCAGTTTGCATTTTCACTTTTTGCATTTTAGCCGCTTTTCACCGCAGCTTGACTCAAGCGCTGCTCTAGCGAAAATAGCTGCTTTTGCCCCTTTTACTCTGAGCCCAATTTGCTACCCTTGCACTCCGCAAAGATATCATAGAATATCCCATTATATCCACAATAACCACAATGTACACTGGTTCACCATCATTTTTCCCATGAAAATTGGTGAATTTCACTGGTCAAAACCACATTTTTAGTGGTTCAAGCGGCTTTTCATGCCACTGAAATCATGTTTTCGCCCTTAATCATGCCATTTCAGCCGAGGAACCCAGGATGCGAGCATCGGCTTTGGAGCTGCTTGGCGACGACATGGAAATTTCCCATGGAAACTTCCATGAAGATCATATGGCTATGGATCAATACCTATGAAAATACCATTTGGTATGTGGGATGAACATCCATTTTAACCCAGCTATTTTGATGTGAACAGAAGGGGTACAAGGTTTTGACTCACTGCCATATGTTTTTTTTTCCAGTATCCCTGCATCACCATTGGTGTTTCGATCATGTTTTTTTTTTATATGCCAGGCGAGTAACTTGACATATGCTGCATCATGCTGACTGTTTTCCGTGGGCTCAGAAGACGCCGACATCGATGTGCTGGTCATGTCCAAAGCGAAAGAGCCACGGCTTTTTGTGTTTTGTTGAGCCAGGGGCCAACCATCAAGGCCGGTGGCGATTGATCCATCGTTAAAATGATGATTTCACCAGTTGAAAATGATGATTGAACCAAGCCAGATCTTGAGAGTAGTTAGGTGTTTCTGCTTTTTCTTCTTTTTCCGCAATTTGTGAGGGGTTAAATATCATTCTTTGGTTTGGCAGTGGGGCCAGTTGGGCTACAACCAACCCAAGTTGACTTAGATGCAGAATCGAGATGATCAAAGCCTTGTGGTTATAGCTTTGCCTTGGAAAAAAAACTAGAAGATATCCAATCTATATCCATTCATATAGTATTTTGACACATGTTTTTACACATCAAAGAATAAGGGATTCAGGTTTCCATTTATGCATGGAGTGACTTTGCCAAATTGGGAATAGGGCTTCCCAATGGCGACCATCGCGACCATCCGTGGTTTTTTTCTCCCGGGGTCGTCCCAACCTTAGATTTCACATCAAAGACATGACCATCTAATAGCGGCCACAGCCATTTTTTAGATCTATTTTCAAGGATGTGACATGATAAAGGCTTAAAGATTCAATTTTCAAGGAAACCACACCCAACTGTGGCCACAACCGTCCAGTTTTGGTGAACTTTGGGGGTGTTGATTGATTCCTAAGTGCCGAGTGCTGAAAAACACAGCTACCAATCATCGTATTTACCCATCATTCATTATTTAACACTATTTACATTTACCAATCATGATTTTTGCTTTTCAACTTTTGTGGTCAATCATCATTCAACATTTACATGTATTTACCAATCATCATCTACCGATTATTCATGAAGCATAATTTACCAATCATCATCTACCAATTTATGAATCATGACGATAATTATGAATCGCATTTGTGAATGATTTATAGTATCCCATTCATATTCCACTCATATTATTCCATTCATATCCCATTTTATCCCACTTTTCCGCCTACGATTTCCAAGTGTTTCACGAAGTTTTCGATCAACAAATCACCTCCCAGTCCTTCGTGACAGTTCACAACCCAGGACTCCATTGCACCGATTTGGTCCGCCCTGTCTCCGGCTGAACGTGCCGTCGTTGGGGTGGGAGAAATCACCCTGTTTGTTGGGACGGAGAAATCTGGTCGTGAATGGTGGTGCTGTAACTGTTTTGAAGAGCTTTTGGAATTAGCTCATGGGTGTTTCCACGATTTCGAGATACCAACAAAAACAGGAGTTCCATGCATTTTGTTCACTTGTTGTTTCTTGCTGTTTCCTTTGAGCAAAAACCGTCAATTTTCAAAATCGGTGCTTTTCCAGAACCACGAAGCCAGGGATCTGGCTTTTGCATGCTAAACAGGGCGCAGATGGGCCCTTGGGGCCTTTTCTTTTAAACAAATCCCAATGGGGGAAACTGATTGGGAGTTTCCCCCATTGGGAATGGTATACTACTATTGGATATACTATACTACTATACTACTATGATTTTACCTTCAACACTAGAAACAAATCAAGGCACATAGCCCAGCTACCATAAGACATGGAGACGATGGAGATGTAGAGCTACGTAGTGCTCCTTTTAGTGGTGAGAAATCCCCAATTTTGGGCAAACCTGAGTCCGAAGAATTTTGGAGAGTAAAATACAATATTTTCATTTACCCTCTGGTTATTTAACATAGCCATGGAACATGGCCCATAGAAATAGATGGTTTACCATGTTTATCTATTAAAAATGGTGATTTCCATGGCTATGGCACAAATAGCCAGATGGTACTTGCATCAAAATATGGCGATTTGATTAAGAACTATAGTTTCTAGACATCACCAAAATTTTAGATGATCATTCTCCTTTCTGAATTGACTGTGAATCCTCGATTTTGTGTTACTCGAATCCTGAAATTTTGGTCCCAAATTTTCGACAGGGACGTCTCATCGTTCACTCTTTTTTCAGCCTGATGGGAATTTCTGGGGCAAAAACAACCCGGCGGAATTTTCACCGTCTGCATATTTTTTACTAAATTATCGTTTCGCCATAGCGAAACGTTAATTTTGACTGAAAAAAAGGGGTCTCCGAACTTGAGGGTTTAACTTTTCCATCGACAACCCTCTCAGCGTTTTTTCTTCTTCAAGAGGCCCGAAGTCGAATCAAGACAGTTGCGTAGCATCACGTATGTGTGGAAGTTGCAGAAGAACGTGCAGTGGCGTAGCATCACGTATGTGTGTGGAAGTTGCAGAAGAACGTGCAGTGGCGTAGCATCACGTATGTGTGGAAGTTGCAGAAGAACGTGCAGTGGCGTAGCATCACGTATGTGGGCAAGTGCCAATGAACGTTAACATCCCCACCCCACCCCACCCCACCCCATCAAAATCTATGCGTTTTGCTGGACGGTAAAAAGTCCGTCAGCAAAAACAACTCAACCATTTTTTGTTGGTTTCATATCCCTTTGTTTTCCAATGGCTCCAAGAATTTCAACAACGCCAAGCTGGTTGGTGGTTTGGGAATAATCATCATCCCAACTGACGTTCGCATATTTTTCAGAGGGGTAGGCTCAACCACCAACCAGATTATTAACCATTATTAGCTAAACCAAACCATCATTAACCATTATTAACCCATACATATAGGAATTATTAGCACATTATTAACCATTATTAACCATCATTAACCAGTATTAACCATGGAAATCCCATTAAAATCCGATTAAAATCCGATTAAAATCCCATTAAAATCCCATTAAAATCATTAAATACCACCAGCCAGGAACAATTTTCAGAGCGGATCTCCAAGATTTCATTTGCTGTTTTTTTCCTTGGTGCTTCGAGGTGCAGACATCTTCCGCTACCTGGTTTTGTACGACCAGGGAGGCTACTTTGCAGAGCCCCTTTTCGGCAGAACTGTTCGGAAAAACGGCAACGTCTATTTTTCATGGGGAGATCTTGGGAAAAATATAGAACTGGGTGTTTAAACATGTTACCCTCTGGTTATGACTAACTAACATAGCCATGGTTTTTCGATGGCCCATAGAAATAGATGGTTTACCGTTCTTAAAAATGCTGATTTTCCATGGCAAACTGTTAAATAACCAGAGGGAATATGAGTTTATAACATCTTATAACCATCTGGTGGTTTCAGGGATAGACTAATGTTTTTTTTTCATCCCCATTTTTTTTGAGCACATTTTTCAGGTTGAAACACCAACCAGGAAAAACGAAGAACCTTGAAAGAGCTTTGACATCGTAGTGTTCTTGCAAAATATTGTAACACAAAAACCCATCTCTTACGGTAAACCACCAATCAGATTTTCCATGAAGATTGCCATAAATCGGGAGAGAAAAACATCTGTTTCTGTTTCCGTCTCCGAATCCTTTGGGCCCAAAAAAAAGGACATTTGCCGAATGTCGATATGGTTCGGTGCAAAGATTTCAAAGTTGCCCAAGGACTATGAATAGAATGGCATTGGAAATCAAAATAGAACTGGTGGGTTGTAACGGTTGTAACTACTTGCCAGTATCATGTCTTGGTCAGTTCCCAGTTCCGACTGCTTTGACGCCCATTTTTGGGAGCAGTCAGTGGCTCCGAGTTGTTTGTACCTCCAGTTGCTAGTTGTTAATGGCGTTGCTTAAACACCACGATGTCATGGAGTTTCTCCTGAGATAGTGGAAAACCCACAGCATCCACAGCACGGCAACCACAATGGATTTCAGGGGAAACCTTTAAGCAAACACATAAGTCATTGCAACACCATGGTTTCAGTTATAACCAGCAACTTAAATAACCATGGACCATGGTGATTCTACCTGGTTTTATCTGGTGTTCCTTTCAAACAACTCCGTGAACGGTCCCTCGTTTGTCCAAACGAGGCTTACAGTCTCTTGTGAGAAACCCATCGCAGATTATCAGGCGAGAGTGAGCCTGGTGCGAGTGGTAAGTTGAGTAGGTTTTACCAGCAGAGAATGGAGTTGTTTTATTCGATATAATAGAGATATCATAGTGGTTGATACTACGGTTTAATGGTGATTGAATGGGTAATGGGATGTACCCTCCGGCAATTTGCTACATAGCTATGGAAAATCCCCGAACTAAAGCTCGATTGGATAGGCTCTCCCTTGAGGGCACCATGAAGCTATTTTTTCATCATCTCCCCATTAAAATAATGCCACCATCAACGATCCATAAAGTTTTTGTTGCCCCATCTATGGAGGGTTTGCCTCCATAAGAAAACCCATCATTTTTTTTTGAAAAACACATTTAGTTACTGCTTGGTGGTTTGGAACATGGCTGGATTATGACTTTCCATATATTGGGAAGTTCATAACCCCAACTGACAAGCATATTTTTCAGACGGGTTGAAACCACGGGTTTGTCTGAAATTTTTGATCCACAGCTCAAAATGGGGTTTAACTCCCATTTTGTTGTTGGATATATCATGGTGGGTCATAACTAACCTATGTACATCCAGCTATGCCAGCTATTTTTATATTCACTGCGGTACTAGGGTTTTGTTCCATAGAGATATGTCTACAATCATTCTTAGACGATTGTTTTTTTTCTTTTTTACAGTTTCCATATTCGATCAACTACGGGATTACTATATATACATACACAGAAAATATGTAAAAATACATACATAACATAGCACAACATAACATTACGTGATATGACATGATATGACATGATATGACATTACATACGAGCACACACACACATATATATATACACAAATAGATCAATAAATACATAGATAAACTAGAATAAGATAAGATAAAATAAAATGAAATAAAATGAACGAATAGATAGATAAATAGATAGATAGATAGATAGATAAATAAGATCCGTCCAAGATTGTTTGTGCTTCGATCAGCAAAGCACCAGGTCCCTCATGATGCCCAGATGTCACCTGGCATCGTGGACTCCGTGGGATTTCACCGGCCGGGACATGGTTTATGTGGACCCTGTGGAGAACTGGATATCCGACAAAAAAAAACATGTTTTTCAACGGTGGGAAGTAAACATCCCATGATTTTGGGTTTGAACAACCATTTTTATCCCATGATTTTGGGGTTGATGGCTACCATCCAAGTTTTTTTTTGTGCAGGTTTTAATACTGGCTCATCCACAGGAGATAGGGGAGATGCCGTGGCTTTATAGCCAATCATCTGCTTGGCAGTTTCGAATGTTTGACAAACTCTCTAGAAATGGGATCACACCCATTGATGGTTTTCTACTTATCAGTCACAGTATATGGGAGATCAAATCTGATGGCAGCGCGCCCCTTTTTCATACAGGTTGCCACAAGCAAAACTATGATGGGGATTTGTGCAATCAAACTGGAGCTTGGAATGATGGGGTATATTTATAGTTCTAAGGGGATAGTTGACGGATACATTTTACGGGATTCTTAATGGGATGTATACATTTATAAATTATACAGTATATACACACATATCCAACACACTATGTATGTATAAATAAATACATAGATAAATAGATAGGTAGATAGATAGATAACCAACTAACAAACTAACCAACCAACCAACCAACTAACCAACTAACTAACCAACCAACTAACCAACCAACCAACGAACCAACGAACCAAAGAAAACAAATAATGACAAGCACTCAGAAATTGGGGTAGATATGTCCAGCCAAGATGAGAAGACAATATTTTTTTTTTTTAAAAAGCTGATCGGATACTGAGTTACTCTCTGGTCCAACATCGCTGGACAATCCCATATTAGTCTAGATTGAAATACATTTTCTAGGTCAAACATGGCTGGAAAATCTCCCAAAATAATAGTTGATTGTCCGACTGTCCCATAGATTGTCTCCATTGATAGTGGATTTTGAATTGCCAGTGCCACTCCGTGAAGGAACGCCCAGAATGGAAAGTGATGGAGATCCATAGAGTGGGAACATGAAAATCTGAAAACCGGAAACACAGTTTTTTTTTTTGTAAAATGGAACGATGGGGGTTTCCTGTGAATTTTCCCCGCCAAAACAATTGCATCCAGTTTTCACCCCAGCTGATGATCATGGGTGAAACATGGTGAAACAAAAGCCCATATAGTGGCGATGATGTATCATGATCCATTACTGTATGTGAATCACCATTGACCAAGCAGTAATGAAAATGACACTTTTCCGGCTTTAGACCCAAATTACTTGTGAATGGAAACCACACTGCCATTTGTTTTAACCTATTGAACTGATGTATACCCAATATTTTCCGATGATTCTACCCATGTTCCACGACCATTTTTTCCAAAGTTTTATAACGCCAAGCTAACGAGGATTTTGATCGATTTGGGAGCCACCATAGAAATAGTGGTTGATACAATGGGATAATTTACCGGTTATACACCGGTGATTTCAGAGTGTGCTATGGGTTCAATGGATGACAATGGATGACAATGCTCCAGCTAAATTGATGATAACAAAAAACATGATTCTGGAGAATATGGTGATGTTTCCAGTTAGCCAATTGATTTTGTTCGAGGGGGTAGCATATTTGGGGGGTGAACAGCTTCAACTTTCCGGTCGGTGAAATTCATGAGTGCGGCACAGGTGTCAACTTTTTTTTTTAAAGCTGTGCAACCTGTAGCTGAAACGATCTGAAACGTATAACGACTTGTTTTTGCAGGGTATCACCCATATATTTCCATATTACCCTCTGGTAAACTAACATAGCTATTTTCTAGCTGGGTAAATCCACTATTTCTATGGCCATTTTCAATAGCTATTTTGACATAACCAGAGGGTAACCATTCTGACCATTCCCTTATTTTCAACCCCTTTGTACACCAGACGCAGAGTGGGTCAGTTGTTTCCTTCAAGGTGAGGCCAGAGCCATGGGCCCATGTTTGGAAGGCCCATGGCACCAGTTATAATATGTTAATATGTTATAGTAACCTAAAATAGTACTATAAATAGTGATCATTAATACATAGGTCAACTCATAGTTAATTCATTATATGTGGTTATATTCATGATAGTCAACTAATAGTTGGTCGGTGGTTTGGACCATGTGGACTATGACTTTCCTAACATATTGGGAATGTCAGAAAATCCCAACTGACTTTCGCATATTTTCAGAGGGGTGGCTCAACCACCAAGCAGTACAGGATGATAATGACCTTATCATACTTGATTTGTTACTTATTCTTTTCCCTTATAAAGCCTAGTAGAAGTAGGGCCTAGTTATCTCCTCGCCAAACTCGATTTTCCGGCCCATCAGAGATCCAAACAACTCCATGAGAAAAGCCAGTATTGGAAGACAAATTCCATGGACATAGAAGTTCAATATATATATATATATATAGATAGATAGATAGATAGATAGATAGATAGATAGATCCCATGATATCCCCTACCATGTATATTCATTTTTGATATTCCATTTTTCTCCCATTCATATCCTTTTAATATCCCCATTACAACTAGAAATCAATAGGCATTTCAGGTGCGTAAAATGAAGGTATCAAACCGAAGGCCTAACGGCAGATACCCCCAATTTCTATGGCTAAAAATATGGTACAGTAGCTCTATGTTAGGGTCCTGAAATTCCGAAGAACATCTTTGTGGATCATTTTTCCCATTCCCAAAACATGTTTGGATCATATAAATATAAATAAACAAATCAATTAATAAATGGACAAATAAATAGACAAATGCATAGATAAATACATACATATACATTGATATATATATATGTATATATATACACAATATACACATAGATACCCTATGCGAAGCCTCCTATTTTAGGGTCGTTAAACGTCATTTGGATCACCGAGGCTGGTGGGATATGAGTTTGGACACCGTTGGAGTGAAGTACAACGCCTCGAGGTTGAGAAATCGGGCATGTCATGGGATAACCCACGGCTGGCGACAAAAACCCTATCAGGGGGCTATCAACCAGTGAAAAAATGTGGAAACATGATGGAAAAACCCTTGATTTTGGAAAATGATCAGAACATTTTTTTAACTTTTTTCCACAGTTCATGGAATAAAGGTGTACAAAATGATGGAAAAACCAGTGATCAACCAGTGTAAAACCAGTATAAAAATTGTTTTTCTATTTTTTTTACATCTTTTTGTACACCGCCAGATCGGCGATTCTAAGACTGGCCCATGATTTTTCCGGATCAATGAGGCTTTGCCCAGAAATTGTTTCGAGCATTACCCGATGGTAAACTAACATAATCAATGGAGGTTTACCCTCTGGTTATGTCAAAATAGCTATTGAAAATGGCCATAGAAATAGTGAGTTTTCCCATTAAACATGGCGATTTTCCATAATAACTATGGAACATCACCATGTTTAATGGGTAAATCAAGTATTTCTATGGCCATTTTCAAGAGCTTTTTGTATGTTTACCAGGCCGGGTAGTTGGTGTCCGAATCGGAGATGGAATCTGTGGACATCTGACCCTATCACGGATGGAATCTTTTTTGGATGGTTGATAACCAAAATCCCATGGTTCAATGGTTGATAACTAAGATCTAGCCATAGGTCTTTGCAATATGTTTCTAATGACATTTTTGAACATACCGTATTGTTGTTTCAGACTGCATGGAACATCATTTTCTGAGCTTTCTTAAAAAAATGAACATCCGCTTTTCACATCTTGCGAAGAAACTCACTGCATCATGATGGCATTTTGCATTTAGAAGATGACCCGTGGTCATGGCTGCTGGTAAAATCACGGGTTACTAAATGGCGGGCCGCTGGAAGATCTTCTACAAATGGAGGTTTCTGGTAACATCATCGATGGTGGATGTTCATGGACCAGAGGGTACAATTAGTGGGGCCCCCGAGCGATGTTAGTTGGTTTAGATTCGCCCCAACTAGTTCGTTATAAGTACCGTAAACCATAGTTATTGGAGTTATGTGAACCCCAACTTAGCTATCGACCGGGGGCTTCACATTGTAGGATACCATGGATTTTACAGGGGCCTGGTGAGTCTGGTGAAACCTCCAAGGAGTCACGAGGGATGAATCTCTAGGACAAATTGAGATTTCACATCCCCCTTTTTTCCAACAGACTCATGTGGCAGTGTGTCAAAACCTTGTACCCCTGTAGTTCACATCAAAATAGCTGGGATTTATGGATGTTCATCCCCCTAAAAATGGTATTAATAGGTATTGATCCATACCCATGTGTGCAAAAATATCGAATGTAAGAACTAGCATTTTATGGGATGGTTGGGCATCTCGCATATAGTCATAATAGTCATCGGTGATGACTTGGGGATGGTTTATTTTATGTTTATGGCATTGGCTTGTCATATCTTGTCATCCAGAAAAGCTGGCCCCCCATTTTCTCTTCGAAATCCATGAAATGGCTATGAATCAATCCCTATTAATACCATTTTTAGTGGGATGAACATCCATTTACCAGCTATTTTGGGGTTCACTAGGTACCAGGGTTTTGACCCATCCCCAAATTCATGACGAAAATTCCTGGTGCCAGGTGAATTTTGCCAGAACGGAGCAGCACCTCAGATCTGGCGTCAGATTTTTTGGGGGAGGTTAGAATTTTCCTAGCAATTTTGATGTGGGTTGAGGGAAGAGACTAGCCATCAAAATGTTGAGTTAACATATATATATATGATTAGAATTAGTCTTAGTAGTTTTTGAGAGAATATCAACTAATATTAGGTATTAATATTAGGTATATTGTGGGGGTTTCCTCAGGATTTGTCTATTGGATTATTCATTTGGGTATGGATCAATACCTATTAATACCATTTTTAATGGGATGAACATCCATTTACCAGCTATTTTGATGTTCACCAGGGCTACATGGTTTTGACCCATTCCCATTTGATATTGAATACTCCCATGTCGCCATGAGTTTTGATCCACTATGAAACCTGGGGCGGGTCCAAGGGGGGCGGGTCCTATGGCTTGGAAAAACTACGGGGATTCAGTTTTTTTTTTTTTGTGGCCCCTTGATACTTGGCCAACAAACCTCCGGGACTTATGTCTGAAGATGTTTTTTTTGTTTTTAAATCAACCATTCCATGGATATTTTATGGGATATTTTATGGGATACTTTAGGGGATGATGAGATATTTTTACGAGATATGATATTGGATTTAATGAGATACTGTAATATACTGTACATAGCCCACAGTATGATAGACAGGGATGTCTGAAAATGGGGAAAACCGGCAAAATGGTGATTCAATGGAACATGTAATGATTAGAATTATGATTACATATTGACATTGTTATATATGTATATATATATATTGTTATGTCAATCGCACTAATTTTTTATTGAAAAAAACAACATAACATGTTTTTACACTATTTTATTCTAAGAGTTCGTGACATGTCTGCTATGTTTTTCTTGTCTCAGTTGAGAATTATCAGAATCCATGATGCTTGATAACATTGTGAGAACCGCTTTAGTATCTTAATTATTTTCTTATTGCCTTGGGGACTATCATACCAATTATCTGTTCATAATATAAACACCCAACCTGGATATGACATGATATTCAATAGTTATCAATATATCTATCAGGACAGATCATATCAATAATCTTGCGGATATATATCAATAAATCTTGCGGATATAATTGACTAGTCCCAAGCATACAATATCAAGTGTAACATCAACCCTATTCAAGAATGTTAATTTTGATTATAAGAACTATCACATATCATATCAACATATATCAACTATCATGATATTTTTCAGATCAACTATTTCATTTGAGGTCCGAAAGTAGGGTAGATCTACCCTCTGGTAAACGTTTACATCGCTATTGAAGCCATGGCCCTGTCGAAATAGTGGATTTAGCCATCAAAAATGGTGCTTTTTTTAATCAACCATCAATATGTTTTTTTGTTAACGTTTACCCGTTTACCGGGGGGGTATCATTTGTAGAAGCGGGGGAAGCTCTGGATTCTCCATCTCTTCCTGCTCCGCATCGGGATCCGAGATTTGCCAACTATTTTCTTGCCTCGGCACCACAGAACCCTGTGACGCTTGGTGAATTTTTTTCGGGACATGGGAGAACTTGTTGAAGAGACAGATCAAACAGATTTTCAGTACGGTAAATGTCCAAAAGTGGTCCATTTCTTTCCATTTCATGGTGAATATTAGCTCCCTCAAAGTGGCGATTCTTTGATTTGGAAAAATGGGTGACGACTAATCCATGGCCCTGGAGACGAAAGTTTTCTTGGTAGATTTAGCGGCAAATATTTCATAAAAAAGGGGCACTCCAAATCATCAATTTAAGAGTATTTTGCGGTATAAAACCATCCATTTTGGGGTACCTTCATTTTTAGGAAACCCGCCTATATTTACGAAAGCGGCCCCTTGGGTCACTTGACATGCTGTATTTTTTGGAAAAAGGATTGCTGAAGAGGGTTGCGTATCCCCTGATACGAATATAGGATTGTTGCGTACATGTACATAATATATATATATATAAATACATATTATATATATATAAATACATATTATATATATATAAATACACTCATATATATATATATATATACATATAAATATATACATATATAAACACATATATATATATATATACATGGTCAACATGGAGTGGATTACATACCCCCGGAGTTTTAAAACAATCCATTTCTTAGGTCCCCCAAAACCATGAGTTTGTGAATGAATAGTTCCACATGTTTTCATGTTGCAAAGTTTGTGAATAGTCAAAACCCCCAAAAAATACCATCCGGTGAACATACAAAAAGGTGCGGAAACCCACCATTGGTTGATAATTTTCCGAACGGGTTTCTCCATGGTTTTCGAAATCTATCTTAGTTTACCCTACTGTAAATCACCATGAAAAATCCCACCAAATCATCACTAAATACCATTAAAAAAACCCGGTATATAAACCACCATCAAATCACCATCAAATCACCATCAAATCACCACTAAGTCGCCAGAATCTTTGGGGATAACAACACATGATCCTGAGGCTCAAACGTGCCCTGGAGATGGTGCGGGAGAGATTCTCCTGGAAAATTCAGAGCAACGATCTCACAGGTGCAACGATCTCACAGGGTGTTGGGTGTTCACCGAAATGGCTGTCTGAAAATGGGGTATACCTCCAGTTATAGCCATGAATAGTCAAAATGACGAACCATTGGGAAAAATGGGGCACACGATTTTCAGAGAAACCCAGATGGAGGCGAAGAAGGCAGCAATACGGGTCTTTTTAAGGGCGGCTGGAAGTAGCAAAATGTGAGGGTCGCAGTGAAGTCGTTGCAATTGATCCAGATATTGATAGTTATCTTCTCACTAAGTCAGTGCATGTATATAATAGTTACATGATATTGATAGTTACATGATATTTATAATTTGTAAGTCACTCAGTCATCTACCATCTGGTTATTTGTGCCATAGCCATAGAAAATCACCATTTTTAATAGGTAAACCATCTATAAAAGGACCATTTTCCATGGCTATGTCAGTCATAACCAGAGGGTATCCATTGCGCCCAAGGGCATCACCTACAGCCACCAGGCGCCGCAGCCTTGAGCGACGCCGTCCATGAATTCTTGGAGGTGCACCATGGCCGGGTTGCTTGTAGGGGGACAGATATGTCGTCGAACGAGGTGCAACAGTTCTTGAACGGTGGATTCACTGCAACTTAATGTACACTTGGGCCACTTGGGGAACGGACAAAACTCAAACATGTCAAACTTGCGAAACTGGGTGGATCTTCCGCAATGTCCAAGCTCAATGAGATTTGAATTCTTCGACTTATCTCCATGAGGGATCCAAACTGCCACCCCTCCGGACAATATATTGAATGGGATTTTAACTTCAACTGGTCTTCATGAGGGATCAAAACTGACACTCCGTCTTATTGTAAGAAGGGATCAAATCCGCCACCCCCTCTGGACAATATATCTGGCCAATATATTGAATAGGATTGAACTTATCTTCATGAGGGATCAAAACTGCCACCCCCTCCGAGATATACATTGATGGGATTTGATGGGCACCGTAACTTGAGCTTATTGTAAGAAGGGATCAAAATTGCCACCACCTCTAAGCAATATATTGACAGGGATATTCGCTTCAACCTATCTTCATAAGAGATCAAATTCGCCACCTTCTCTGGCCAATATATTGCATGTTTTCTCCTCCTAGGTCCTAGTTGCCGAATACCAGGGTTCCAGTTTCCGAATGCCAGTTTCCGAATACAACTCGCCAGTTTCCGAATACAACTTTCCAGTTTCCGAATACCGCTCCCAGTTTCTCAATACCACTCGCCAGTTTCTGAATACCACCGTGACAGATTCCCTGAATGGTTCCTGACATGTTCATTTGTGGTGCTGGGTAACCAGAGGAGGTCCGGAAGGAATTTTGAAGTGAGGTCAGTGGAATCAAAAAAAAGCCACGAGACATGCTGAATCAGTCTGATCAGCTTTCGGGTCCATGGTGAATGACGAAAATGGGTTCATGTTTTTTTGGCACTCGCGGAAGATTGCTCAGTTGTGAAAGTGAGTTTTTTTGCATCTGGTGAACCATCCCCGTACTGAATATCTCCAGTGATTGGCTATTCATTCAGCCCTTTCTATGGTTGATTCGTGACATATCGCATGTCATCAAACATCCGATACAAAACCATCTTCAACATATCTGGCCTTAAAAAAACATGCCATTTCAACATTTTGAAAGTTGGTCACTATATCTGATACTCCATATATGCCATTTCTGGCCATTTTATCCATTTTGCTGTTCGCCTATTTGGCCCAGAAATGGCCCAACCGCGGTAGCGCCAGGTCTCTACGCCCGATGCCGTCGCGAAGGAGAACACTGTGCGAAAGATGCTGGCTTTGTGCTGCGGAGACGGCCAGGGCGGTCGGTCAAGTGAGTCATGTTACAACACATTTATATAGTTTTATAAGTTATACTAAGTATAGTTACCAACCACAGTATCAGTTATACGTATAAGTTATAATTACTAACTATAGTTACCAGCCATAATGCCATAATATCAGAAGTTGGACGCTTACTACATAGAGCCATATTTCAGACACCCTGGTTGGTGAATTGGTGACGCTAAATGACTGGGATTCAACCCGCCACAGGGGTGACCAACAGTGTTTCACGAGTGCAGCCACCAAAAGATGACTATCATTGCTAGATGATCATTGATATTAGATGATCTATTATATAGATGATATATTAGGTGATATATTAGATGAGATATTAAATTATATAGATCAGTAAGGATATGAGTAAGTCATGGCTGGACGAACGATTGGCTTGACCCAAAAAGCCGACCGACTTTGGAAATGTGTCCCCAACGATGTCCCACTGTTGCTTCAGAATTCATCCAACTGTAGATTGTGTAGATCATATCTATGATAATTATATCTATATGATAACATCTACTGTATATACATCTATAATAATCTATGTGATAATATCTATGATGATTTTAGCTCCAGTGAACAACTAGTCATGTTGAGTTATCAGCTTAGCTTTTTGTGAAGGGCCCCTCAAGGCCCCTCACATAGAACGGGGCTGGGGGAAATGATCCATGATTAGTCAGTTGTAACTTATGAACTACCTACCATCTGCTTATTTGTACCATAGCCATGGAACATCACCATGCTATTAATAGGTAAACCATCTATTTCTATGGGTCATCTATACCATGGCGAACTGTTAGTCATAACCAGAGGGTAAAAAACACCGTCATATCCCATTATTCCATGATATCCCATGATATCCCATTATTCCGGAGGGTATTTTGCATGTTCAAAGCTGTTAAAATGGGATGATCTGAATATCCCAATGACCCCAGCCACTCTCTTTCAGGCCCCCGATTTGGGTTGGTTTCACCCCAGTAACCTAACTGGCTACAGGATTTTTTCCATGCATATGTTAGAAATCAACGACACAAAACAGTGGTCTCTTCAACGACCATCAAAAATGGATCGTTTTATGTTCTGTGGCTTGGTTCAGATGCCCCATGTCTTCAGCGAAGGGTGAAACCTGGCACCTTAGGAACCCGCCCTCGGTGCACTTCCTGAGCTACCCCAGTGAACGTTCTTTGGTGGCGAGCTTGTATCACTTCAAGATGAGTAAGAAGACTGCTTGGTGGTTTCAACATGTTTTATATATTCTGCATTATACATCATTATACAATTTATACAATCATTTCCATCAAACAGTAATGATGAAGCAGATTCAAGACTTAGCTTATGGTGATCAAATGGGGACATTTGACAGTATATATATAGAGTAATATTGAATAATTATTAATAATAAAGATAATAATATATATATGTATTAATAATGATAATATACATATATACAATAATAATATATATATATATATAATAGTGATATATATATATAGTAAGAATAATCATGATAATAATATATATGTAATATAATGTGTAGTTAATATAATACAATAATATATATAATATATGTTTATTATATTGCATTATATTATATTACTATACTATATTATATTATATTACATTATATTATATTATTACATTATATTATATATATTATATTATATATTATATATATTATCATATTATATATATTATCATATTATATTATATTATATTATATTAAATAATATATTAAATTATATCTTATTATAAAATATACATTAGATATTATATATTAGATATTATATATATTATATGTTAGGTATTATATATTATATATTATATATTATATATTATATATTATATCATATTATATTATATTATAGTATCTTTTATTATATATTATATATTGTATTGTATTGTATTATACTATATTATAGTATCTTATATTATATATTATATATTGTATTGTATTGTATTATATCATATTATTATATTATATTATAATATATTATATTACATGATACTATATTGAATTATATATATGATATGATATGATATGATATTATATTATATATTATATTATATTGTCTTTTCTTATATATATGATATGATATGATATGATATGATATGATATGATAAAATGTATGTGTATATATATATGGGTGTTTCCACAGATGGGGGTACCCAAAATGGATGGTTCCTAATGGAAAATCCCTTGAACATAGATGATTTAGGGGTACCCTCATTTCAGGAAACCTCCATATTGTATATATATATATATTTACAAATGCTCTATCTCAATGAATGTGATCCTCACATCGCTTTCCGTCAGATGGACATCTTTGGATTCGGGGAAAGAATCCCAGTGGTCAAACTTTTCAGAGTGAATTATATGTAATTGATCCAGATATTGATAGTTACCCTCTGGTAAATTAACATAGACCCTGAAAATCACCATTTGTTAGTTGAAACTAATCTTCCAACCCCTATTTGCCAGGGTCTATGTTAATTTAACAGAGGGTATCTTCTCACTAAGTCAGTACATGTATATGATAGTTACATGATATTTATAATTTATAAGTCACTCAGTCATCTACCATCTGGTTATTTGTGCCATAGCCATGGAAAATCACAATTTTATAGCTAGGTAAACCATCTATTTCTATGGGCCATTTCCCATGGCTATGTTAGTCATAACCAGAGGGTATCCATTTATAATGATTCATTTGTGTATCATCCCGTATGGCTAATGGATAGTTAATGGATAATCATTGTTGGCTAATGGATAATCTATATGTATTTATCATTATTTATCCATTTTCTGGTGATTTATCATGAGATTGATCCAGATTTAGACACGATTTTCCTATTTTTTTACTTATCAACAATTGCGGCAATTGTTTTTTGGCGTTCCCCCAAAGGAAACATACCGGTCTCTAAACGAAGATGTGGAGAATCCACCGTTTGTAGATAATTTTATCATTTTCCTCCACATCCATGTTAGTTTAGCTATAGGGTGTTTCATCCTAGCTATAGGGTCTCCCAACTAATGTATTCCAGTTCTGAAAATGGTTGAGAAAACTGGAAAAATCCTCTGGATGAATTATCATGACTTCGTGATGCGACGTCGAATGATAAACAGCTGGATTCGTGGAAATGCGTCGATTTTTTTCGCCATAGCTGGCCACACATTGCAGCTATTTTCAGGTTCGTAAATTATTTAGCAATGATCCCAATGATCACTGGATAAGATATCCTAATGTTATTAAGCTATTATCATTGGCCACACATTCAGCAAGATATCCCAATGATCTCCGTTTCACCCAAGCTGCAACTCCACCAAATTTAACGGATCGTTGGGCACTATCATCAAATTTTCATAGGGATTTACTTTGGGATTTAAAAATTCCATCTATTTTGGGATGACTCTCTGATTACACCACCGTGATCCATGGAGGTTTCCGAGGCGGAATACCCCCATCTGAAATTAACAGAAATGGCCATCCCATCATCATTTTATGGCATTGCCAGGCTGTCATGATCATCCCATCCTGAAGCCAATGATTTTCCACTGGCCAAGGAAAATCCTGATCTTAAGATACCTTAAGCATGGTTAATGCTGATTTTTTTCCCGATTCTGAAGAATTCAGAGCTTTCACAACCATTTTTCTGACCATTAACAACCGTTTTTTTTTTTTAAAAGGATTCAGCATCATTATCCGCCCTAGTCATATTGGAAGGTTTCCATAAATGGGGGATCCCCAAGCTCGCTGGATGGTTTATTTCATGGAAAATCCCAATCAATAGATGGATGATTTGGGGGTACCACCATGACTTAGGAAACCTCCATATACAGTAGAGTACATGTGTATATGTATATATATATATTATACATGTACAGTATATACAGCATATACAGTATATGTATGTATATATATAATATATACACATCAAAACCTGTTAGCATCATCGATCTTATTCATAGCTTGCAATTATCACCCGTTAGTTTATCAATAGTTCTATTTTTGCATTCCCCTGTTACTCCAATGACGGTCTTTAGTAACTTTTCACTAGCCCAGAAGTAACTAGCTGCTAGCTCAAAAAATTGCCCGGTAGTTTATTTCTCTGGTTTAAAGAACCATCTCAACCGGAAAAACATGTCGTTCCCGAAGAAATCGGGTTTTCCGGTTTCAGATTTTCCCTCCAAACATCAAATCCCCAGGGGCTTAGCCTCGTCCCTGTCCGCGCCCTCGTTGCCGCGCCCAGATCTCTACGGAGAAGGCGAATGGAAGGTCTGGCTCTTGGCCGCCGGACGAGTCAACTCCGCTCCTCAGGCGCCGGAACAATCGGAGCTCCAAAGAGTTAGCAACAAACAGTCGGCGCCGGTTGGTTTTTTTTTGGCAAACACCATGGTGTTTTTTTGGGCAAAACACATGTTTTTTTGGGGCAAAACACATGTTTTTTTGGGGCAAAACACATGTTTTTTTGGGCAAAACATGGGCATTGATATATTTTTGATGGGTGGAAATGGGAAAGGTGATGATTTTTCTGATGAATTTGGATTTTGGGGTTGATGAAATTAGCACGAACAATTGAGATTTCACAGGCATTTCGTCAAACAGCAAGCGCTTCTTGTTCACCTTCCAAGCTGTTGGCAATCCTCGAAAATCCGGTCGATTTTTCATTGGTGAACCTCCCCACCTTAGTTCCTTACGTTTCAGTTGGTAATTTGTCTCCACTCAATGAAACCATGCATCCAATTTTGGATAGTCAAAGAAAGACAATTTTTCTCCATTTTTCCATAAATATTAGATAGTATTAGTATCAAATTTCAATTTATCTCAATTTTCCCCAAGAATCTATTTCTTTGGATGGTTAAATTTCTACATGTTCACCAGTTTTTTTTAAACATCAACCTAATTTCGGATAGTCAAAGTATCAATTTTCCCCAACATTAGCATAGGAATCTCTATGAAACCATGCAAAATCACCATTAAATCATATGAAATCACCATGACATGGTGAGTTTTCTCCACTTTTTCCAGGTTTTTTTTGGCCAAGTTTCTCCGCTGCGGACAAACAATGCGAGGTGGCTGCGGACGACCCGAGCGAGGGGGCAGAGCTGTTGGTTTCGCGTCGCTTGGGTGGCGGTTCACCAGCGATTTTGAGGTGAACAGTCAGGAGCCATAAAATAGCCATTGAAGTCATGGGGAAAATGATGTTCACTGATGATCACTCACCATAAACTTTGGATTCGGGGAGGTTTAGAAAAGCCAAAAAACTTTCTACTCCGCCGTGTGGAAAAAAAATGGTGGATTTCATGAGGAAAACCTGTGGATTGAACATGATTTTCCGTCATGGGCCCTTTTGGCTTAAGGGAAAAATCATGACGGAACATGGTGAAACGTGGGGGATTTTTTGTATCGAAAATGGGAGCATGGAAAGTGTCCAGAGATTTGATGGGGGAAACATGGGGATTTCATTCGGAGAAACTGGGACCTAACCGGGAATACAGGCGAATTTATCCATCCAAATATTTGGGGAATTTGGATTTTCATGGGCAGGATTCAACCATCCAAACGGGGGATTTCGAACCATGGGATTTTTTGCGGTGATTTAGCAAGAAACACACAGGTTTTTTTTAACCACACAATATGAGGATTTAGCATGATTTATCCAGAAGAACATGAGATATATCATCAATAAAACATTGTGATTCAATCACCCAAATATAGGATTTCAGTATCAACAGAGGATTCAACATCCATAACCGTGGGAAGACATCTGGGTAGAGTAACCAGCGATTTGGTGATGGGCTAGTGATGTTCCACAAAATCAACCGTCTGGGAGGTCAAGCCACCTAAATAGTAGTCTTTTGGCTATATATATATAATATATACAGATACACATGCATATAGATACATATATAGATATATAGATACATAGATACATATAATACCTTCCCAATATGAAACACATCCTGTACGAAACCCATGGGTTTCGTACAGGATCTGGCATCAGGTAGCGGGTGTTAGCAAATAGCTTCCAAAAGGTATCCCCACGTACCAAGAGTAACTAGGTTCTTTATTCATCGATCAATATCAATCCCTTCCACAAAACAGAGCCATTGTGGTTGGCATAGACAATATAGATCAATATAGCATAGCTAGCTGCTGCATAGCAATCTTAATCTGGCTGTATCACCATTTTGGTTACATTAAACCGTGCTCTTTCGAGAGAGCTTTCTGAAGGTTTCTTGGTCAAATCCATGGTGTGTTTTTCCGGATTGTGGATATTGTGGTTGATGAAACCACAATTTTTCTCTTGCAGAATTATCATAACATGAATGGTGCCAGATATCTTCCCACGGTATATTACTATTAACAATGATATTATATGGTTATCTTCCCATTGGTGTAGATTCAACATAAATCCATTGAGTTAATGATGGTTAATAATCGTTGATAATCATACCTGATCTCAGCCATTGCACATCATTCTCAATCCTTTGTCTCAGAACTTGCGAACCCTGTAAATCCAGTTATGTAATTTCCCTATTGTTAAAATACATTTCTGGTTGGTGCTTTGGAACATGAATGGATTATGACTTTCCATTCAGTTGGGAATTTCGTCATCCCAACTGACTTTCACTCCATCATTTTTCAGAGGGGTAGGGCTCAACCACCAACCAGATTAAACCATTAACCATCATTAACCATATAATAACCATAGAATAACCATAGAATAACCATATAATAACCATATAATAACCATATAATAGCCATATAATAAACCTATAATAACCACATAATAACCATATAATAACCATATAATAACCATATAACAGCCATATAATAACCATATAACAACCATATAATGAACATATAATGAACATATAATAACCATATAAAAACCATATAATATCCATATAATAACCATATAATAACCATATAATAACCATATGATAACCATATGATAACCACATAATAACCACATAATAACCATATGATAACCATATGATAACCATATAATAACCATATAATAACCATTAATAACCATATAATAACCAGATAATATCCAGATAATAACCAGATAACAACCACATAATAACCACACAATAACCATATAATAACCACATAATAACCATATAATAACCATATAATAACCACATAATAACCACATAATAACCATATAATAACCATATAATAACCATATAATAAGCATATAATAACCATATAATAACCATATAATAACCATATAATAACCATATAATAACCACATAATAACCACATAATAACCACATAGTAACCATATAACAACCACATAATAACCACATAGAAACCATATAACAACCACATAACCACCATATAATAACCACATAATAACCATATAATAACCATATAATAATCATATAATAACCATATAATAACCATATAATAACCATATAATAACCATATAATAACCATATAATAACCATATAATAACCATATAATAACCACATAATAACCATATAATAACCACATAATAACCATATAATAACCAGATAATAACCACATAATAACCACATAATAACCATATAATAACCATATAATAACCATATAATAACCATATAATAACCATATAATAACCACATAATAACCACATAATAACCATATAATAACCATATAATAGCCATATAATAACCATATAATAAACATATAATAACCACATAATAACCATATAATAACCATATAATAACCACATAATAACCATATAATAACCACATAATAACCATATAATAACCATATAATAACCACATAATAACCACATAATAACCATATAATAAGCATATAATCACCATAGAATAACCATATAATAACCATATAATAACCTATAATAACCATATAATAACCATATAATAACCATGAAATAACCATATAATAACCATATAATAACCATATAATAGCCATATAATAAACATATTCTAACCATATAATGACCATATAATAACCATATAATAACCATATAATAACCATATAATAAGCATATAATCACCATATAATAACCAGATAATAACCATTTAATAACCATATAATAACCATATAATAACCAGATAATAACCATATAATAACCATATAATAACCACAGAATAACCACATAATAACCATATAATAACCATATAATAACCACATAATAACCATATAATAACCATATAATAACCACATAATAACCATATAATAACCATATAATAACCATATAATCACCACATCATAACCACATCATAACCACATAACCACCACATAATCACCACACAATAACCAGATAATAACCATATAATAACCATATAATAACCATATAATAAGCATATAATAACCCTATAATAACCACATAATAACCATATAATAACCATATAATAACCATATAATCACCACATCATAACCACATCATAACCACATAATCACCACATAATCACCATATAATAACCATATAATAACCATATAATAACCATATAATAACCATATAACAACCTTATAATAACCATGTAATAACCATGTAATAACCATATAATAACCATATAATAACCATATGATAACCATATGATAACCACATAATAACCACATAATAACCACATAATAACCACATAATAACCACATAAGAACCACATAATAACCACATAATAACCACATAAAAACCATATAATAACCATATAATAACCACATAATAGCCACATAACAACCACATAATAGCCACATAATAACCACATAATAACCATATAATAACCATATAATAACCATATAATCACAATATAATAACCACATAATAACCACATAATAACCACATAGTAACCATATAACAACAACATAATAACCACATTGTAACCATATAACAACCACATAATAACCACATAATAACCACATAATAACCACATAATAACCATATAATAACCATATAATAACCATATAATAACCATATAATAACCACATAATAACCACATAATAACCATATAATAACCATATAATAGCCATATAATAACCATATAATAAACATATAATAACCACATAATAACCATATAATAACCATATAATAGCCATATAATAACCATATAATAAACATATAATAACCACATAATAACCATATAATAACCACATAATAATAACCACCATAATAACCACATAATAACCACATAATAACCATATAATAAGCATATAATAACCAGATAATAACCATATATTAACCATATAATAACCATATAATAACCAGATAATAACCATATAATAACCATATAATAACCATATAATAACCATATAATAACCATATAATCACCACATCATAACCACATCATAACCACATAACCACCACATAATCACCACATAATAACCAGATAATAACCATATAATAACCATATAATAAGCATATAATAACCATATATTAACCATATAATAACCATATAATAACCAGATAATAACCATATAATAACCATATAATAACCATATAGTAACCATATAATAACCATATAATCACCACATCATAACCACATCATAACCACATAACCACCACATAATCACCACATAATAACCAGATAATAACCATATAATAACCATATAATAAGCATATAATAACTATATAATAACCATATAATAAACATATAATAACCATATAATAACCATATAATAACCATATAATAAGCATATAATCATATAATAACCAGATAATAACCATTTAATAACCATATAATAACCTGCTAAAGGGAACTAAACGGTACTGCACACATGTATAAGCATGTGGAGTAGGCCTGACATGATGCCAAATATATGGCTCAAGGCTCAAGGGAAAACGGTGTTTGCGCCGCTCAGCAATGCTGCCTGGACTCCGGCTACTAGGACGTTAGGGACTCCAACAACTACAACCAGATATCCGGGAACAAGGATTAAAATTGTTCACAGGTTATCAGCCGTAGGGGCTCACTTCTTCCGTCGGAAGAGGAGTACCTGCGTGCTGGTAGCCGGGCCGTCAGAGCTTAAGATTGTGGACGCAAAGGACCAATCAGCTCATCATCGCAAAGATGCAGGGCGGCAGCGGGGACTCGCGCAACACGCAGTTTACCTTCAACGAGAACGCTGCTATGCCGGTCGAGGAGGTCACTCAATCTTCCCCTGGCGACACAGCAGACAGTGGTGGGATACGCTCTACCCGAACTACACAGTCCGGATGGCAAGTTACATCAAACAGACGAAGAATGTCCACCCAAAGTACACCAAGATCTTCTCGAAACAGTGCTCGAAGTGATGTTGTCCGCCAAGGGCATCGACCATCTCGAGGACGAACTACCCCAAGGGACAGATCCATGAGAGGACCGGGGACACTCGCGTTAAGAGGAGATCAACGGATACTTCTGTGGCTAGTGAACCTATTGCCATCATAGAAGAACTACGGACACAATGTCAATCCTTACGTAATCAGTTGAACAATATGGAAGCATATGCTGCATCAAGAGATCAACTGATTCATGACATCGAGATCAGATTCACTGAATATCTTCAGGAACAAAACCAGAATGTGTTTGATGAGGTCAATGCACTCAATCATAGATTGTCATGTTCCGCAAATGAGGTTGCAGAGTATCAAGCAGAACTAATGGTAGCATCTCAGGAAGACGAAGGTGCAACAATACGCATCCAAGACCTTGAACGCCGAGGTGCCCTGATGGAACACGGTGCAAGACGGATCCATCAACGCGGTATGGAGATCCAGGAAGAGTACAAGGATGAAGTACATCACCTTCAAGGACTATTGGGTAATACGGAGGCAAGACTGCAACAACTTCATCAGACCAATGTCTTAACTACCGATATTGCCAACCGATTGTACACTGAAGGTCAAGAAATGCAGACGGATTTCCAGAACTCAATCATGGAATATCGTAATCGATCCGAAATGGCATCCTTCTCAAGCAATCAACTTGAAATGATTAGCCAACAACAATCAATTGCAGTTCATGAATTATCTGAACGGAATCAGCTATTGAGTGAAGCTCTAGTTCAGTCTCGTAAACAGGCCGAGTTGTATGAAAACAGTATTGAAGAGATCACTAGAGAATCTAGAAAGAAGGTTTTCGAGGCAAATCAGGCCAAATTGGAAAGCGATCTGAAACACCGAAACACTGAACATGATACTGTCAGAAGAATTGCATCATACAGGAACAACGAGGCCGAAGCGATATCGCACCTGAGGCTTGAATCACAGGCTAGTGCAAATGCGATCGCGAGGGCAGAGCACTATGAAGAGCTCTACGCCAACGAGCAGGAGATGAACTGTGAATTGAAGGATGAGATCAGATTGCAGAACGTGAAGTTGCGAAGATCATCAACTCAGGGCACTACGATCGACGGTCGTGGCCCTGATGAGATGCTTGTTGAAGATCTACGGAACCAAGCCAAAATCGCTCAAATCAGGGTTCAGGATCTAGACCATGAAGTTCATGAATGTTTACAGGAGAACATGTTGTTAAAAGAAAGATTGACTGAAGTTGCGGATGTAGGGGCGTCGTCCTTCTCCAATGCTGAAGTCCGAGCTTTAAGATCTGAACTAGAAAGTGAGCGCAAAATGAAATTGGCTAGTGGTGTTCAGCAATATGAGAGATCATGCATGTTCATGGGGGAAATTCAGGATAGGGATGAAAAGATTGGTATCAAGAATTCTGAGATTATTGACATGAAACGTCGCATAGACGAACTGAGAAAGAGTCTCAAGGATTCTGAAACATCTATGTCCAGGGTCAACCCTGATACGCTTCCCTATTCGGCAGGTATCCCCAACTATGATCTCGCATCAAGACTGGTCATTGATAGACTGGAGAATGAGGTGAGTGAGGCTAACTCCGAGAACTCTGTCCTGAAATCATGGGTATCGCAGATCGACAAGGAGTTGACCTACGAGACTAATGCTGCTCTCTCCTATTACGGGCATGCTGGACCATCTCAAAATCAACCATCTCAATCGAACAAAAGGATCACCGACCTGCTGAAAGAAGTTGACAACAAGATCGCCGATGGAACCGAGAAGGACTACTACAAGCCTCCGGGCGGAAGGGGTGGCCCACCTGACCCTGATGGGCCTCCTGACCCTTTTGGACCTAATGGTCCAGGACCACCCCCAGAACCTCCTGGCTTGCCTTCAGTGCGGGGATCACAACGCGATTCAGCAGATGATATCTCCACTGCGGCGTACACGGCAGAAGAAGTACCGAGAATGTCGAGACGGGAAGCTGACAAAGTTTATGTTAGCCCATGGCCGAAACAACAGAACCTTATGGTTTGGCAGTCAGATCTCATCAAGAGTGTTGTTCTTGCCGCGAACGATGGAGACAAAGCTGCATGGGAAGCGTGGCTACAGCCGGCTATTCGACCAAATCCTGACATCGAGCTACTGAATGACAGTGGTGGGCAACGATATCAATCGATCGACGCGAAGTTGTCAATCGCATTGTCGAACGTGATAGCCCAGGCCGGTGATGTTGCTCGCCATGTAGCAATCAAACTGAGATTGAGAACACAGAGTCATAGTCGAAGAGGAACCTATGTTATGGGACGTGAAATTTTGGCTATGATTCTGGAACACTTCAGGACACCAGGTCAACGAGAAACAGCCTTCACCATGGAACACATCGTGTCGATGAGGTATCTCGGTGACTCCAACCTGGAAGTGTTCTATGAGAAGTGGATGGAGATGGTATCAAACATGATGCCGGATGATGTACCTCCTGATGATTGGCTTCGTGACTCTCTGTACAAGAAGATTCGGAATTCGAGTCTCATGATGTTCGACATCAAGCAGTACGAATCATGGATTGAAGGAGATCAAAGACGAAGCTATCGTTACCTGTTGGACGTCATCGAAAGGCACATATCCAGGATCAGAGAAGACAAGCATGTGGCCGCCAGAGAGAAGTACGCAAGAGACTTTGCAGGTGGTGGCAAACCCACTACTCCTGCACCAAATCCAACTGCTGCTGCACCAGATGCCAATCCGAAGGCGAAGGCTAAAGCCAATCCCAAGGAGAAGGCAGCACCTAAGGCGAAGGCAAAGGCTGAGGCAGCTCCAGTTCTACCATCACCTCAACCAAAACAGCATGCAAAAGGAAAAGGGAAAGGTCAAGGGAAAGGAAACGGACGGTCAAACAGCCGAAGTGCTAGTCCTAGATCCAAGAAGAAGATCCCATGTCATTTCCATTTCATCAAGAAAGCATGCAGAAAAGGAAAAGATTGTGAATATAGTCACGACCAAAAGGTGTTTGATGCGAACAAGAACACGAAAGGTAATGGTCGAAAGCCAGGAACTCCGAGAAGTCAATCTCCAGCGAACAAGACCAAGAAGATTGATGAACCATGCTGGCACTGGGCCAAGGGCAAGTGCCGATACGGAGACAAATGCAACAAACGTCACGATCCTCATCTCTTCAACACTGCTCCGAACACCGAAGCACCAAGCTCAAAGGCTACTCCTGCACTTGTCCATGAATGGAGTGATGACGAAGGGACATTCCACAAGGTTGCATCGAATGTCGTCAAGAAGAAGGTCAGATTTGATGAGTCCAAGACTTGCATCCAAACGTACGTGAAGAAGGACTTCGTGAAGTGCAGCCGGAAATCCCAGACCATCCCCAAAGGTCATGGTAAAGTCGGCAAGCCCACCGATCAGATAAGGCAAGATGAGCAATGGTCTTATTCATGCAGACTAGCATCGAGCCGAGGGAAGGCAATGGCTATCCTGATCGATGAGAAGGGCGAGTACAGTGACATTGATGAAGTCCTAGTCATCGTCGGCCTCAGTCTGCAGTCTGGACATTCTGATCAGGTTCGACATCGAGGACGGTGAGGTATCCAGGGAGGTCTTCGTGGAGAACTATGTTCAACATGTCGAGGGTCGATATGGCAAAAGGGGTAACACAATGTGTATCACTGTTCCTGTTGAAGAAAGAGATAAGAGATTCATATTGGATTCTGGAAGTGGTCATGATCTTATCTCATCCACACGAATAAGTAGAATGGATCTCCCAACATATGATGATAAAGTCGTCAACTTCCATACAGCAAACGGGGTAACATGTTCGACCAAACGATCAAGTATCAAGTTCGAGGCATTCAACGAACCAGCAGAAGCTCACATCCTGGAAGACACGCCTTCCGTAATCTCCATGGGCAAGCGGTGCGTTGACCTTGGCTATTCGTTCGTATGGCCGACTGGGAAAACTCCTTTCATGTTAGATCCCAATGGCAACATCATCGAAATGACTGTCAAAGATACATTCCTTATGTGAGTGTCGATCAAGAGAAGAGAAAGCTAAAATCATCCTGCGTGGAAAAGATCATGGCAGTTCTTGATGATGAGTGCTCAACGTCAGAAGGCGAAGGTCTTTTGGTTATTGATGGAGAGAGTGGGGATGAGCTTGAGGATCTTTCCGACGCCGTTGGACGATCCGATGGTGAATCTCCCAAGAAATCAATAAAGAAACGTAAGAAAGCAAAGTTGAGAGGTGATCAACATGAAGTAGCTGTTGGAAGTGATGCAGGTGATGCTGAGGAAATGTCGTGCCATGCCGATGACTATGCCGAGTTTGACGATGACGGGTACGAGCCCAGCATTGGACCGGATGATGTCGATGAAGATCATCAAGTTGAGGTTGAAGAGATTCCTGAAGATGGAGGAGGTGAAGATGACGACGATGTCATTGATGTTGATGAGGAAGATGGAGGAGTCCGATTGAGTAAGAGGGGAACTTTGAAGAATGAGGCAAGATCAAAGGTTCATCTTCTAACTCATCGCTATAAGAACCCATACTGTGAGTCGTGCGTGCGTGCCAAGATGAAGCACAGGAAGACGTTCAGAGGAGCGTTTCAGCGTAAGCTCACGAAGTTTGGGGACCTGGTCACATTCGACTACGTTGACAATCGTCGTATTGCTGAACAGGACTATGGCGACGACAAAACCATCTTTGTCATCAGGGATAGATTTACGGGGATGCTTCAATCTTACCCTTCTGCTAGGAAGGATACTGACGCAGTCATCCGGGCGGTCAAACAATTCATGGGCCGTCGTAAGATCAGAGAAGCATACTCCGATGATGCCCCGCAGTTCGACAAGGCCATGAAGATCCTGAAGATCCCAATGGACACATCATTGGCCGGAAAGACCAAGCACAACTCACTTGCAGAAAGAACTAACCAGTTTGTGCTCGTGGCAACCACAACATGCCTACTTGAAGCAGGAATTCCACCGTGCTTCTGGATGTACGCTATCAGATGCGTAAGCCACCTGCTCAACATCGAGCCCAACGATGATGAGGTAAGTTCTTGGTGCAAACTTCATGGAGAAGAATTCAAAGGGAAGATGATACCTTTTGGTGCCCTCGTGTACTTCAAGCCCAGTGGTTCACGTGAACGAGAACAACAACACAAGTTTGACCCCATGGGAATTCCCGGAGTGTTCGCCGGATACTCCATCGGCCCCGGGCTCCATTGGTCGAGAAAGTACAGGGTATGGGCATTATGTGATTGGAGTAAACAGAACTTGGCTTATGACGCTGAGAAACCCGTCGCCAAATTGAGGACTCCGCACTACACAGAAAGGGTAGAATTAAAAGAACCTCTTGAATTCCCATGCAAGTCAGAGTATGAAAGGATTAATGTTTCCATTGAGGGACTGAAAGTAAAAGATCGTCTTGAAGGAAACCCCGAAATCCTACCGCCACCTCCTCCGGATGATGGTGATGACGATGAAGATGGAGGTGATGACGATGGTCATGGTGGTGATGGTGTACCTTCGTCGAAGGTCCCACAAGAAAAGACTGAAGGGGAGTTGGAAGCTGAAAGACTCCTTGGTGAAGTATCTGAAAGAATGGGACCACCGGGTATCGACAAGCCCGCACATCCAGACCTTCATGTTCCAAAAGGAGGGCCAGAACACTACTCCATTGGGAAGGCCGGGGATGGGGTTGTATACCTGAATGACGACGGTGAATGGGTGAAGCTCAATGCTCGCGGTCATCCATATCGTATTGACGAACGTGGTTTTCGCAGAATATCAACTACTCCTAGGCCATCAAAATATACCCCTGACGAGTGGAGGAAGATGTCACCGACCGTCAGAAAGGGCATCGCCAAGGCCGAAGAGAAGAAGGTTGAAGCTGAAGAAGAAAAGAAGAAGAGCGAGGCGAAAATCAAGGAGAGTGAAGAGCGAGCAAAGAGAAAAGAAGAAAAGAAGAAGGCAAAAGAAGCCAAGAAAGCCAAATCTTCCAAGAAAGACGACAAAGATGATCATGTTTCTGGAGTAGCCATGTCCCAAGACTACGTCCGAAGGGGCAAAGTTTTCCAATATGGTAAAGGGTCCACTTCTCTCGTCGGGAGAGGGATTCCTGCCCTTGCTCCATGCAATTCTGATCTATCAGACACTGATGTACCTGATGATGATGACTTCTTGATGGAGTGGGATGAATGGTCTGAGATCGAGAATGGCAGGGGGCCGAAGGCTACTTGGAACAACGACAAAGTGTATGACTTCAACCAGGGGAAAGTGGTGGCTGCTGCGACCTTGCACAACACCGACGAAGTACCCCAAGACGCTCGTGGCCTCAGTGATGTTTTCCATCCATTTCCATGCATGCCATGCATTAATCATTGTGATGATCATCGAGAAAAGATAGTATCAAATGCTGATGGAATCAATATCAACAAGATGTTCAACACTGCAGTTGCAAGGCCTGTTGGTCGAAAGGAAATGATGGAAAACGATGAAGCACGTAAGGCCATGAGGAAGGAATGGTTAGGTCAACATGCTGCTGGAGTCTATGATTTCAGTGTTATAAGGGAATATGATGACGTTGTTCGAGAAGCAAAAGCAAACAAGACAGAGGTTCACATGGCCAGAGTACATGGAATTTGTGTTGAGAAGAACTACCAGTTGCCTGCAGGAAGCCCTAGTAGGAAGTTCAAAGGCCGAGGTGTCTTACTTGGTAATCAGGTGAAGAACCAATTCTGGGAGGCTGCTTTCTTCCAAGACTTGGGCAATTCTCCAGCTACTTTTGAGGCATCGAGATGGGCTGATTTCTATGGGTGTCTTCCGGGCCATAATGTAAAACTTGCCGACGCTATTCAAGCATACATTCAGGCAAAATTAACCGGACCACCATGTTGGGTTGAGCTACCCGAAGATGCTTGGCCAGACGATGTCGATATTCGAAAACTCCGTAGGCCAGTTGTAAGGTTGGTTAAAGCTTTGTACGGCCACCCCGATTCGGGAACAATGTGGGAACAACATTGTGATCGGAATGTTCGAGAACTCGACTTCGTTCCTGTTGGAGAAGAATGGCCTTCTATGTATTTTCATAAGAAACTAAAGCTACTTCTTGTCATCTATGTAGATGACTTAAAGCTGGCAGGACCGGAAGAGAACCTGACTAAGGGTTGGGAGATGCTCAGATCAAAACTCAACATCGAGCCCGAGACTGACTTGGGGCTCTACCTTGGTTGTGTTTTGAGAAAGGGATCTACCAAACTTCATGATGGTACCCCGGTATCGACCATGACCTATGACATGGAAGGTTTGTTGAAACTGTCGGTTGAGAAGTACTTGGACATTGTTGGAAAAGATACGAAGCTGAAACACGTATCCACTCCAAGTTTACCTGAAGAAACAAAGAAACATAAGTCTAGAGCACCATGTCCCGGGAACCCCAAGAATAAGAAAGTATGTCCATGGTGTACTCATGAATTTGATCCGGACGCTCCATTGTTTTATGAACAAGGAACCCAAGGGGAAGACGTCTCGCCTGGGGAGTCTGAGAGAGGTGCATTGGCACCACACGCTGCCAGCGTGCTGATGAAGCTGCTGTACGCGGCAAGGATTGCTCGTTTCGATCTGCTTCGTTCCATTAATTCCCTGGCCAGGAATGTAACAAAGTGGACCATTGATGACGATGCAAAGTTGTATCACTTGATGTGCTACGTGAATTCCAGCCTATCTAAGAGAATGACCGGATGGGTTGGGGACAACTTCAATGACTTGACATTGTCTTTATTTGCTGATGCTGATTTTGCAGGGTGTGCCCAATCTTTGAGATCTACTTCAGGGTCTCATATGCATATTCAGGGTAACCACACACGGTTTCCTTTGTCCGGGGGCAGCAAACGGCAAGGATGTGTAAGCCATTCAACGCCTGAGGCTGAAATCGTGGCAGCCGATGTCACCCTCCGTACTATGGGTTTGCCCGCTATGAGCATTTGGGAAACGCTGACGGGAAAGTCGCCCAAATTATTGTTCCATGATGACAATCAGGGCATGATAGGTGTAGTCAGGTCGGGTCGTAACCCCACTATGCGGCATCTTGAGAGGACCCATGGCATAGCCATTACCTCCCTCCATGAACATTTTACTCGGGAGAACTACGTACTCATGTATGAGGTGACCTCGAAAATGGCCGCTGACATTCACACCAAAGGTTTCAAGAATCCGTTGGCATGGAAAAGAGCATGTATGCTCATCAATCTATTGGACCCTGGTGACATCGGTACGAAGGATCTGCTCGATATGGTCTCACCCACCACGGATGTCGATACCACTGTCCGACAAGTGTTTCAAACCAAAACTCAAGATGTTCCAAATTTTCCATATACCGAAATACCTATTCTACCACCTGAGGTGTATCAGAAGGGTCTTTCTGGTAAAGAACAAGTACAACAACTACCTGGCATGGATCCCATACTGGTTGTTAAGACGCCAACCTTCTTTAGAAAACGACCACCTGGTGTATCATTGCCCCATGACTGTTTGAGAAGTACCTGGATACTTTCTCATGGCAAATGGATCAAGGTTGAGGATCGAGTTCCACCCGTTCAGCAACAAGACCGTTTCGATCAATGGGTAGAACGAGCTTGTTTCCAATACCATCCGTGTCAGCCTAGTATATCGCCGTCGGTGATTACTAAGCAATCAGCCGGCATTGTCTCACCGGGACACCCGGCGTCAACAGCGCGACCAGGGCTCCATGCTGCCGCGGTGCCGACTCGTCAGACTCCAGTCCAGAAGTATCCTCAGTTAACTGTGGGGATGGATCAACTATTTTGTCATCAATCCCATGGAAATGAACCCACAACCATTCATGCAGCTCCTTGTGGTACTGCTCGGGTGATCAACACGCTTCTTCGAGTTGTTCATGGGGGGAGTTCTGGATGGGGTAGTCTTCCAATGGGATTTCCTCCGTCGGGGGACCCCAATGATGATCCATATCCTACAGAAAACAAAGATCCCAATCGACGACGAATTATCTTTGCCGGTGGTGATGAAATTGCTGGTAGAGTGTCAAGGGACAAAGCTTATAACCCCATGACTTCGTCAAGGAAAGGAAAGAAGATATCTAAAAGCGAATGCGATCAGGATGAATGGGTATGGAAGGATGAAACTACATTGACGAGAGTGCACAAGGTACCGAGAAGAAAGATGTTTACCCCCAAAGAGGCTGACTTTCTACCATGTAAGCTGAGACGGTTTAGAGATGAACGGGAAACCAACCAAGTGTTTCAGTCAAGTGGGAGGTTAATCCACGACTCATGGAGATTGGCGGGGAATAACATCGAGAAGACCAATAAAAGAAATGAATTCTGGACAGGGACCACTACCTTCAAGATCATATCCAACGCAGACATCAATGATGTGATGGACAGCGGGTCTGATGTGGAGGACAGGGCATCGTGCCAGGACACTGTGGTCACCTGTATCCTTGATGGAAACATGAAAATCATCCCTTTGGATGACATGTTTATAGCCCATCATTACAAGCTGAAGCATGAGACCAGAAAACAAAATGATTGGGATATTCAGATGACACTCCACCGGAAGAATGGGAAGACTCTGACTTACCATTTCAGGCAATCTTATGCTGATTTTCTCGGAAAAGTACTCGATGACATTGTCATATCACTCAACCTCTATGAGATGAAAGATGATGTCCCATGTTTACTCCTCATGTGTGCTGAAACGCAAAGTATCATCACGAAGATTCACAGACAAAGTCGGTTCAAGATGATGCATGTGGTCACAATTACCGAAGATGACAACCTGATGTCCAACTACGGAAGGGCGAAATGGAGACGTTGCATCAGAGGTCCTAGTGACTGCGTGTTCTTTGCTGGACCTTGCACCGGTGGTTCACCGTGGAATCGTTTGAACAAAAACGTGAGTGAGGTTACAGCACACAACATCAGAATGAAAGCGTTTCTGTATTGGGAGTTATGGGAAGAGTTCACATTGTGTCTGCAACGTGTACATGTCTTGCATGCTATGGCATTGTTGGAACTACCTCGGGGATGCGACTATTGGAATGATGAGAGAATGAAGTTTCTGATTAGTGGGACCCAATCAACTGTGCATGACTTTGATGGATGCATGTATGGTTTGACATCAAAATTCAAAGATGTTGGGACCGCCATCAAGAAACCATGGAGAATCGTATCGTGGGGGGTCGAATTCTTTGACCTGCATGCAAAATGTGATGGCTCACACACTCACGGTCAATGTGCGGGTAGAGAAACACGTGCAACACAACTATACACCGAGAAGATTGTTAGATGTATTCTTCGGGGTGTCACAAATCAAATGTTGATCAACAACGCCTATGGAAGGAGATTTCGACCGAAGGTATTTGATGAAGAGGACCACCATAAGTCAAAATCATGTACTTGTGTCATTGTGAACGACTGTGAACGTGATGTTAATGAGAAAACCACAAATGAACAATTACTCATTAACTTCATCACCCGACGAGGCGGTGAGGCTGAATCCACGTCGTGGATCGCTATTGGCGGATCCGGATCCCGTTAAAGGTAGATTGAAGGTGAAGTTAGGCTGCTACCTGCGTCGTGGGTGCGCCTTGACGGATCCGGATTCTCCTTGCCTCATCTCGGTCTTCGCAATGGCTGGAATCGACCTTGTGATCCCATCAGCGGCCAAAGGTATTGGCTCACTGAAGTCAACTTTGTCCCTCATCAAGGAGAAGAGCCAAGAGCACAACCTTCCTGCTCCATTCTCCACCTACGAGGAGACAAACTTCAGGGGTTGCAGGGACAAGGACATTGACGAGTGGTTGAATCGAGTGAAGATTTCTCCTCCCGTCGTTGTGGCCTTAGCCTTTGTCATGGACAGAAGTGGCAGAACATTCGTAACTCATGCAATCAGGTTGCTCATGAAAATGATGTCAAAAGTGACCAACGAGAACGAGTTGAAGATGTCCGTCACTAGCTTCATTGACAAAGGGGCCCGATTATCAAAGTTGGTGGAAGGGGCCGCCAGAAATCCAGATGAGCAAAGCATCATGCAGCTCTTGTGCACCTTCGAGTGCGCGATTAGAATAGATGAACTTTGGGATACCCTCAAAGACCACTACACCGGGCAGAACAGCATGATCACCAAGGAGATCACGGTTAAGGAATTGCGCGACAAGATCGCGAACACAAGCCCCACGAACCTTGGATCCTTGAATCAGACATACCCTCCTTACGGAAGTTCATGTTATCAAATCCGGAAGAGGACGAACTTCGAGGAGATTGCCCGTCGAAAGTGGGAAAGCTGGTCATTCGACGCGATGCGAAGAGAGGAACCTGATCGAAGTGAAGTCGAATCTCGCATCAAGTATCTGGTCAACATCATGTACGAGGAGAGCTATAGCCTGGGCTACGCACTCCGACGTCACAACGCCAGAGCGACCAGCAATCAGGGTAAGACCATTATCGTTCAGAACGTCCTGGAAGACTGGATGTCAATGAGTTATGATCTCAGCTTGGAGCGGACGGCAGCCGTTGTCCATCTGCAAACCATCCTCATGGTTTCCAAGATGTTACACGAGTGGATGTCAAGATTGGAGAACTTCACCCACATGTCATACTTGAGCGGGGTCATCAAGACTGATCTGGACAGAATGAAGCTGGCCATTGACCTTCGTGACGACCTGTGGGAAGTGGGGGGCTACAACATTGAAAGGGCCGACCAGGGCATGTTTGAGGAGGTGGAGAAACGAAATAGAACGTTCTCCTGTATTCGCGACTACGTGACGACCACAGCCACCACCGCCACCACCCAGATGGGCCAAGGGGCCACGGAAGTCTCCCGCATCGATGGCTGGGACGTCCCGCTGATGCCGAAAGACGGCAGAAACCCTCCAAGTCAACCAGATCATCCAGCTTGGGATCCTTCACCAATCAGAATGATGAACGACCAACAGCAAAGGGAAGCCGATGCGCAGCGGGCGCAACAGCAACAACAGACTGGACCTCGCAGTTCCGCCGCCGGTGGACGCGATGGTTCCAGCTCTGCAGCTGGGAGCGCTCCCCCAACGAAGGCTCCACCTTCGAAACCAAGGCCATCGACACCTCCTGCAAGAAAGGACTGGGTAATTCCTCGGGTGCCAAATGGGTATCTTTTCAGGACATCCTCAATGCCCGACCAAAGGAATTCAGAGTTCATCACATCTGCTTGGATGGACGATCGGGACAACTTCCTGCTGTCAATTGTCCAAGGCCCTGCAGCAGCGGCTGCCAGCACATCGGGATCAGCACCTTGGGCACAGTACTTGAGGAGAGTGACGGCCTACGGGTGCATGGTCTTCGGAGTCTGCAATCCAGGGGTCGTTACTGAAGACACAGCATCCACTATAGCTGAGAAGGATTGGCTTAGATGCTATAGCCACATCGTCCGCAAATACATGATGACGCGGACTGGATGCTACCTGTCAACGGCGGGAATGCTGATGATGCTTGGGCACCATGAAGTGAACATCGCCAATCAGTCCGAATTGGGACGAATCAAGAAGCTGATCACGAACCCGCTTGCATGCAGGATCATTGAAGCACCGAGCGGATCAAGGGAGGTTGACAAGTTGGCCGGTGATTTCCGGGCTGGGACGACCATCCTCATCACTGATTTGATGTTCCGCGTGGGAACCCAACGTGGGCCGCATGGCATTCAAATGGGGTTAACTGACATGGGATGGGAGAGTGTTGAAGTCTTCAAGATCCATGATTCTGAGTTTGAACGACCACTTCAACAATTTCTCGATACGATTGACAAGGTCAAGCAACATCTCAAAACGGATACCATCGATGATGGCCAGGTAACGGTTCATCTTTGGTTGTCATTGCAGTTTCTCCATGAACAAAAGCCACCCCACTGTGTAATGCTCGAGAATGATTTCAAGAATCAATTTGTCAAAGGGGTGATTGACCTTGATCAAGTCACATCCCGACCCTTGATGGTCGCCATCAACAACGACTCCATGTTCAACGGTGTGGACTCCGTCACATCAAGAATCGCAGTTGAGCTGATCGAGAAGATGAGGCTCCAGGGGATCTTAGTGACGTCCGACCAGAGAATGTGGCGGTCGATGTATTCCCAATATGGAAGACAGTTCTCAGTGTTGAGCACGACCAAAAAGGGGACCTTGGGAAAGACTGCAATTTGGTCTGTCATCGAGAAGAACCTGTTTCGCCAAAGGGTTTTCCTCATGTGTGCCACAAACAGGGAGTATGTTTCCGTACTCAATGAAGGGGCATTCAAACCTGAGGAGTCCGGAATCGACACAAAGGTGTTGGAGGACATGACTGGCCCAACGGAGGTATTCAGAATCGCAAGTGGCGAAATGACCCCAGGCGACTACGCGACCGATGACACAACCATTTTCCAACGAGGCCCTGGAACGGCCACCAACAGGTTCACGAAGGACAAGAGGTTTAAGACCCGATGGGTTGAACCAGTGGTCGGCACTCATGAACTAGAACCCGTCGTGTCAGATCGATGCATGTGGTTCTACATCGACAACGAGAGCTCTGACATCATGTGCGGCTCCTGCAGAGGGGCGGTAACGATGGACGAGATCGAAACATGCCAGCTGAGACCGACCCACTGCATCAACTGCTCTGCAAACACCCAAGATCACTACAAGCGCTCCGCTCCCACGTTGGAAGCCAGGAAATCCGTCTTGCTCCTGGCGGCTAGATTGAAGGTCGCATTTGAGGAGTGTGGCATCGACGTGGTCGATATCAACCAAGGATTTCAGGCATGGCTTACTTTCACGGCATCTTCTTTGATTTCAAACACTTTATTGCCGTACGGGGAGCACTTGATGAAGTCTGTTTCGCACATGGGGGGAGTCAGGGTATCGAAGAGACAGGCTCTGGAGATCTTCCGGAATGGACGCGGCAAACAGTTCAGCATCTACCGCGAAAGAATCTACGATGAGGTCGCGAAGAAGTGGCTCCTGGTTTTCAGGGTCACGAAAGATTGCGGGAATGTCGCGTACAAGGACTTCTTCGAGCAGGTCGCTGTTCCTGAGGTGAAGGAAAGGAACGAAATCTTCGGATTCTCCCGTGCATCAGCCGAGAAGACTGGGGACATCATCGAGTTTTGGCTTGGTGTCTTGGATGTGGCAAACATGGCAAAAGGGGTTGTGAATGTATTCAATGCCAGCGTTGACCCTGCCGAATTCCTCAACGGCTTGGAGAAGGCATTGGCCCAATTCACATCAACTTCCAGAACTACAAGCACCATCAACGACAAGAGACGAGGCTCTTTCGACTGCACCCTGCAGACTGCAGAAGCCGAAAAGGTCATGAAGGTCATCCACGCAATTCCTGGGTATGAAACGTTGAGTGACTTCAACTGTCTCACGGAATGGGAGAAGGATCAGGTCATCTCTCAGTTTCGAAGAAAGCACCAGGTCACAGGGGACGATGCCAACATGGGCGCTAATGCGGATGCCAAGCCAGGTGACGAGTCGCCGACTCACCCTGGGGAGGAGGAAGCTGATGAGCCAGCAAACGACCCTACTGATGTGGTTAGGGACTCAGAGATTTCCGGAAAACAACAACTCCTGGATGCGTTGGGAAAACTCTTCACTGTCTCTGAGGATGTCAATGTGTGTTTGTACTGTGGTAGCACCAAACATGGTCATCTCGAATGCGAAAATGAAAAGAAGGATGAAGTCAGAAAGGTGCTAAAGGCCGTCCGGGCGTCGCTCGAGGCTGATAGTCCCACATCTGATGACGTCGAGATGGAACCACCTGAGCACAGAAAGGACGGATCAGGTTCTACGGAAGGGTCAGGGCAAACGGATGAGCCCACAAAACCAAGGTTTGGTGAATACCAGTGGTACGACAACATCAGGACTATGTCCGAAGTCGGAGACCTGGATGAATATGGTAGGTTGTGTATTGAAGGGCGTGATGTTACCAAGCTGGGACCCCAAAATGTCGTTGATCTCAATGAAGTGGTCCGGGACGCTATTGTCAGAGGAGGAGGTGACACTTGGTCAGTACCAGAGTTCCTCGCAAACTACTCCGACAACAACATCAGAAAACCCTTCTACAAACTGATCGAAGCGCCGCGAGATGGTTTCTTGAAAATCATCCCCACGACGGGAGCCCACTTCTTCAACTGCTTCTACTTTGGCGGTGTGCAGTATGCGGCAAACTATCGCTTCGAAACCGGTAATCGGCTCGACAGCTATGAGGACAAGGTGAGCATCGCACTGAACAGGATCCTACGACACAATGTGGGGAAAGCCTCAGAATCACAAAGCTTGGTTTGTGACGATGCTGGCTGGGTACCCATTGAGGATGTACTCAAGTGTGAGTCAATCTGGAGACATGAACACCAACGTTGGCCGCATGTCTTCCTCGCCCCCAAAGGGAGAGCAAACGATCGAAATGCATGGAACGTGAAAGAGGCGAGCAACCGCATGGCGTTGCTGTTCAAGATCATGTTCCACTGTGCCCGATACGGACGTCGTGTACGTGAACAAATCTTGGCGTTCGGGATCAACAAGGACATTGATCGCAGCAGCCTGACGTGCATTGACAACAACGTCAACGCGGACACGCCTATTCCTGACGAGGGGCTATTGCTCTATCCAGTTGCAGTTCGCGCTCCAACAGGGCACAAGGAGGGATCCTCCAGAGACGACGTCTTATTGATGTCATCCTTGCTCTCGCATCCGATTGCGCCCAATACCATCATGTCAATGCCGGTTTGCTTCCACATCACGAAGAAGACCAACCTTCGAAGCATTTGGAGGGAAGGACTGATTCCTGGAGGTCTTGGGGAGGGTCATCGTATGTTCACGTTCTTCAATCCATACGTGCCGTGGGATCATCGCTCATGGACTATCACGAAGAGCGTTGACACACGAAAAGGGGACTACATCTGCCTCTACATCCCGACCGAGACCCTGATGGTGGAGTACGGTGGTCGATTGACAGATTCGGGACAGATCGTTTCGCCAAAGATCATCCCGTTCTCAGCGATCAGAGGGGGATGGATTCAAGATCCAAAGGATCAAAACAACAAGACATGGCTCCGGTTGTTCGTTCCGTCGGGCGACGACCAGGTAGTCCGGTCAGGCACTATCAAGTCAAGAACTGTCGCCACCAAGGAGTCCATTCTGAGGATCGCAAGTCAATGCATCGACGCCGAAAAGCAACCGTATGACGAGATCACCATGGATGCAATGAACATCGTACACCAATTCAGGAACAATCTCATTGAAGCTGGTGGACAAGAACAATACCTCGCCCGCATCAAGCTGATCGACTACATCGTCGAGCGCAAGAGGGTGGAAACTTCAGGTTGCCGTCATTGCCCTCATTGCCTCAATGAGACGCCAACGAAATTGGCAGTATGTCTAGGATGCTGGACAGAGCTTGAGAGCTGTGGAATTCGACCTTATAGGTTACAAGCTCCCGAAGACGATGAAGACGAAGCCACAAAGAAAGAGCTCGACGAGGAGGTTCGCCGACAGGAAGAATCGTTGTTCGAGGATACGGTCCACCAAGCACAGGAAAACGTTCCTGAATCCAACGATTATGGCTTCAATCCTGACGAAGTCGACTACAACGAAGGCGATGATGAGGGAATGGCTCAGGAGGAAGAGACTCAGCAGGAAGACGACGAGATTGTTGAGGAGGACGACGATGATGACATGAACGTCGAACCTGAGAAAGAGCCTTCAGACGAACTGCCAGTATGGACCAAGAATCTTGTGCCTGGAAGCAAGGGTTTGCCAGGAGATGGACTAGTAAACAATGATGTCTCCGAGGCCGCGGCTCACTTGTACGACAATGCCGTGATGTCAAAGATCATCGCAATGTTCAGACATGTTCAGACTCTACTACAACCAGAGAGTCACTTTGACCCCAGAGGAATACTATGCGTTGATGACGGCCACCAAGCGAGTCCGACTGGACCTGGACGACTTCTGCCCCTACACGGGCGAAGATCAGGATGGCAAACTCAAGCGGCCGACTGAGCAGGAATTGGACGCACTCTTTCAGGAGAAAGGGAAGACGAACTCATGGTCAGAGGGAGGATTGATGTACTCTGGGCGGCCGAGAAACATGATGATGCCTGTCATCAAAACTCTAGAAGTTTACGAAAAGATGATGGAGTTTCTCATATGTGCCGGGTACACTCCCGAGTCCTTAGGTTTCCTCATGCCAATGACGAAGATGCAGGGAGATGCAAAGGAGAAGCAGGAGATGAGGGTGACCATTAGCAACTTCCTCCGACGATTGATGAAGGGAACCTTTCCCGAATATGAGTCATACACCTTCTTTCGTTCCGGGAGCCACGGCTTCCCCAACTGCATTGAGCTCCCAGCTTTCTCGGTATATCTGAGTCTGAGAGAAAAGGAACAAAGGGTGGAACTACTCTTCGCTGCCCAACAATGCGGTATTCCATTACCTCGCAACTTCATCGGCAAGATAGCTTACGCCATTCAATTTGCTGAGTCCGAGGCGATGAGGGGAAAGTCCGAAATGAAAATAAAGATGGCTCCGAACCTGGGGAACGAAGTGGTAGGTAAAGTATTCAAAGCAGTCGGGGACAGTGCCAGCACCAAGCGTGCCGCTGCGGACGCGAAAGCCAGATCATCAACACAGCCTTCACAGAAACCTGAAGATACTGGTTCAGCGTCATCATCGGCCAGTGCACCAAAGGCTAAGGCCATGCCGAAGTCTTATGAACCACCTAAAGCACCACCTGCGAAACCAGCATCGCCGAAAGCTGCTCCGAAACGTGCGGCAGGTTGGGAGAAATCTCAAACGACACCTCAGTGGAAGAAAGTCCGCCGTGAGGAGTAGATCAACCACCTCTGTCCATCCAAGTGATCACTGGACTATAAGATGTCTATCGTCTTTGTGAACAGATGATCAGGAAAAGACCAATTGAGAGGACTCTGAGCGAGGCAGTAGACTAATTCGATTAGGTTCCATGTTCTCACTATTCCCAATCTGCACGATTTTCTTTTTAGCAATGTGCACGTGAATTCACTAGTTAGCGTCAATTGCTATTCTTGGTGGAGCAGTCAACTTCCGTCGTCGATGGGGTGACTTGCGAAGCCGTAATCGTAGAGTAGCTGCAAGCTAGTGATAATTTGCGTTGTACAGCTCGAACTTGCGCTGACGCATTGCATGCCATAGAGTAGGCAACCCCGGATCCACTACGCTCGTCGGGTGTGGGTGAAGGGGGAGCCGAATGGTTTGCGTGTACAAAGGCGTAATTCGTGCACCACAAACAATATAATTCAAAGTTCCCACTCTCGTGCCTGCGGTGCGAAGCCCCCGTAGGCATGGGGGGTGCTAAAGGGAACTAAACGGTACTGCACACATGTATAAGCATGTGAAGTAGGCCTGACATGACGCCAAATACTTGGCTCAAGTCGCAAGGGAAAACGGTGTTCGCGCTGCCCAGCAATGCTGCCGGGATTCTGGCTACCAACTCGTTAGGGACTCCAACATCTACAACCAGATATCCAGGAACAAGGATTAAAATTGTTCACATATACAATCATCTGTAAATGGAGGCTTTAATCCGGAACGCCATTGTAAATGGAGGTTTTAATGGGAAAATCAATTATAAGTGGAGTTGGTTGGATTGCCCTCGGTCATCCGATTTGTGGCATCCCTGGAGTGTATGATTGGGACGTTGGTAGACGTTCTGTGGGTTTGGTTGATGGGTTCCGGGTCCGGTGGCGGGTCCAGGTCGGGTTCCTTGGGATCCGGTGAGTAGGGGTGGAGATCGAGAGGTTGAGTGGTGGGTTGGTGTTGGGTTCGTGGTCGGTTCGTGGCGGAGGGTTGGTAGGGCAGGGGTTTGTTGGTGGGTTAAAGAATGGGTTGATAGGTTCTTCATAGTACGAATGGATGGCTTCCAAGTTGAATCGCGGTAAGTTGAATTGAAATGTTCGATTTCATTCGGTCCGTATTGTATGGATCGATATGCGGTCGTATATTTTAATTCGGTCTGGCGTGATGCGATGCGATTGATAATTTTGTTTGATTCTTTCTTCGTTCGTGGTTGGGCCAAGTATGCCCGCTCCGTTCCTCTCTATCCAATTCTCTGGGTGTGGGCGGTTCTGGTTGCGAAGCGGCTCGAATAAATTCAGCGATTAAGAGAGAGAGAGAGGGAGAAATTCAGCGAAAGTCATTGAGATGGGTTAAATAAAAATATGCACCAAAACCTTCGATTGTACGACCTGGAACCTTTCCCTCAAAATAATTCTATACGACGTGATGGTCCGAATCTGAATTTCCAACCCTGAAAATCTCCATAATATAATCGATACAACTGGTGTCAATACGATCTTGCTGTTGCTGTTTTCCCATCCCATATTCTTGTTGCAAGGACAGCAGTGCCCACGTTTTCCACCCAGGTTGGTTTGGCCAAATCAACCGGCTCTGAAGCATGCCGGCGACAAGGCAGGACCCTGATCATGCTCCAGTGAATCCATCCCTGCAATCCCAACTTGGTCGACGGGCGGCCCGACATGCACAGCGCGCACGTCGCAGGTCTTGGACGGTGAGAAGTGGATCATGTTCTACAACTGGCCGGCTGAGCAGTAGCTTTCGCTAACGTTTGGCTGGGTCACTTTGTGGTGTGCTTTTGTTCATGGCGATATTTAGTTTGGAATGAATTTATGAACCAGCCTTGATGTGGTATGTTTTGTGATTCATTGCTTATTGTGATGATCACATATTCACCTGCAAAAATGTGGGTATTACATAATATGACTGGCAAGTATTGGTAAACCGTTTATTCATTGCAGGCAGTAGGGGGGCATGAATTTTCACCGGGCCGCATAGGGCCGCATAGCGCCGCATAGCGCCGCATAGCGCCGCATAGCGCCGCATAGCCCCGCATAGCGCCGCACAGCGCCGCATAGCACCGCATAGCGCCGCATAGCACCCCATAGCACCGCATAGCACCGCATAGCGCCGCATAGCGCCGCATAGCGCCGCATAGCGCCGCATAGCGCCGCATAGCGCCGCATAGCGCCGCATAGCCGCATTGACGATGACATCATGGCCCCGACCCCGCATTGCCCCGCACACCCCCGCACACCCCCGCATAGCCCCGCATGCCCCGCATAGCCCCGCATAGCCCCGCATGGCCCCGCATGGCCCCGCATAGCCCCGCATAGCCCCGCATATATCATGATCTCTTTTGGGTGCTGCTCGGGGGTAACCATGTCGCATATGTAAATCTACGCGCAAACACCCCGATTCGCCCACACCCCTTCTATGCTGTACACTTGGGGATATCAAACGTTAGACTTTACATTCAATTGGGGAGATCAACAAGGGTATTTAGGGAATATAAATTTCCCACCCCCGTTAAACTTCTACATTCATTGAAGATCTTCAATAAGGGTTTAATTCTCCCACCCCCGTTAAACTTCTACATTCATTGAAGATCTTCAATAAGGGTTTAATTCTCCCACCCCCGTTAAACTTCTACATTCATTGAAGATCTTCAATAAGGGTTTAATTCTCCCACCCCCGTTAAACTCTTACATTCATTGAAGATCTTCAATAAGGGTTTAATTCTCCCACCCCCGTTAAACTTTACATTCATTGAAGATCTTCAATAAGGGTTTAATTCTCCCACCCCCGTTAAACTTCTACATTCATTGAAGATCTTCAATAAGGGTTTAATTCTCCCACCCCCGTTAAACTTCTACATTCATTGAAGATCTTCAATAAGGGTTTAATTCTCCCACCCCCGTTTAACTTCTACATTCATTGAAGATCTTCAATAAGGGTTTAATTCTCCCACCCCCGTTAAACTTCTACATTCATTGAAGATCTTCAATAAGGGTTTAATTCTCCCACCCCGTTAAACTTCTACATTCATTGAAGATCTTCAATAAGGGTTTAATTCTCCCACCCCCGTTAAACTTCTACATTCATTGAAGATCTTCAATACGGGTTTAATTCTCCCACCCCCGTTAAACTTCTACATTCATTGAAGATCTTCAATAAGGGT
>CAMXCT020001716.1:53571-135583 GCA_947184155.2 Cladocopium goreaui | reverse complement strand
GGATAGGAAGGATAGATATTGATATAATGATAGATAGGATAGATAGGATAGATAGGATAGATAGGATAGATAGGATAGATAGGATAGATAGGATAGATAGGATAGATAGGATAGATAGGATAGATAGGATAGATAGGATAGATAGGATAGATAGGATAGATTAGATAGATTAGATAGATTAGATAGATTAGATAGATTAGATAGATTAGATAGATTAGATAGATTAGCTAGATTAGATAGATTAGATAGATTAGATAGATTAGATAGATTAGATAGATTAGATAGATTAGATAGATTAGATAGATTAGATAGATTAGATAGATTAGATAGATTAGATAGATAAGATGGATAACATGGATAACATGGATAAGATAGATAAGATGGATAAGATGGATAAGATGGATAAGATGGATAAGATGTATAAGATGGATAAGATGGATAAGATGGATAAGATAGATAAGATAGATAAGATAGATAAGATAGATAAGATAGATGAGATAGATGAGATAGATGAGATAGATGAGATAGATGAGATAGATAAGATAGATGAGATAGATAAGATAGATAAGATAGATAAGATAGATAAGATGGATAAGATAGATAAGATAGATAAGATAGATAAGATAGATAAGATAGATAAGATAGATAAGATAGATAAGATAGATAGATAGATAGATAGATAGATAGGTAGATAGATAGATAGATAGATAGATAGGATAGATAGATAGGAAGGATAGATAGGAAGGATAGGTAGGAAGGATAGATAGGAAGGATAGATAGATAGGAAGGATAGATAGATAGGAAGGATAGATAGATAGGAAGGATAGATAGGATAGGAAGGATAGATAGGATAGGAAGGATAGGAAGGATAGATAGGATAGGAAGGATGGATAGGATAGGAAGGATGGATAGGATAGGAAGGATGGATAGGATGGATAGGATGGATAGGATAGATAGGATAGATAGGATAGATAGGATAGATAGGATAGATAGGATAGATAGGATAGATAGGATAGATAGGATAGATAGGATAGATAGGATAGAGAGGATAGAGAGGATAGATAGGATAGATAGGATAGATAGGATAGATAGGATAGATAGGATAGATAGGATAGATAGGATAGATAGGATAGATAGGATAGATAGGATAGATAGGATAGATTAGATTAGATTAGATAGATAGATAGATAGATAGATAGATGGATAGATAGATAGATAGGTAGAAAACTAGAAAGCTAGATAGATAGGTAGATAGATAGATAGATAGGGAGATAGATAGACAGACAGACAGACAGATAGATAGATAGATAGGTAGACAGATAGATCAATAGGTAGGTAGGCAGGTAGATAATCAGAGAAAGATAGAGAAACAGATGGAAAAAGAGAGAAAGAGAGAGAAAGAGAGGAGACCTCAAGCATCTTTCAGTCCATCAGTGGCTTCGCTCTGCCATCCCTGATTCACAACAACCAACCTCTCCTATAGGTTTCCTATTTTTGAAACTTCCGCCACCGCCTTGTGCGGTACTACTGGTATGCCACCGGCATACTCTCGTCTACCAAGATCCACAAACGCGGACGAAACACCACGTGGCCAGCGTACTCCACGCGGCCAAAGACCTTATCACACTCCCAGAGGCGGAAGATCCGGATATTCGGATAAACGCCGAGATAGCAACCGCGATACCGGTGAAAGAATCGGAGAAAAGCGTGACAGTCTCATTGAACATGCTTTCCGTTGTCCACTTGACTATTCTAGAACCAATGCTCAATGCTTTGTACAAAGTCTCCGTCAAGTTTTAAGAAAGCAAGGTGGGGTTCAGACAGAACATGACCATGATCTTTCTTTACAAGATCATACTTTTGAGACTGGATCGCGACATCTTTCATATCTATTCCGACATACGGATTTCTTACATGAAGATGGATCTCGTTCGCTTCATGAGATGCTCAATCATGGTCAAACTGCCAGAAAGATCCGAGCAATGTTCAATAATTGCCATGAACAACTGAAGTGGGTAAATGAAGCCGAAGTCCCGGCAGCCCTTAGAGGCAGAACGAATTCAATGAGATACCCTATGCCCCTGGCACATGTTATCTGCGATTCCAATAAATTTTGTGCCATGATTGGTTTCTGACACAAAACAATTTTGAACCAGCAAAGATTCCGGACCCGGATACTTGGTTTCAACCCGCTGACTTTTACAATGATTCTGTGCGATTGACCCAAGCTGATATCTTAGATGGATCCGGAATTGTTAGCGTCTTTATCCGTTTTGAGAATGGACATTCCAATGACATTCGAATTGAGTACACTCCCTTCAAGCCGGACCTGTACCCGAACCGATATCTGGTCCACGGTACTAATGAAAAGAACCTGAGCTCAATCTGCCAACGCGGACTACTGCCAGGTGGCACCCGTGGTGGTCGGAACCACGTCCATTTCGCCTTAGACTGTTGTCTTACGACTATAGTGGACGCATTGCGTCCGGAATCCGACTGTGTGATCATCGCCCGTCCGACTTGCCTGCACGGTGAATGATTACAAATCCGACATTGACATTGCCATGCATATTGCTCACCATCAATTTTTTTGGGAAAAGATAAGTGAAAATGAATCAAATGGTGTCACATGGCAAAGACGTGACTATACTCATTATGTGACAGCCCAATTGACTCATGAACTGATCATTGCAGACTTTTTGAACAGTTTCAGGCAGGCAAGAGCCGGACCGGCCAGGCCAGCCAGACAGGGTCCAACACCAAATGACCGCTCGCGAGGTCCTCCGACATCCCGTGAAGATGAGCGCGTCGAACAGATTCGGTCCAACATCGCAGAACGTTTCAAGAAAAGCACGCGTAAGGCCGCACAAAAGGAGTCGAGGACTTCGGTCGACATCTCCTCCTCTGAGACCGAAACGATGGCCCAGCCTGTCAAGCCGATTCTGGCTAAGGCGATGCCACAAAAGGGCAGAAGAAATCCGAAATCCCGGAAAGCTCTGCCGCAGCATCCAGCTCCTCTGCATCCGCTTCCATGTCAGCCGCAATCCCGGCGAAGGAAGACAGACGTGAACCTGTTAGATTATCCGCTGCTAAGCGTGAGACGTCTGCCCGCGTTAGGGAACTTTTTAAGGATGCAGATGCTGCCAAAGAAGTATTTTCTAAATTTAAACAAGAATGTACCGAAATTCAACGGTTTCAGCGTCCAGAAGGACCACAATGTTGCAAGAATTTTAGTGAATGCCTAGCAGAAGACGCTATGTTTTGGTGCCAGCCCTGTGGCTTTGCCTTCTGTTTGAATTGTCGTGTTCAAGGAAAAGCTTGTGACCATCACATCATCCATTACTCTTCCGAACGCGGAGCAAATTTTATGCCAGAAAGTATCAGTTCAAGGGATTCCCCCTTCGACGTCGGACAGATCATCGATACTGTTCTTGCACAATCCTCATTTTTCGGTGCAACAAGAAAGGAACACGAACGCACAAGACAAGAGAATTTTGAGGATATTGTTGAAGCTCTGAAACATGGAAGAAAATTTGGCAACAACTATTTTCAGAATTTTGTTCAATACGGAATTGAAGATATCCCTTTTCGGATTTTATCTATTCTCTTCCCAGCGGCAATCATGTACTGACGCTTGAGGAACATTTTCTTGAAGCACAAGATGCAACAGCTCTGCCAATTTGGCGCCCAGAGATCTTCTTCGAGTACCCTGATACTGAGCTGGAGGAGCAAGAGATTCTTGATCTCCTTGAATTGTTCAGATGTTGCTTGATGGGCAAAAGAGCTGTTTCTGTGGGGAAAGAGCTGTTTCTGTGGGGAAAGTCCGAAATGCGGAAAACCCCGAAGACACTCAAAAGGACAGTTACCAACTTGGTATCCTTACTCTCAACCTCGGACACATCAACCGTCATCCGTATATCGGAGGTAGTTCTAAGTTTCCATCCTGGGTCCGCAAGGACAACAACTATCGTGCTTTGCCATATTTATTTTTTCGCAATTCTGCTCATATTGTGACTCTTTGTGAAGCCAATGATGAACATGGCGGCATTGCCATTCATCAGCAACTTGCCTCTGATCATTCGATGATAGGTATGGTGGCCAACGCCGAAATCACGGCTCCGTCACTTGCAATTTTCAGTCGCGGCAACCATTTTTCCGTCACATTTATTGAGCTTATCGGTCACTACCAAGCTGAGACTTCCAGCAAAGAAGCACAAAACCGATTCTGGTTGCTTCATGGCGCGATTTTTCGTCTTTCATATGGCCACATTACGTCTGGTGAAATCATCGACCCAACAACCGGCATCGGAACAACAAAGCCAACTGACGTAACACCCAATATGAGCGCTGCAGTCAAGCCGCATCCGGCTCCACTGGCCTCAACACAAGATTCGCCTGATCTTTTTATCTGTGAGATTGATGGCCGATGTGATGCTCAGCATGCCGACCTGTTACGGCCGACTTCCGGCGCAGACACACATGACGTAAAACGTCTTGGTCTTGCAGAAGTCCATATTGGTGTATTCCACATTTATTCTTATGCCTGGTCCGACAGCTATTCTGAAGCCTGTGAAAAATGGCTACATGTTGTAGCCAATTGTGTGGAGCATCAAGTTGGTTTTCTTTCAGGCGACGTCAACCTTTTCGCCCAGCGCAGTTTCAAGAAAGATGACCACTCCGACTTTCGGACCTGCATCATGATTGATATTTTGGAGCGCTTTCTTCAAGAGATTAATTTGCAACGCAGTCCTTTAAATCGAATTTCCTATAATGTCGTTTCCTCCACGCAGGCCAGCCAGTATCTCCGAAGTATGGAAGGCGAAAGTGCCGACTGCGACTCAATGTTGTTAATTTCCCTATGTTACGGTAAGCAAACCGTTATTTCCGAAGAAAGAGGCAAGGAAGAATCCGCGTCCGCGGAAGAAGTTGCCGGCCCAGCCATTGGAGATGAGATCGTCCTCACGGACGTCGAACAGTTGAAGTATCTTTTAACTTACGATCTGGGCCTGAGAGAAACAGATGCCACATGGCACTCACCGCTTTTAGCATGACTCAAATTCGTGCACTCAAAAACATGCGCATTCGCTCCAAGGATTCCGAACATCGGAGAAGGACAAAATGGGAGGATCTCAACGTTGGGTACAAAGAAAGACGTGAAGAACGAAAGGCTGAGCGCCGTGAACGACACGACAGTGTCCCACCTCTGCGGAATGATTCATTCCGCAATGTGGATTCCGATACCCAACGCAGATCCAGATCTATGAGCCGAACTCCCGGCCAAGATCGCGCAGAAGTTCGTCCGCCTCGAACGCCACCAATGCCACCGCCGGTGAAAGCATCATGTGTGCAATTGATTGAGAAGACAACCGAGCACACCACCTCAACCACCGCCGGTGAAGGCTCCTCCGGTACCGCCACCGCGGCCATCCAGGTCGAGCAATGTACAGAGGTCTAATGCACAAAGACAAATTCCAAGCCGCTCCCTTGGTACCTCAGGTACCACACCACCATGGCGTGAGCATGAGGAGCGACGCAATCGCGTCGGAAGAGAGCGTTCAGAGACACCGCAAGGTCGAAACACCCGGACACGAACCGAGACACGGTCGTCCGCTGGTGGACATTGGACAAACACTGGGAGGTCGCAAAGGGAACGACCAATCAATGTTCCTGAACCTCCTGCGCCGCCGACCCGCATGTCGGGCACGCAATGACTTAATTCTGGTTATCCCAATGTGCCAGAACCACCATCATCGTCGACATCAGACCGATCTCGCGGTCCAGGTTATGTTCAACCGCCATATTGGCGTACCAATCCGCGAACTCATGTCGTTGAGTACGCACAAGGCTACTATGCTCCATACAACAGATGGATGTTGCGTTCTGATGGAGTATGGATAGATTTACTGCCACAAACGCCTGACCAAAGTATTTTCTTTCACCAGCCGTCAACCCAGACAAGAAGAAACGAACTCTATCTCTATGGATACTCGTTCTCAATGGGCTTATAGATTTTTCTGAACCAAAGAGCCGAATTACGGCCTGCCAGCAGATCCATTTTTTGTGTCTTCGGACAACTACGTTTCACAGCAGAGTACAAGCTGAGCGCTTCTTGTACAAAAAGTCAACTGCATGTTTCGACACGAAGAAAATTTGTGTTTGTTTGCAAACAATTTTTGGGGACGTGTCTACACAATGCATGCATGACAGTTTGCATGTAGTACATGACATGTTCACATAATTCATTCCATATTCATTCTATCCACTGCGCCACTCCGTGGCTCAAGACTTGCTTGCATACCGCAGCAAAAAGGTGTAGCTTGCCGCCGCGCTGACCACAAGTGTTCTAGTGTAGATCCACGGCTCCCTCAAGATGGGGATTGCTACCTCACCCTCCCTTCCCTCCCCCCCTCCCTCCCCCTTCCTCCCTTCCCTCTCCCTCCCTTCCCTCCCTCCTCCTTCCTCCCTTCCCTCCTTCCCTTCCCCAGGAAAGCCTTCCCTCCCCTCCCTTCCCTCCCTTCCCTCCCTTCCGTCCTTCCTTTCTTGCACCTTTTTCTGTCCATCCCCTTCCATCCTTCCTTCCTTTGGTGCCATTTCCTTCCATCCTTCCCCTCTTGCCCCTTTCTCCACCCATTCCCTTCCATCCTGCCCTTTCTTTCCCATCCCCTTCTGCCCTATTCCTGCTCCTTCCGTCTATAGTCTCCGTGCAGTCCCCCACGCGCGTAGCAGACTAAACGAAGCATCGAAAACGTTTTTGGGGACAAACTGCCATTAACAAGGCTCACAACGCAAAGCTGCAGGACTGAAGCCAAATCCAGCAGCAAAGGCTCGCAGACTGCATGTAGCCGGCCTCACAAATCTCACAAAGAAGATCCGAAATAGGTGAAACAAACAAAGCCATGCGTAAAGATATCCTGCAGCAATCCCAAATTCTTTTTGGGCTTAGACTGGAATGCCTGGCAACCCAAGTCATCACCTAAAGCGCAAAGATCTCAGTGATGCCTCTTGCCGCAAAGGCCAAGCGATACCTTCAATCGTCTTGCTCAAAAGCTTCTTAAATTGAAAGTTCCGAAGGTCTACCGGAGCACAGCCACTGTCATCCAATGTCATCCAATGTCTGATTTATGTTTGAGCTTGTCAGCATTTGGCATTCTGTGGTCGGTCACAGTAGCCGCGCGGCCTATGTAGAAAGTTTCTTGGGCTCCACTGGTCCACGAGAGAAGTCTCGGTAGCCTGAAGCGGGGTTGCAGAAGCTGCCAACGGCAACAGCCGCTTCAGCTTGCCAAAGTTTGCACCTTCGTTACGGCTCTTCGTCTTGGATGAGGACTGCGACTCCTACAACCTCTTCCAAGCCAAGCAGTCTTACAGAGTTGCCTTTAAAAATCTGTATTTGTATATATATATCTATCTATCTATATATATATATATTTATTTATTTAGTTATACACACACACACACTTTTACCTATATATATATACGTATGTATACAGTATACTTATTTATTCGGCTTCCTATTGATTCATCCATAAGTTTTGGTACGTATCTATTTATGTAAATATAAATCTGTGTGTGTGTATCAATGTAAATAAATATGTATATATATACATACATATAGGTATGTATGTATGTGTGTATGTATGTATGTATGTATGTATGTATGCATGCATGCATGCATGCATGCATGCATGCTGTATGTATGTATGTATGTATGTATGTATGTATGCATGTATGTATGTATGTATGTATGTATGTACTCGTATGTACTCGTATGTTTTTTTAATGTGTTTATTTATACTTATAGCCTGCTATATTTGCAATCATATGTTTATTCTATATATATATAGTATGTGTGTGTGATAAATGTATTTCTTTAAATCTTTATATATGTATATGTGTGTCTAAATGTATATATTCCATAATTCCACATCACGTTGTTACGTGCTGATGCGCCCTTGTCTGTGCCACCAAGGCAGAACCAAAGCACTAGCAGCAAATGGTCTCATGGGTCCTTTTCTGCAGGCACAAGCTTATTTTGGACAAACGCAGGGGCTTCCTGCTATGAATACTGGCTGGAAATCTCATCAATCAACAATCTGATAGACTCAGGAGATTTGGTGGGACCGATGGGATCTGTCTGCTCTTCAAGTTACTGGCATCAGCAAAACAAGGTACATAAGCAGCAGGAAGCAACCACCATGGAACTGATCGCGTGTTACGAACAGATCCACGAGAAAGAACGAGAAGGTGTAGCAAGTGCTACGGGAGGTAGATTTCCAACACTCCCGATTACATGACCTATGATGCAGCAAAGCATGCCTGGCATGAAAGAATTTATGAAAGCATTTGCGACTGAAGTGAAGCTTTCCCTTTGTGTATTGCCGCATCACCCTACAAGTGCCCAAGGCAGGCAACCTGCAGGCGACCTGCAGGGAACGTGGGCCCCCTGCAGATCGTAAGCACTGTCAACTAAATCCAAATCTCTTTCGAAGTTGGCTACTCCTGGGCGGTTCCAGTGGGACATACTCTGGTGGTGGACCCCAGCCCGGTGGCAAGGGCGAGTTGAAGACAAACTTGCCACTTGGTTTTTGCCTCGGCAACAAGCAAAGGATCGATGGGACAAATGAGCTTGTGAGTAGGGCTAACGATCATCTGAAACTAGAACTGCTTCATGTTTGCTTCAACTATATATTTTACTCTGACAAGCACCTTTGGGGCCAAAAGGGGCAAGGGAAATGCGATTGCATGCGGCTGCTGCGTCACTGCTGCGCTAGGTCCGCTAGGTATGGGGAAGCCTACAACTTGCAACTGAGCCTCTCTCTGATCCGCAGTATGTGGCTAGTCTCAGCCTTTCGCATTCCTCGGCTGCAAGCGAACTGACAGGTGTTTCAGCCAGATATGTTTGTAATAATATATATATATACACATGTGTGGTAATCAGCCAACACAATAAATAACACTGACCGTATGCGTCGTAATAAAATATAAAATAATATAATATGATATAATATAATACAATAAAATATAATATTATATAATACAGTACAATAAAAAAATATAATATAATATAATAAAATATAATATAACATAATATAATATAATATACTATAATATAATATACTATAATATAATACACTATAATTCAATATAATATAATTTAATATAATATAATATAATATAACATAATATAACATAATATAATATAATATAATACACTATAATTCAATATAATATAACATAATATAATATAATATAATATGTATATACACTTCGTTGTGTTCAGCTCCACTGCGCTGTTGTGACATTGCCAACTTGTTAGACCTCGGTCAAGCTTCGAGGGCTTGCCCCTAGTGGTGCAAGGGCGTTCAGCTTGGCCTGCACATCCAACCGCCGTGCATTCAGAGCCTTTTGCATACGGTGTGCAGTCCATTCCACCTTGCTGATCCCCAGCTCTTGCCAGGTCAACCTCAAGGCTGGGCGGAGGGAAAGTAAAACACACCCTCCCGCAGCAACCAGTTCTTGGGCCAAGAGAAAAAAAAAGACATGCAAACAATGCAAACTCAAAGTGGAGGCACACGTTGCCAGGGTGCACCAGCGTCCGGAAGAGTTGCTTTGCTTCACCATGTCGACAATACTTGAGGAGCTGGGCTACTGCAGCTTGAAATTCGACCTTATCATCAAAGGAGAACGCAAAGTGTACATCTGAACAGCCTTTGGATTCTTTCATATTCTTTCATTCTGCGCTTCATCCTCCCCATTCTCCTAACTCTTAAGTTATATTTATAAAAGAGGCCTGCCTGCACTGGGCGCAAAATGATATACCCACTCTACGACTCCACGCCATCCGCCCCATCTGAAGCGAACAAGTGGCCAGCGAAAGCTCCCCGCTTTTGTTGGCATCGATTGCCTCGAAGGCTTGCGGCAAGGAGCCAAAGGTCTTGATCAAAAAGACCCGGAACTTGCGCACCTCCTATGGCATCTGCAACGGCGCTCGCAGCCAAAACCGTCGCTTGAGAAACAAAGGGTTCTGTGAGTGGAAAGTTGTCATTGTAGATTGATGTCCATAGGGTGAAGGACGAACACGCGACTATGACTATGCAAAGAACAAGAATATGGGGGAAACGTTTGAAAAAACGGGGTGTAGAATGGAGCAGAAAGAGAGGGACGGGACGAATGGCAAAAAAAAAAGTTTTGCACAAAAGAACGAGAGCAGATCCCATACAAGCAATAATTCAACATTCCAACGCGGACAGCGCAAGAAACTCACGGACAGATGGAAAAAGAAAATGTCATCGGAACATGCTATCGTCTGTCACGGCTTGTGACAACGCCTCCAAGGAGGTGGTGTGTTGTGCCTGGTATTCCTTTTGATGTCTTCGAGAGCTGCGTTGGTGTAACAAGGTAGGTACATACTAGCAGCGCAAACAGTTGAAGCAGGGCATCCAGCGTTGAAGTATGGCCAAGGCATGGTATGGTAAAATTTGCTGCTAGCAATGGCGTAATCCTTTCTGAACCTGCAAGCTTGCATGGTGGCATTTCTATCAACGCCGGCAGCAGATGCGGCAATTCACACACAACAAAGTAAAGCACTGCAACCACTCAAGCAACCTACCACCTGGACGAGCAGCCAAGTGCAACTTCCAAGCGTACTGAATAAATTGAGAAAATGTATGTGATTCTCACACTCATTCCTCTGAACATGCAACGCACCCAAGCAGCTCTACTAACAAAGCATTGGAGAAACGCCCTCATCACCATACATTGACCTCAGGTACCCCCCGCATCCCTCGGCCAACCAATCCGGGGCAAAATGCAGTCGGAACATCAATAAAAGCGTGCAAAGCAAGTGTCCGTGCACAAGCTTTTGGCGAACGCCGCTTCATTCACTTCTGCTCTGCACCCGATGCACACCTTGTAGAAACAATACATGAACCACGGGTGGCGGTGGACAGAAGCTACGCCATCGCGTCATGGTTGTGACGGCTTGATGGACACGAGGAGGGTGGAGCAAAGTTATTCAAAGGCGTGTCAAGGTGTGCCAAGGTCTGCATCATGGCTGGTATCCCGCAAGCCTGTAATCAATATTGGATTGTTTCCGGAAAAAGTCACCTTCGGCACTGCACCAAAACAAGGCAAGAAACCACATTATTTTCCACACACAGTCGCGCCAGAGTTCTTTCCATCATCTCGCAGGAGGACGCGCTAGGCCAAATATTGGAGGAAAGCGTCGTGCACATTGTGAGTTGACCAAGTTAGTTTAGTTGCATTCTGGTGCCAGAACAACCGAAGCGGCTGGCTTAGTATTAGAGGTAAAAGTGTTACGTTTGTTGTACAACTTTCTCCATAATAGCCTCTGCAGTGCGCTTCGCAGAGGGGGGAGGGTCAAGTGAAACTTCACGCGAACAAAGGCTGAGTTGCCCAGATCCCCAACACGATCATTTTGCTAGAAGAAGAGCAACTCCAGCTCGCTACCGCTAGCTTTTGTAATGCATTCAAATGAAGCTAGCAAATGGTCTGAAGAGGTCTGAAGCTGTTGGCAGCGTGCTGCAGCTTTGTCTCCTCGTCCCAGTCCACAGACACCCGATTGGAGTACTCTTCACTTCCGAACAAATCTGAGGATCTGCTCGGGTCCAAGACCCTCGCTGTCAGGAAAGGATCTCGATTCACCCAGCGTACTCCAAGGCGTCTCCTTTCTGCCTTCTTTCGCTTTGTTTTTTCCCAGCTCTGCAAGAAAACGATGTCCTGGAACACACCAAGAACAGATGAGATAAGCTGCTTGCCACACAGCAAATCACGGCAAGCTGAATGTCTTGGAATGAAAATTCAAGCAGGGCCAGGTGGCTCTCCAGCCAATGACCTGGAAATCCTGCACGCAGCTCTCCACCAGCAAACCTTACGATGGAACCTCTCCCTTGGAAACCTCACTTCTCAAAGGGTAACACGGGAATTGAACTTCCGAAGCTTGAATTGGGTTCTGTCTTGAAATCACCTCTCCCCGCGGCGAAGCTTGCATGTTCCCAACACAGCTGATTTCCTGACACATTTGCGTCAGATTTGTGGTGGTTCTTGGCTCATTTTCAAAACCCTGCCAAGTTTTAGTTGCCTCTCAAAAGTTTGAAGGAAACTTGAAATTACTTCAATTGAATCAAACTATATATGTTATTTTCTATTCAAAGCTCTTTGGTCTTGAAGGTTCAGCTCTAAGGTCCTCCACAGACAGGTTGCGACTACCGCCTCTCAGCAGGAGATGTTCAAAGAGTTCCTTGACCTGTCGACGGAGATTCGACGCCCGATGCAATTAAACGTGTCCAAGCAACCACTGGTACCCATTCAGCATTTCCAACTCTCGAAACAAACGGAAACTGACATAAACACATTATCCCTCAAAAGCATGTGATAACTCAAACCCCCAATCATGGAAGCATTTGTCAAAAGTTCGTATGGAGATGAAAAGTGCTCCGCGTGAAGATACATCAGAAATGGAAGAAAAACTGAAAAATTTGCCTCCTCCTCATCTTCGTAGCCTAAAGCTTTGCAACCTTCCAGGAATAGTGGAAGGCCAACATGGTTGCTCCGATCTTTGTCCATCACCACCTGAAACAGGGAACTATGAAAATAAAAAAAGTGCCGTGCACTCGTCTCAACTCACCTGAAATCACTGACTGCTTAATTAAAGGAAATTTCCATAGAGGAAACTCCGAGTTACGGACGTTCACATTCTCACTAGCCCAAAGTTCATTAAGTCCAGTTGGCACGCGCCTGAAGTAGAGAAGTAGTTCAAAAGATCATTAAGTCTAGTTGGCACGTACCTGAAATAGAGAAATCGCATGAAATCGCTTAAAAGATCATTAAATCTAGTTGGCGTGTACCTGAAGTAGAGAAGTAGCTCACAATATCATGAAATCTAGTTGGCATGCACCTGAAGTACAGAATTAACCCAACAGATCATGAAGTCTAGCTGGCATGCGCCCGAAGTAGAAAAGTAGCTCAAAAGATCAGTAACAGAAGAGTAGAGTAGAGCAGGATACAATAAACTGGAGTAGAGGAGACCGGAGTAGAGTAGAGAAGAGAAGAGTAGAGGCAACCAGACTAGACTAGAGTAGGGCAGGGCAGAATACAGCAGACAAGAGTAGAGCAGAATACAGACAAGAGTTAGTGTACGGTAGTAGAGCAGAGTAGGCTAGAGCAGACTAGAGTGAATAGAGGAGAATAGAGTGGAATGAAGCAGGATAGACTAGAGAGGAGAAGAAGAAATGATGTGTTTTTGCGTGGAGTGTAGTAGTGGTGGTTGTAGTTGAAATGCTACAAAACCCTCACGTTTTGCTCCCTTTTTAGCAAAGTGCAGAATCCCTTGCGCCTGCGACATCCGAGCGTCCAAAAGTGCTCCGTACTCCTAAGTTTTTTCCACTTTTGACCTCGAAATGTGCTTCGCCCCACAACAGCGCGCACTTTTTCGACATCTCAACTTCAAAAAGTGCTCTGAACCTGGTGTGTTTTGTGATGTGCTTCGCACCGCAACGGCGTGCACTTTTTCGACATCACAACTTCTGAAAATGCTCCGAAGCTGAGTTGCTTTGTACATCTTGACTTGGAAATGTGCTTCGCGCCACAACGGCGTGCACTTTTTCGACATCACAACTTCCAAAAGTGCTCCGAACGTGAAGTGTTTGTAGCTTTTTCACTGGCAAACGCGCTTCGCGCCACAACGGCGTGTAATTTTTCATCTCTCATCTGGCCAGATGGCTCCGCACCCGCCGCTTTAGCGAGCCTACTTTTCGACCCTCTGGCGCCACAAATCATTGGGAAAACACAGTGAATCGCGACTTTTCTACCTTTTCCCGCCTGCGTCTTCTTTCTTCTGACTCTTTCTCTTCTCTGATCTTCTCTCTTCTGCTCTTCTCTTCTCTGACTTGTCCCACCTCTGCTTTCCATATGTCCATACTGTCGGAAGTTTGACTTCTAAACTTCCTTCGATCAATATACTATCTTTGTTCATGTGGGAAGTGATATGTTCAGTGTGTGTTAGTTGACATGACATGTTTTGCATCTTTTGGAGCCCAAACAATTGCAGAGGTCCTATGTCATGTTTTTTTCGAGGCACTTTACGGATGACACGGGACTTATGCATGTTTCTTTTTTTTCACTTTGCAGATGACATGGGAGTTCGCGTTTTTTGGGTATGTCCGACTACTCCCATGTCATCTGCAGGTACTATAAATGCAATATCGGCTCTGGAAGAAACATCAAGGATGCTGTTTTTGAAAGCTCGAGGCGCCAGAACAAAATCCATTTGCGCAAAGCGATCAGGGGACCATGGGGCCTTGAATCCTTTCAGTCAGAACCTCTCTTTAAAGGTACATGTTTTGTGTGTGTAAAAGCTTGCTCTGTGTAAAAAAGCATCTCTGTGTGTAAAAGCTTCGCCGTGTAAAGGCTTGTGTGTAAAAGCTTGTTGCGTGTAAAAGCTTGCTGTGTGCAAAAGCATCTGTGTGTAAAAGCTTCTGTGTGTAAAACCTGGCTCTGTGTTGAGCGGAGCTGAGAAGATGTGGCAAGAGGTGAGAAGAGTTGAGACGAGTTGAGAAGAGGTGGGCAGAGGTGAGAGTCGCTGAGAAGAGTTGAGAAGAGCCGGGAAAAGGTGAAAAGAGTTGAGCTGAGGTGAGAAGAGATGAAAAACTTGAGGGCTGTTGGAAAGAGTTGTTAGAAGAGAATTGGGAAGAGCTGAGATAGCCTGAGAGGAGCTGCGAAGAGCTGAGAAGTGGTGGCCACAGTTGAACAGGGGTGAGGCAAGATGAGGACGATTCACAGAACAGAGTTGAGAGGACGTGAGGCTTCACTCCAGCTCCTATAGGCTGCTGGAAACTTCCGCCAGCCGCCTTGTGCGGGTTCTACTTTGTAGAAAGAAAGTGCCGAGATTGTGTTCTTTGGTTCACGTACAGGCACTGCTTCTGACTGCCTTTGCTCTGACATGGCGGGGCCTTCCACATGTGCTCTATTGACTTGTGGTTCATCAAGCTCATCACTCGAAACTTCTCAAGTGCAGCTGCAGCTTTGCGATCCAACTCATCAAATGAAATAGTGCCTCCACATCACAAGCACGGTTTGGTCAGGCCAAGAATCAGAATGTCCACTGCAACCCGAAATTTTGCGCCTGAGTTTCCACCTTCAAGCAAGTGCCAAAGTGTCCGGATGTTGCCCACGTAGCCCAGCCTCCGGAGTGCCTGCAGCCAAGAAGGCGGAGAAAATGACGCCCCTTCCAACATCATCATCATAGACTATTTCAATTTTATTCTTGTTCACCTGGGAAATACTTCAAATCTGACAAGTGAGCATCTGATGCATCTGAAGCATCTGCTTCCAACACCTCGCAGAACTCTCGCATGTCCATCTTGCCGCTGCCATCGACATCCAAGCCCAAGCGCCATGCACGAGAGAGGGTGCCAAATTTCGATACTAGCGCCTTGGGTCTTAACGACATATCAGTTGGAATTGTGGAAACAAGGCCGCCTCGCACAGTTTTAACACTTGGCCCTAGGCACCTCATCAATACCTTTGGCAGCAGTCCTCATCCAAAGAACAACCCAGCTACATAATGTATCATAATGTTATGAAATCAAATTTAAGCTAAAAATTGAGCTGGGCGGCATCCTTAAACTCGTCGACCGCATTGCCACCACCAAAGAAGGTGCTAGAGGTCCTTGAGCCGCCTTCCACCAAGCCAGCCTCCACCATCATACGACGACGCAAATGTGGACCTGGAGTAGAGCATTCGTAAGGGAAAAAAACAAACACATCAAACACCTTAGGAGCACCGTTGCCATCCAAAACATTCTGAAACCACTCACTGCACATTGCTCTCTTGTCGGCCCAAGCGACCGGAATTCCACCACATGATGCCGTGGCGAGATGGAACTCATGACACGCGCTACAAGACAATCCTTCTACCTTGGCCTGGTGAGCCCAAATGTTATGGAGGAGCCAAAGCCTGAATCACACAATGCTCAAATCATCAAATCAATTCAATCAAGAATAACCAGGCAACTCAAACAGATAGGCCGCTAGGCCATATAGATTTTCATCATGGAAATGTACACTTAGAATCTCACTGGGCCGCACCACAAACAACGTAAGTGGGCCGTACTAATGAATCTATGCGAGGCACTTCTCGAAGGTAGTTAACACACGGGGCAGCCCAATGCAAACCAAGAGCCGCATACTTGCCGTCTGCAACTGTCGGGTGGCCGATGTGAGCAGTGTGCAAGCCTGACAAGCAGGTCACCATGCTCAGCTCTTCATCTTTGGCTTTCAAAGTGTGAGATTCTGGTGAAACTCTGATGGTTGCCGTCTGTGATGGGCCACGTTGCTGAAGCTGTGAATTCTGACAACTTCTTGCTTCCCAGTCACGGATCTGATGCATACGGCCTGTCACCAACTGCACGGCCACCAAGCATAGGGCTGAAGTGCCAATCATGCAGTAGCTCAAGGTCTTCAGTCCTTGGACACCGAAACCTAAACTTGGAACGAAAAAGGAACATATTTGCAGAACTGTTTGAGTGGTACGTCTGGTTCAACAACTAAGGGAAAACCCTCCAATAAACTCACATAAACCGTACACCAACCCCAAACCGACCTTGAATAAACCTAAACCAACCCAAAATAGACCCGAAATAAACCCTATGTAAATAAACTTAAAAACCAACCCTGAGTCGTAGTTGCTGAACCGTAGTTGTTGAACTGGCGGCAAGGGTATATGATTTCTGAACCGGTAATGTTGAAAAGTGAGTGGTTGCTGAACTGTAGTAGTTGCTGAACCGCGAGTTGTCAGAGATGGCTGAAAAAGGACAAAGAGGCTCGAAATCAAAGAGGAGAAATAGCCACATCTGGTCACTCTGTGCATTGCGTTGTTGCTGAAGCGGGGTTTGTTCGCCGAGTGTCTGCTGCATGCCACCCTGCCCTCTCCTGTCACCCTACTGTAGTCTGTGAACCCTCCTTGCAGAGTGTGCACACGGGCTGTCACAGGACCACGGCGCGGCAGCCAGCCGTGACAAAGCACAACGTATTCCTCGCTTCGGGGGCCGCTTGACATCCGCGTTTCTTTGATATTTAAGTTGAAAACGGCAATGGATGATCGGCTGCCAGACTGAACAAAGCCGCTCGATTTCAGGACTTGGCCAAGTCGCTCGAAGCATCTCGCCTCAGATTGAGCTGGCGACGGAGGAACGTTCCGTACCCAGGGTCATGGATCCATCCGCTTTGTGAAATATACGCGGAAGCAGGAGGCTGCAGGCCCTTCTGCTACATAAGCACATGCCCGTTGTGAAATCCTTTAACGACCATCAAAGTTACCTTTTTGAAGTTGAAGACGCAGGTCAAAGTAGGCAGCATATGTTTTTGCCACCAAGATGAGGCCAGAGCTTGGAACATCTAAACCTGCCAAACGGCTGAATCTTTCGATCTGTAACATACAGGCGGTGCCCCGCAGTCGCAGAGTGTCCAAGGGACTGAAGCTCTCAGGGCACCACTTCTGAGATCTTCTGAGGTCTTGACGGTGCAGAAAGCCCTTCGTGTTGGCCTCATCCTTCAGGAGGGGCCATTGACGAGCGGGAAAGATGTTTTGAAGGAAGGCTCCCAAGGGTGCTTCGCCTCAGACAATGTGGTATGTTTTTTTCGGGTCGAGGGGCTCAATGACTGAACCCAAGCGTGACAGCTGATTGTCATGATGTTGAATGACTTGACCTTTGGAGACGCTAACCTTCGGTACAGACCGCACATTCGACCCTACCGACGGCTCACATTCGACCCTATACTCCAATCAGACCACATGCGTTTTCATTTGACCCTGCCCAAATCTGTATTTTCAGGTTTCAGCAGGGGTAACCACTATTATCTCAAGTAGACTGATAAACTTAATGAATCCGGTAAGCTATGCGGCGCAACTCTATTTCTCTGAGCCGCAATGCTATAGTAGAGATACTATGTTACAGGGTGTTTTATGGGCATGTGCAAATTAAATACACCCCCCTCAGGTGAGCCGCAACGGCAAGACTGGCCAACTTACCATGGCGTGAGCTTTATACTCAGCCTTACCAACATGGCCCACATTCGCACATTGAGGGAAAACACCAAACGCGGCTATTGTACAAAAACAATCATCTGCACCGTGCTGGCTGATCTCAACATGTTTTCACCACTGCTCCCATTCAGCGCGACGGTAGCGAATGATCTTCTGGTACCAGACACCGTACCACTTCACCCATTCACCAGTCTCATTGCGTTCTTCTGCAGCTGGGGCAGGATTGTCAAGCCAAGCACGTGCCGATGCGGATGAGGATGCAGCTTCTACATTCGGAGTTGTTCGGGTAGCCGGATTAGCGGTGCCTTTTTTTGAGGGAGCTTGTCCAAATGCAGCAGTCTGCTAAGCTTTGCGCTTTGCCTCATTCTTCTCTTTGGCTCGTTGGGACTGCTTTTTCTTGTCTTCCACATTTTTGATGAAGATGTCAATGTTTTGCTCCTTGATGTATTTCAAATGTCGCGCAGCATCATGAACTGCCACAGAATCAACCCCGGGTTGGACAAAAGAAGGTTGTGAGTTGGGTTCCCTTCTAAATACTCAACGTACTCTTCATCTGAATAAGTTTCGGCTTTGAACATGTATAACCAGGGTTGTCCAAGGTATCGGAATCGATCTGGGGCATCCTTCTCATTGGCGATGTCGAGGTAGACAAGCCGCATGGCATTGTGCTAGAGCTGGGAAACCTCCGATGTGCCAAGACGAACCTGAGCTTTGGTCCTGTCAGGCTTTGGGAAGTGAGCCGACTCCAGCAATTCATAGCGCTCGCAGTCGTACTCATTGACGCCCTCATCCAACAAGCTTTCAGCGAAGGTGGCATCTTTCGAAAACCGGTCCAACACCGACTTGTAGCCAAGGTTCACCGCCCTCTCAAACCTGGATTTGGCACGGTTGAGAAGATCTGCCTCAGGACTCACACTACCACGTGCCTGATCGTCCAGAAGCCCGAGCGAATCCAACTGACTGTTGGTGATCTGCTGGAGGAACCCACCCTTGAAATCATAGTACAATCCAAGTTTCCTGAATTCTTCCTTTCTGCGCTTGGCGATCTTGGTGCGGTTGGCCTTTTGTGGCGTGCAGCATAAGTCCACAAATGTCACATTCAATCTGTCCTTTGAAAACCTCTGCGCAACATCTTGAGCAGGTGCTCGCTTCAATCTTCACTGGCTCCACCTTCGCGCTTGAGTCTTTCCCCTTCGGCTGTGCTTTCTTCACCAGGGATTTGGATTCTGCCGCTGTTTTGGAGGTCGTCGCACCCGGTGGTGGGTGTGATGGCTCCTTTGGCACCGCCTTTGGAGGAGGAGGTGCTTTCGGAACTGGCTCCAAAAATTTCGCTGCCGATGATGCTGCTGGCACAGGTTTGGGCTCGCTTGTTAGGCCTTCTTCTGTGCTGGCTGACCACTGGCAAACTTTTCAGCAGCTGGGCGCAGCTTTTGGGGTTTCTGCCTTTGGCACTTGTGGAGTTGCTCGTACAGCGCCAGGCCACTTGATTGGTGGCGATGGCTTCACTTTTCCTGGAAACTTCTCAACTGGGTCTGTCAGAGGGTGCTGCCACAGTGCTTGCGGCAAAGGGAGGTGAAGTGTTCGCCTCAATCCGCTCCACCTGCTGTTGAATAAATTACTGCCAACTCCGCTGATCTTCGCAGTTGGATGGTCTCCTGATGATGCCTGTAGAGGTTGACCTTGCGCTCGGTGCCGTCAACTGACAAAAATCAATTGTGCTGGCACAACATCCCGAGTCAAAATGCCTTCTGATGCAGTTTTGATGAAAATGACACCGGCCTTCACGGCCTCAGCCATAGCGACACGAATTTCGATTGGTCTGTCAGCACGCAGTCCAGACACATAAGAACCCTCTGCGACCCTCACTTCAGAAAAGTAGCTGTGGGCACGACCAGAAGAAACTTTGTCACCTCCACCTGGATTAAATCCGCCTTTGATGATACCTTTCCAATTTGACTTGGTTGTGCGATGATAGATCACACCGGGGGTTTCATCAGCAGTGACAATGGGCTTCCCAGTTGATGGAATCTTCGCCAACGCGGCTCCACCAGAATTGGCATAGATCATCGTTGCATTGAAGGTGTCCGATGCGGATGCCCTTGTGATTGCCTTTTGGTTGTGGCCTTGCACGGCCCGAATTTTGAAGGGCCAATAGGCTAACCCTTTACGGGTTGCCAACTGCAGGCTTGCTACAAGCAGAATTCAAAGCGACACTTGTTGTCATGGTGAAGCACTGCCAAAAGTTCCTCAACATTTGGCCGGGCGATCTTCTTCGGCAGCATCCTGTTGAAGAGTTTGGAGAAGTCGTCCAGGCCGAGCCACATTTCATCATCAAAAAGGCTCGTGTCCTGACCAGGCTGTCCTCTGGTGACTGCATTCACTTTTGCTCGATGCTCCCAGGGTCGTTGGGGAAACCTCAACTTTTCAGCCCCTTCCATTTCCCAGCAAGTGCGAGTGATCAGCTCAAATGGATGCTGGTCAACCACTACATGCTCCACCTCCTTCCCATTGGTGCCCTCGTCCATGGCGCACCGGTATTTTTGAACCTGACCTTTGGTGTGAGTTGGATACACCGCGTCATCATCTGCATTCTCGGGAAGGGACGCGCCAGTTGAGGCGGCCTTCGGTGCAGCTGGGTCCTTCGCAGCAGGCTTCGCAACAGAAACTTTCTCAGGTGCTGCATGGCTCGCTCTTGCCTTGCCAACTGATGGACCCTCATGTTCATTTGGGCCCAGAGCTGCCTCATCGTCAACCTCGTCGTAGCTCATGTCAGGCGACCTTGCCTTGATTTCTTCTGTGGTAAAAGATTTAGGCTCAGTCACACTGGCTTCCGACTTGTTGACTTTTCCTGGGAAGCTCGGAGTTCATGACAAGAAATAAGAAGGGCCTCACGCCGTGGTGGGCGATCACGCAAAGTAGCCTCTCCTTCAGCCCGTCTCCTCTTGCCATAGCACCGAGAAGTCTGGGCACCGAGGATATCGTGGAGCATCGCCATGTAGTAGCAAATCATCTCCGACCTGTTGCTTTCACTCTCCATTGCGTGGAAGAGGTCTCTCAGCTAGCGATCCCTGCCTCGGTGAACATAGAAACCAAAACGATTTTTGGCAACATGACCCCACCAGCAAAACTTGGACAAGGCATCATCTCCAGCCATGCAAGAAACTGTTCGAGCCCGGTGATGAAGGGGGGGAGTTTGCCAAGTCGCTTCATTCAGAACGGGTTACCATGTTCGACAAAAATCTTGAATTCAAAGGTCTTCCAGTTCTCAACATGCATTTTTCAGATGAAAACTCAACAAGCATTGAAGACGACATAACTGTGGATCAGAAGGTGCAGACAATCGACTTTTGGACAGGCCGGACAATCTTCAAATACGGGGATGAATCTGGCAACTCCAACCAATTTCGCCCTCCCATCAAAGAACAAACCTGGACCACATCGGGACAAGAGGGATGCCAAGAACGAGAAGAAATCTCAAAGGTTCAAAAACATTGAGAGTGTTATTGAAAACAAGAACAGCTGCATGACCAAGCGAGTAAATCTTGTTAGGTATGACATGTCTTCATTTCTAGAATCTTGTGGTGATGCTTGCTGTGAGTTGGCTAAAGCTCAGAAAGATCAACTGCCAACTGTCTCTACAGCCGTCTGAGAATCAAAAACATGTGCAAAAGGGTGAGCCTTTCTTGGGAGTGTAACGTTGTTGAACTCCACATGTTGACAGCCAAAATATCTGTCATATGGCTCTGGTTCCCCAATGTTGACAGCAAGACGAATGCTGGCCCATGCTTTGTCCATGTTCTCGGTCGGACCTGCAAGTTTGAAATCGTCCACATAGACAACCAACATGCACTTGCATTCAGCATGATCAAAGCTACTTTGCCAAATGTCAGGAAGAAATTGTTCCAACCTTCTTTGCCACTGCTTGGGTTCAAATGATTTTCCCAAATACCTCCACTGTCAGGGTGACCGTGCAATGCCAAAACCAATGGAACCATAGGTTGCCAAAACTCTTTGCTCCAATGTTCTGGCCAGCGGTTTCTCAGAAGTGAAAGCCATGCGGGCACCCCAGTGAAGAGGGCCTGGATATAAGCCCGCCTGAGCTTTTGAAAATCCAGGTTGTGAACCAAACGCATCAAGGAGTTTTGCAGCTTCCATCGGTGCTGGGCTGGAACCAAGCTCTGCAAACAACGCATGATCTGAATCTTGATCACGAACGTTTTCCCTGAAAGACAGTGCGTCCCTTGAACTTTCGTCGAAGGTCGTCTGCAGGAAGTTCGGAACCTTTTTCGTAACAGGCTTTAAAAATCCAGCAAAAATGCACCGTTTCATTGTTCTTGCGAGCTTCGTCCACGATGCTTTTGCACTCGCGAACTCTAGATTCATCCCAAACCCCTTTGGTTCTCAAATTTTCCCATTCCTTATCTAAAGCGGAGTTTGCCTTGGGATTCTTTCTGACTTCATCTTTTGGAACCAAACGTGCGACAGCACAAAATTCTTCAAGTGCAACTTTGAATTCTAGTTCTTGGATCTTTCTCTTGATCATTTCCCTTCATTCCGGTCGGTGCAATTCAGCTTTGGCTGGTGCAGCCTTTGGCATGAATGATTTCCCAAGACTGGAATGATTTCCCAAGACTCTGCAGAGACTGGCTCACCTGAGGGGCTAGGGTTTACCGGAAGCTTTCGCGCACTTGCTGCGGTTTCTTTCTTCTTCTTCTTCGAGCCCCTTGTGGCGGCACTTGATGACGCGCTACCACTGCCTGACATCTTGTCGGCCTCCTCAACGATGAGCTTTTCTCTGTCCTTTGGACTGAGCATTCTCCACAAATCTGATGGAATAGAGTCGGGGCGCTTTGACCCTTTGTATGTCTTCACACGACGAGTGCCATCCCAGTGATAGCCATCCGGAATGGGTTTTCCTGTTGGACTGTATTTGATCTCAGGGAACATTTCTTCTTCGGGTGATTTGTCATCATCGGCAAGTACATTAAGTACTGCCTCCGTTGATTTGTCAACTGCTTCTTCACTTTGTTCAGCAGGCCTTAATTTCGTCATGTGTATCCAAGTCTAACAAAACCTGGGGATTCATGTGTAACTGCTTTCAGCCACTTTTTGTCGCAAAAGGACGAGGTAGGTGCAGTTTACACTGACAACTCACGTGAACTGATTGCTACAATTGGGGAACTTGGTTACCGTCATCAAACATCAAGGGATCATGTGGACAGCTCAAAGTCTTTTGTTGAGCGAGAGATCCAGCATATGCTTGAGGGCACTCGGACAAATCTGGTCCAGTCGGGTCTTCCATTGCAGTATTGGCCGTTGGCCACTTGCCATGCAACATTTTTCACTTGCAGCCAATGCTACTCCGCAGTTGAACGGTGATGACGCCCCATGGAAGCTCAGATTTGATGACGATTTTCCAGGTTGATTCCATTTGGTGCAAAGATACTATTTTGGAACAACCCAAAGAGGGCTGACAATTCTTCTGGAAAGATGTCCCCTACAGCGAATGATGGTGAATTTTTGGGACACCACATTCAACCTGGTTTTGCATGGAAGGGTGAGTATCTTGTAGCCAAGCTTGAAGCTCTGGACTACCATGCCGAAAACGGCAGCATCACCGTGCAGCGTGCACGACGCATAGAGCTCATCGCAGGATGATTCGTCTTCCCACTCCGTGCGCTGCAGGAGGCCAAAGAGCCCAAGCCGGATCGTCTTCAAGACAATGTCATTGCTGATCCACGTCCAATTCCATGTCAATCAGAGTTGCAAACGGATGAATTAGGGGTCACAGAATACAATCAGGCAAACAGCTTTTGAGGCCTTGATAGACCATTCCTTGTAACTGTACCGTTGGCCACTGGCCTTGGCCCATTACAGACACAATGCTCCTGGCAGGGGCTTTGAGACGGAAACACACGCAAAAGTCTGGGATTGCTTCGCGCTGCAATATGCATGTATGCATGCATGCATGCATGTATGTATGTATGCATGCATGCATGTGTGCATGTATGCATGTATGCATGTATGCATGTATGCATGCATGCATGTATGCATGCATGCATGTATGCACGCATGTATGCATGTATGCATGTATGCATGCATGCATGGGTGCATGTATGCATGTATGCATGCATGCATGTATGCATGTTTGCATGTATGCATGCAAGCATGCATGCATGCATGCATGTATGCATGTATGTATGTGTCAATGTTTGTCGATGCACGTCAATGTATGTCACTCAATGTATGTATGTATGTATGTATGTATGTATGTATGCATGCATGCATGCATGTATGTATGTATGTGCGTGTGTATGTATGCATGCATGCATGCATGTATGTATGTACGTATGTATCAATGTACGTCAATGCATGTCAATGCATGTCAATGTATGTCAATCAATGTATGTATGTATGTCTGTATGTATGTATGCATGTGTGTATGTATGTATCAATGTACGTCAATGTATGTCAATGCATGTCAATGCATGTCAATGTATGTCAATGTATGTCAACGCACCTCAATGCATGTATGTATGTATGTATGTAACAATGTACGTCAATGCATGTCAATGCATGTCAATGTATCTCAATGTATGTCAATGTATGTCAATCAATGTATGATAATATATGTATGCAATGTATGTATGCATGCATGCATGTATGCATCCATTGTTCATATGGAGGCCATCTCCACTCATGTGCACACGATCGAACCCATCTTGCGGTTCCAGCCACACACCTTTGCTCGCAACAACAGGCTGGCTGACCCAAGCTAGCCGAGGCCGATTGTAGGGCAGCATGTCAGAGGGGCAGAGCGCCAACGGCTCGACACTCAACTCAACAGAGATCTGCGCCTGGGCCGCAGTATCCATCCTGAGCACATTTTCAACCACGAAGTCAACAAGTGCCGTGCGGCCAAAGACATCCTTGATCCAACCAATGAGCTGCTTGAGGTCCTAGAAGAACTGCAAGAGATTCTTGCGCCCTGCCCGGGCTGAAGATAAGTGCACACACGGGAATCCCCCAATGAGGTGCACATGGGTTGCCCGTGGGAACATGTTGGCCCACTCTTTAACATGCCTCTTGGTAATGAGCTCAATGTCAGCATGCTCTATGACGTTGGGCCAGGCCAAGCCTTTCTTGTCACGCGCTGTGCTGCGTGGTCCCACTCAATAGCGATCAATCCAGCAGGCTTGACTCCTGCCAGGTCATACCCCCGGAAGGCACCGCCAATCCCGTTACGGCTGATAACCTGTATTTTCAGGTTTCAGCAGGGGTAATAACTATTATCCCAAGTAGACTGATAAACCTAATGAATCCGGTAAGCTATGCGGCACAACTCTTTTTCTCTGAGCCGCCATGCTATAGTAGAGATACTATGTTACAGGGTGTTTTTTGGGCGTGTGCAAATACAAAATCAAAATAAATAACTTTGACAGCAAAAACAACCTGCGTCCGTTCAGATTCGACCCTACCTCCACTTTTGGCTGGGGTGGCACACCTCCAGGCAGTGTGGGGGTTGGGTGGTGGGATGTTAAAAGTTCACTAACACTTGCAAACCAAGGATGGCGCACCTCCAAGTGCATGACATAGCGACCTGTCTTTCTCAAGTACAACCGCCTATTTCTCACATTCGACCCTACCGCAGAACAGTTGTAGGGTCATGTGCGAGAACAATGGGGTAGGGTCAAATGCGAGGCGCATACCTAACCTTCCCCCATGGACACCCTGGCAAACATCTGCTGGCCCAATTCCCATCTTCTTGCTCCCATCATCATCATCATCAGCAGCAGCAGCATCGTCATCAGCATCAGCATCAGCATCAGCATCATCTCGTTTTCCTGATCTTCATACTCCTCCTGTTCATCATCATCTTCGCAATCATCTTTGTGTTCATCAAACACACTCGAACCACCGCAGCAGCGGGGGCATGGAAAATCTGGGGAAGGTGTCACCAAGTCGGGTCTCCAAGTTTCATTTTATGGATTGTGGCAACGGGCTTAGCAGGGGAACCAAAAGGGAAACTAACCTAACCTCCCTTGACTTAAATAGTCGGCAGGCCTAAATAAACCCAATATTGGATTTACAATTCCGAAAATCAAAGCCAACCAGCTGGCAATCGGCACATCAGCTTTGATCCGTACAAAATCCCCATTAATCTGCAACTTGAGCGTGTGAAGTAAGTTATCAAACATTGCATGGAGGGCGTGCGGCTAGCGTCATTGCGCAAGTTTGAAGCGAGTTGCTGTTTCTATCTGTGCTCGAATCCACCTGCCAATGTGGTGGCTTGCTGACCACCACTAGGTCCTCTGATTCAAATCGCACAAGGTGCGATTCTTGATACGAAGGTGGCACGGGCAGGGCAGCCACCATCTTCCTGCCAAAGCTGTGGGTGCCATACAAAGCGTGGCTGGCTTGGCTTAAAAGGCAAACTGAAATAGGCTGAATGCCAAAGTTGATACAGCACATCACATTGTCACATGATTGTCACATGATTCACATGATACAAACAAGCAAAGAAAAAGTATCAAAGCAGTATCCTGTCGAGAAGCACAGCCGCATCATGAAGAAAGGCTTCAACTGCCTGCAAAGTCCTTGAAGCATCCGGCAACGTCCCTTAAATCATGCACAAAACAAACATCCGCCACACTACCATATAGACATAGTAAGAAAGTGTCTCCCCCAATGAGCATTTTTATGTACGAAGAGTGATCGAAGAGAGTTTTACCGTGTCCGGGTGCTAGGAGTCGCGTCACTCTAGGGAAGTTGGAAACATCGTGAACTTGGAATTTGGATCCTTCAGTTGCGGAAACTGCAGCTTCGCCTGCCGCGTAGGGCGCCGAGAGTGCTACACGACCATACTGTTGTGAGCATGGAAGAGAGGAAGTCCAGCACCACGCCGCTCTGCCTCAGAATCAGGATACTGGGTTTTAAAGGATCAGCACATGCTCCCTATCGCAATGCATCCTGTCACGCCATGTTACTACGATATCTGGGTTGAACTGGCTTGACGTCTTACAAGCTTCTTCAACCAAAACAGCAAGAGGCTTCCAAATGAAATGAAGATCGGACAGATTTGGGGGGCTCGGAAGGCTTGAAACGTTGACATCGGCCGCAGATGTCTTTTTGGGCACACAGCACCAAAAGGAGTCAGGTCAGGTCTAGTCTGCCCCCTTGCCCTTGCTATGCTCAGAGCCAATGCCAATGGATGTTGTCTGAGAGGCGGATCTGTCTGGACCGGACGTAGCCAATGCCGAAGCTCTCCTTGGCATCCTTGGCATGCTTGCACTGGGCTTGGGGCTCGGGCTGTCCTCGCGTTGAGATGTAGCCCTGGCCTTCGCCACAATTTCAGCAAAAGCCTGATCACTTCGCGTCGCTGTTTTCCTTCGTCGGGCTCCAATTGGGAGCTGCAGCGGAGCTTTCCCTGAGGTTGGAGGATCTTCTGTTTGGACTTCATCAGCTGTTTGCTCTGCTTTTGCCAACAAAGCTGCAAGGACACCTGCACCTTTCAACATGGTTTGACGACGTGCTTTGGTCCTTTCCTCCTGCTCCTTGTCTCTGAAGGAACTGCTGGGTGCTAGTGACCCGCTGGGTTTCAGCGACCCACTGGGAATCAGCGACCCACTGGGTGTCAGTGACTCACTTGGTTTCAGCGATCCGCTGGGTATTAGTGAGCCACTGGGCATCAATGATGTACCTGAAGAAACACATCTTGGCGACTCCGAGCCTGTGGCTCCAAGCGCCAAAGACTGCCTGCGAGCTGCAGGTGACTGGTCAGACTGTCCCAACGTAGCCAGTGCTACAGATGATCTTCGGGCAGGACGAACAAAACCGGGTCGTGATGCAGACGAAGCAGATGCCCTGCGCGCACTTTGGCCGCTTTGATCTTGAAATCCAAAACTCCTCGAGGATGGGGTCCTGTGGGGTGTAGCCGACTCGGCTTCCTGAGCTGAGACAGCTGCAACCTTGCTTCCTCCTCTTGAAAAATTCACCTGTCCCATCATCTGGCTGATCTGTTGTTCCATCTTGGGCTCTGAACCCAGGGATGCTTCCGACTCAGAGCTGGACAACTCATCCGCTCGATCTTTGAGAACCATCTTTGTGAGGACTTTCACCTCATCAAAGGTCATGGCCACCTTCCATTGCAGCGCTTCGGCTGACTCAGCATCTTTCACCTGCTCAAATAACTGGAATCCTTTCTCTGCATTGGTCTTTTTGAGTTCCTCTACTTTTATCATGTAATCTTTGGCAAGTACGACATTCACATTGTCATCCAAGCCTTCCATCATTCCATTCGCATCTTCAATCTCAGCCGCCAAGCTGTCATGTAAGTGTTGCTCTTGTCGGATGGCCTGCTTTAGCTGAGTTTTCCTTCTCTCTTGTTCGTTGGCTTGCCTCTCAATCGCCTCCTTCTCAGTCTGCATCTCCTTCAACTTCCTTAGATGTGGTTAAGTATTGTGGCAAGCAAGTCTAGCATATGTCACATGCACACATAACTACATAATAATAACTCTGTGTAATTGTGACTGTTTACCGTATGATGTCTTTTAAGGTTTCAAGAAGGACTCTGTATTCCACGGGAAAACCGAAAACCGGAGAAGGCAGGAATGGCACATGAAGTGGAAATAAACCATCAAGACAAGCGATGACAAGCGTTCACCCAGCACACACGGTACAGATCGGTACACACTATTCAAGCGGTAGTAGACTCAGGCAAGAATCTCTTTGTGTTCTTTCTGGTCCTCTTCATCGTGAACACGTCGAATGAATGCGAAGTTTGCAATCCGTTGCTCCTCGGGACTGGGCAGCACTGGTAGCCTCTCAATTTGCCAGAGTTTGGGCCTAGTTCGAAGCGTCACTTCACAGATCTTCATCCGACTGTCCTCAAGTTCTGGCACGATGTGTTCAACCATACTGTTGAGGTCCTCAAATCTCCGCAGAAATCCCTCTAGGTTTCTCTGTGCCTTAGTGAGCTCACGAAGATCCTCCTGGTAACGCCTCTCGACAACCTCATTGAAGAGCGACAAGTTTTGATCGTTAAGTCGGGCTCGCCATGCTCCCTTGCCTTCCTCATTCACCACATTTGCAAGTGAGTGTCGTCGTGATGTTCGTCGAGGCCCTTCCTCTTTCTTAGCATTGTAGCGTTCCAATCTCTTCTTGAGGCCCTCGATTTCTGTCTTGACCCGGGCAACTTTCATGGCATATTCAGTTTTGCTCAACGTTTCATACTCATCAGACTCGGGCTCCCATTCCGTTGCAGCGTCGAGGCCCCATCTGCGAACCTCCTTGAGAACCTGACTCGTGACTTGATCTCTTGTTGGATCTTCATCAAACAAAATGGCACGTTGCATCTTATGCAGGGCATGAGCATAAGCATCCTGCCTTTTCGATTCCATCTCAAGAGTTTCCTTGTGCTTTTGCATCTCCTGATACATCTGATGCACCATGTCGAGAATTTCGGAAGGCCGAGTCTCTGGATCCACGCGCCCTGAGCGAAGTTCCGCTTGCCTGGACTGCAAGACCTGCAGGCGGTTCCCTCGACCAGTTGCTGGGCTTCCACGGCTTCCGCTTCGGAAATTCTTACGATTGGTCTGCTGCTCGATACACTGGAAATAGCCGCGCAGCGCTTCATAGGACCGTCGTTCTTTCTCTTCAAGTTCTTCGAGGAAATTGTTGATGGATTGATTCATTTCCTGAAGGGTCCAGCAGCAAGTCAAACATTAAGTCCAGGAATTGTGTTGATATCACATGATGAAGCACAAGGTTTCACAGTGTGCTAATTGACAAGATATGTACCAAGAGGGTGTGCCATCTTTGAACATGCTGTTTTGATCTGTTTTGGTCCAGCACTTATGTCCTGCCATTCTTTGCAAAGTTGCGTTTCCAGTTTATCCATGTCTGAATTCAGCTGCTGGCTACTGGCTGCATTGCGAGAGCAAGACTCGTTTAAGTCTTCGAGTGCATCAAGGCGTTCATCGCACCTAATGGAGCTGATGAGATGTTGTATGCTCTCATCGGCAACCTCAAGGGTCCAATGTCTCAATGCCTCCTCTTCTTCCTCCCTTCTTTTGCTATCGTCCTCATCACTCGAATCCTCCAACAAACTCTGGCGTCGGCCAGGTTTTTCCTTGCGTTTCTCAATGCCATGCGTGAATGACATGCGCGATACGCGCCGGGGTGCTGCAGCAACCTTCTCATGTTCGGGCTGAGGTGGGGCTTCATACAGAGTACCAGCACTTTCTAAAATCTTCGCCACAGTGCAATCCAGACCTTCTTTGATCTGCACCATGCGGCTTCCACCTGGCTGTCCGCTGTGTCTCTGCATTCCAGTCCGCAAAAATGCCATCCCGCCAGGTCAAAAGTGCAAAGATCCCTAAACTGCTAGACATAGAGAGAAGCTGAAACGGGGTGAGTGCCGTTGTTCGGCAGACCCACACTTCAGCCAAATCTCCGGATAAAACACTGGAGGCAACGCTATCAATGCTCAAGCAGAACGGTTTTGATTCTGGAGGGGTCAGTCGTCTTTCGATGTCTTTCGGTTTCTTGTTGTGCTCTTGCCCCCAAACGAATTGCCTCTAAGCATTGGGCTGCAAGGTTCTGGACACCTTAAAATGCTGTACTTTTTGAATAAGGTCCTGGAGCTGAGGAGCTGGTGGTGAGCTGGTGGTGAGCTGGTGGTGAGCTGGTGGTGAGCTGGTGAGAAAGCTCAATTGACGTCAAGGGAGAGGTACAAATCCCTCACAAGACAACACGGATAGGTGAATTCAACGAAATTGGCCACTTGGGGCAAGAGGATTTGGGGATTGGTTTGGGGCCAAAGCGTGAAAAAAATGCTGCTTGGAAAGCTCACTATGTGGTCAATGCTATTTCCACCGCACGTGCTCTAAAGCTTTCGGATAGTATCAGAAGGATTACTCACTCTCATGTAGTTCATTTTCACGACAGCCGCGCTTGAGTTGTGTGTCACCTCATGCACGCAAACTAATTTCTGCAAGCACCTGCAAACGGTGAAACTTCAGCCTTAAGCTGCAGAGCCTTTGGCGCAGTTTGGCCGTGTTATGGCCTTCGTTAAGTACAGGGCATCAAATACATGAAATATATTGAAATATCATGAAATATTGAGTTCAACACGGCTGACGCAGTCATGCGAAACACAATGGTGGCAGAGCAACTTAAGGCTGGCGCAGTATCCTATCTGCCTGCATGGGAAAGTCCACATGCTGGCACACCGCACATCCTTCTAACCTTACCTGAACGCCTGCTCGGGTCAAAGGCTTTGCACAGTTGCCCACAGTTCCTGCAATGTGCAAATGTGATATGTCTTCAAGCGGAAGTTGCGAAAAGCTTGTCCGGATCTAGGCACCCAGCATTCTTCCTTGAGTGTCTCAAAAAGAAAACAAACAAGCTATTCTTCATCACAGGCATGCCAAACGCTCTCTCTCTTTCTCTCTCTCCTCTCTCCCTCTCTCTCTCTCTCTCTCTCTCTCTCTCCTCTCTCCCTCTCTCTCTCTCTCTCTATCTACAGTATCTATCTCTTTAGTAACTCTTTAGTTCTATTGTTGGTGTGCTGCCAATTGCAGTCGCATCTAGTTTGGTGATGCTTGGCCGGTCCTGTGCAGCACCTCAAACGCCGTCTCCTTGACTGAATCTTTGACAGCTTGTTCTCCATCAGTTCGCAAGATACACGGATCCACCAGCAGAATATCTCCACTTCCGGGATCTGCCCCCTGATGGAAATGCACTGCTTTCAATCAAGTAAACGCAAGTCGACCACAATTGAACACACAAAATTAGAAAACTACCTGGATGTTTATTTCAGTCAATCTAGTTTCCACATCTTATTATCCTTGCCTTCAGGTCGAAGAGCATGGCATTGCCGTTTGTTGCCCATGCCACATGATGGAAGAATGCTTGCGAAAGCTCATGAAATTCTTCGGTGCCATCGAGGATGAATTTGGTCACTTCAGCGGAAGGGTAATCAAAAACCAGAATATGGCTGTCCCTACCAGTCAGCTGCGGGATCTTGCTGTCCAAAACACGGCAGCCCACCGGAGCACAGACTTTCACCTGAGGTGACTCAAAGCCACCTACATCTTGTGCAGTTTCTGCAATGAACTTGTTGAAGTTGGCCGCATACCTGGTCGAGTGAAGTGAGATGAAGTGAGAAATGCTTCACTGGAATCTGCCTTTTGCTCTTCACAATCTAGTACATGCATGCACGCATGGATGGATGCCTGGATGGATGTGCATGCACGTGAACATGCACATTCACACAAAATTACTCATGTACGATAGATAGGTAGATAGATAGACAGATAGATGGAATAGACAGAAAGTCAGGAATAGGATGAAATAGATACTGTAGATACATAGGTAAACAGATCGGTAGATGCCGATCCTGTTTCGCAATTGCTGGCGGAGTTGCTGGACAACCTCCTTGCAATCCTGAAGGGCTGCAAGCACTCTATGTAGCTTTTGGTCGGCCACAGATGCACAAATCTGTAACAGAACGTACCGACCAGTACCCTCGATTCGCGCTCGCATAAAAACATGGGGCATGCACACTCGGTCTGTGTCTGGCCAAGTGAAGGGAAACTTCGAACCTGATTCCGCGCGCCGTGCTAGATTGAAGCGAGACATGAAGGGACCATATGCCGCAAGGCCCTCCACACCCTCCAGTATGATCTCATCGGTCAGTCTGAAAGGGTTTGGAAACACCGCTGGGCCATCCCGAATAGGAGCAGCGTCCACCCGAAGCAGTAGCTGTGGCCCATATTGTGAAGCCAAAGCTGCTGACAGTTCCCCTTCCTCTTTGAGAGCTACATCCAGCACATTGCGACACACCGAGACCGCTGTTCCCATCTTGTGTGGGCTCTAGCCTTGCCGTCCTTGTGCAAGAGCCATCCAGCTGCGGACAAGCTGCAAAAAGGAATTGGGAGACCCATTTGTTAATCGAACAGAACCGTTATTACGGACCTAATGAAAAAATTAAAAAATGTGAGAAATGCATTTCTCAGATTCCTCAGGTTCTGTTAGGACGGATTGCAGACTTAGAAGAATCTGAACATCCCGAGCAACCAGCCCATAACAATGCCCACTGCTTCCCCGATCCTACTTCAGAAACATTGCAAACGACAGCTGAACTAGTGACCAATGCTGTAAAAGCACAAAGTGGCTGATCCAAATCGAAAAATGGAATATAAGCCAAGACCTACAGGATGCATTGATAAGGTGAATGTATGCATTGCCCATTTCTCTTTCAGTCCTCCTGCAATGTCTGAAGTAGGCTGCCATCATGAACCTCCAAAATTCCAAAGGACGTTTGACAGTCTGAGCAGAAATCGATCCATTCTGTGAGCGCAGGAACCATCACCTCCAAGTTTGCCAAAGACCATGCTAGCCGTGCATTCTCGCGCCAGGTCAGCTGCCCGGAGATAAGGTAGTTCACGAGCTGGGTCCTCACAAATCATTCAGGTACCCTTCCTCTGCACTGACAAACTGATCCCTAAAAAATGTACAACACATCGGACACATCGTCAATACCGAATGACATGCTAAACTAAGATTAATTAATTCAATTGTTCCGTCAGAACTCTTGACGCTGCACCATGATCATGATCATAATCACGGTACCAATAACGACTATATATATATGTGTGTGTGTGCGTATGGGTAAATGATACTATTTCACGAACCTGAAATAAGGCCATTTTGGGATGATTCCCCTTACAGTATTAACCATGATTCCCGGTGAGGTCGCAATGAGGTCGTTATAATTTGCCCAGATATGTATATATATAATCAACCACCACCATCACCACCACCAGCAGCAGCATCATAGTCATCGTCGTCGTCGTCATCATCATCATCATCATCATCATGACTTCAGGTGGGGCAAAGACAGGGAAGGTACATCGAGAGGGGAGAAAAGGCGTCGGTTCGGAAGACGGACTGAAAATGTGCCCAAATTAAGACCCGGGTGACATCCAAGTCGCCCGACGTCCGAAAAAATACGTTTTGATTGTGCCAAGGAGGCTGCACACCATACCTTGCAAAGCAAATCAACACTGCATCAAAAAATGACGGAAACACAACGAAAACACTGAAACCTCAGCTGAAACTTCTGGAAGATGGGCGGAAGATGTCAAACACATTTCAAAACTTGAAGTGCAGCTCAGCACCATAAAGAAAACGGCATAAAGCAGCTAGCGCAACAGGGACACCAGCAGTACCAAGTTCTGTGGCGAAGCCAGCTTCATCTTCTTGGGATCCAGCAAGGCACCGAGCTCTGCGCGGTCACGTTCTGACCAAACCAACCTTTGGGTCCAGGTGTCCCACATTGTCAGATCTGGGCCAAGAACATCCAAAACTGCGCAGATCTTGCACCACTTCCAGAAGGTCAAGTCATCCTGGTCATCCTGGTCAGGTCCTAGTCATCTGTCCGACCTATCCTTGCAAAGGGAGTCTCAGCACGGCATCACCCTTAGCACATCTTAGCAGCACCCTTGCCTCTGCGCCAGGTTTTGAAGCGCATTGGAATTTGCACAGCCTGACATTTCGAAAATTGTCACGCGAAGAGTTGCAATCTGGTTGTTACTTTATAGCCCGAAAGAAGCAGCAAGCACCGTCAAGCTGCCTGAGGAAATCCATTGGAATTGCAGGGATCTTTGCCACTGCTCCTCGGTTCAATTCCAAGGCTCCTCCTGTCTTTCTGAAATTGTCTCACAACTGTCTGCATCAGCAGTCTCATGCTATCTTCACAATCGCCAAGAGACTGCGTTGTCACAAGCCAAACCTACTACTCCGGCGGTCACCGAATCCAGCAGCAAACCTGAGCTGCACTCTTTGCACTTCGCAAGGCCGCGGGGGCCTACAGTTTCATGGAGGGCAGGAGAAGCCCAAAGCATTTCCCTTTTAAATCCTTTTGTAGATTTGAAGCGAGTAGCTTTGGCTGCCCATGTCCCACACCAGTTCCAGTACAGTTTGCCACCGCTTGGCTTTCTCACAGGCACTCATTGCCGCATTGAAACTGATTGCTGTCCTCAGGTGTAGCATGTGAATGTTGATATGAAATCCCTTTCTCCTTGCGAAAGCCATGATACAAAATGTCACTGCATGTGCTGGAAACAGCTATCTCAACAGCGTAATCCAAAGCAGGATGCCGTTGAAGGAGCATTGATGAGAAGGCAACCAGCAAGGACAAAGCCACCTGCTTGCGACAAGGGTGCTGGTTTCCTTTTGAAAGCCTGCACCGCATGTTGCACCCCAAGCTGACGTATTTTCTGGACATCAGTGAATCAGCGCCACAGCTGAGCTACCAGGACCAAAAGTCAAGCAATCGTTGCTTGCCAGATGCCTGCCATTGAACTGCTCGCACGCAAGCACTGATAGCGGCACAACAACTCACATCATCTCGCTGAAGGGCCTGGAGCATTCAATCCAGTGAAGATGTTGTTTGCAGTGTGCGCAGCCGATGCAGTCTCTGCATCCCCTTCACTCCTACATGTTACACCGTTGAGCCATTGCACCATTACACCGCAAAGTCATGGAATCCTCTAATGAGTCACTGGCCTGCAGTGGCATGCCATACAGCAGTTGTAGAGCCACCTCCCAGCACCCACTGCGCTCGCAGGCTGAGATGGCCGCATTGACACAGATGGTGTTGGGCAAAGTCTGCGATGACCTGAGCTGCTCGGAGCTCTGATGGACAGTCTAAGCCGCCTAAGCCCTTTTGCTGACTTTTTCTGGTCTATGATGGTCTATGTAAGTCTTGGAAAATTTGTGTCACACTTCAGTAGCTATGGCATGCTATGGCATGCTATGGCATGCTATGGCATGCTATGGCATGCTATGGCATGCTATGGCTGCCGCTGTAACAAGATGACTCCGTAGCTGAGATGCATAGTAAACAGCAGCCCGAGGGCTTCTTGCCATGCACCAGCCTCACAATGCTGTGCTATCTGTTTGCCCCTGAAGACCCACGCCCCTACCCCGAATGAACTCAGGGAACTTGACGACTCAATAAAAAAATACGGCGAAAGAGGGGTTCTAAAGCAAATGCGACAAGGATGGCAAACCCTCTACCTGAGAAGGGGGGAACGAAAGCCAGCATCCCATCTACCCCTATTTTCCACCATACTTTTCACTCAGAGACTCTTCAATACATTTCACCCATATACTTTTCACCCAGAGATTTTTCACCCAGAAACTCTTCTTGCACAGACTTTTCACCCATATACTTTTCACAAAGAGACTCTTCACCCAATTTTTTTTCTTGCACATACTTTTCGCCCATATACTTTTCACCCAGAGACTCTTCACCCAGAAACTCTTCTTGCACATACTTTTCACCCAGAGACTCTTCACCCAGAAACTCTTCTTGCACATACTTTTCACCCATATACTTTTCACCCAGAGACTCTTCACCCAGAAACTCTTCTTGCACATATGTTTCATCCATATACTTTTCACCCAGAGACTCTTCACCCAGAAACTCTTCTTGCACATACTTTTCACCCATATACTTTTCACCCAGAGACTCTTCACCCAGAAACTCTTCTTGCGCAGACATTTCACCCATATACTTTTCACCCATAGACTCTTCACCCAGAAACTCTTCCTGCACATATTTTTCACCCAGAGACTCTTCACCCAGAAACTCTTCTTGCACATACTTTTCACCCATATACTTTTCACCCAGAGACTCTTCACCCAGAAACTCTTCTTGCACAGACTTTTCAACCATATACTTTTCACCCAGAGACTCTTCACCCAGAAACTCTTCTTGCACATACTTTTCACCAACATACTTTTCACCCAGAGACTCTTCACCCAGAAACTCTTCTTGCACATACTTTTCACCCATATACTTTTCACTTTCTTGCACATACTTTTCATATACTTTTCACCCAGAGACTTTTCACCCAGAGCACTCTTCTTGCACATACTTTTCACCAATATACTTTTCACCCAGAGACTCTTCACCTAGAAACTTTTCTTGCACATATTTTTCACCCATATACTTTCACCCAAAGACTCTTCTTGCACCTACTTTTCACCCATATACTTTTCACTCAGAGACTCTTCACCCAGAAACTCTTCTTGCACATACTTTTCACCAATATACTGTTCACATCTTTTCACCCAGAGACTCTTCACCCAGAAACTCTTCTGGCACAGACTTTTCACCCAGAGACTCTTCACCCAGAGACTCTTCTTGCTCAAACTTTTCACCCATATACTTTTCACCTAGAGACTCTTCATCCAGAAACTCTTCTTGCACATATAATGGTCCCACATCGGAGCCTCAATTTTACTTTTCACCCATATACTTTTTACCCTCATATACTTTTCACCCAGAGACTCTTCTTGCACATACTTTTCACCCAGATACTTTTCACCCAGAGACTCTTCACCCAGAAACTCTTCTTGCACATACATGTCACCCATATACTTTTCACCCAGAGACTCTTCACCTAGAAACTTTTCTTGCACATATTTTTCACCCATATACTTTCACCCAGAAACTCTTCGTGCACATACTTTTCACCCATATACTTTTAACATCCCCTACTAGATTAAGTGGGGGGGTTGGGTGCCCCCATTTTATAGTACTAAAACGGGGGCACCCATCCCCCCCCGGAGTGGGACCTCTATAAAATGGAAACACCCAAGGTCACAAAACAGGTGCACCTCTATAAAATAAGAAATTTATTTGAAAAAACAAATATTTACAGCTACAAATTTACTGCAAAACCCTCCATCACTATAAAATGGGAGGCCCCAACGTACCCTGGAGCCTAGCCTTAAAATGAAGGAACTAGCCAACTTTCTACTATAGAATAGGAACCCCCAACCCCCTGTATCTTACAACATCCAAAAATGAATGGTTTCTTGAGGGGTTGGGTGCTCTGATTTTATAGAGATTACATGCCCTTCCTGGTAGGATTTTCTGGGGGTTGGGGGTTTCCATTTTATAGTGCCGCAGCGGTCCCACATCCTCCCACCATCATCGCCCCAAAGACACCACATTTTTCTTTAGCCCGGGACGTCCCAAAGCCAAGGGATGCTGACACAAAGACCAAGACTTATTTTCTGGTAGCTTTCCATTGGTCCCATGCTGTCCCATGTCCCAAAAGCCAAGGGATGTCGACAAAAAGACTGGTATCGACGGAGCTGGGTATTTTGGGGCAGCTGGGTATTTTTTTGGGTGGGATGGAGATAGTTTTCCATTTTATAGTGGTCCCATGCTGTCCTATGTCCCAAAAGCCAAGGGATGTCGACAAAAAGACTCCAAGCTGGGTATTTTGTTGTGTTGACAGAGCTGGGTATTTTTGGGGCAGCTGGGTATTTTAGGGTAGGATGGAGAAAAACAAATCCATTTTATAGTGGTCCCATGCTGTCCCATGTCCCAAAAGCCAAGGGATGTCGACAAAAAGACTCCAAGCTGGGTATTTTGTTGTGTCGACTGAGCTGGGTATTTTTGGGGCAGCTGGGTATTTTAGGGTAGGATGGAGAAAAATAATTTTATAGCGGTCTCATGTTGTCATGTCCCGAAGCCAAGGGATGTCGACAAAAAGACTCCAAACTGGGTGTTTTGTGGTATCGACAGAGCTAGGTATTCTGGGGCAGCTGGGTGCTTTCGGGCAGGATAGGATGGAGAAAGTTGTCTATTTTATAGTGGTCCCATGCTATCATGTCCCGAAGCCAAGGGATGTCGACAAAAAGACTCCAAACTGGGTGTTTTGTGGTATCGACAGAGATGGGTATTTTGGGGCCACTGGGTATTTTGGGGTAGGATGGAGAAAGTTTTCCATTTTATAGTGGTCCCATGTTGTCAGGGATGTCAAATTTGAAAACTCCAAGCTGCGTATTTTGGGGTGTCGACAGAGCTGGGTATGTTGGGGCCGCTGGGTTTTTTGGGGTAGGATGGAGTCTTTTGGACTCTTCTTGTCGCGTGCCTTTGTTCGGCCTCAAAACTGTGCGGCTACTGCGTCACAGTCGTGAACCTTTAGACCGTGCTTGCCAGCGAATTGTGTCGCCAAAACAAATTCGGAACAAAAACATGCGGATGCACGGATGCTTGAAGCAGCGGTGGCTGCATGGTGGGGGACCACTGGACGGTCCAATGAATTACCAATGTGCAGACTGGGAGTCTGCCTCTGCAACGGATGCCATGAAAAACTAATTATGGGAATATTATGCGCCTCCAAGTGGGGCTTGTTGCACATTCCATCTACGGTCCATATTGGTTCTGTAACCTTTGGATGTCTCAAAAAAGGATCTTAATTCATGCAACACACGCAAGCCAGAACGAAATCTGGGAGTGCCAGGAACTCCATAGTGCTGTTGGTGGTAGCCCACCTTGGCTAAGCTGGTGCAACCCAATTGTGGCTTGCCGGGGGCTTGATGCCAGTTCTCTCTAAGCCAGGCAAGCATCTTGGACCAAACTCGACTCTGCTGCCGTAAGGTGCACTGCGCCAGATCAGCAAGTGGGCACTGATCAGGGAGCTGGTAGGAACGGTTGTGCTTTCCAGTCTTTTTACTGCCAGCATGAATCAACGCAGGGGCGACAGTACCTGACCATAGCGCAAAGTCAATGTACAACTCCAGAGTGCTCACATTAGGTTGGGTGAAGTCCCATTCCAAGTTATGGAAATAGTTAACAACCCTTCTGGCAAACAACTCAGTGTAGATACATGATTCAATTTTTGTTTCCGCAATCACGCAGGGGATACTAACTGCTTGCTGCTCATCAAACAACAAACGAAATGCAGGTTTAGGCAAAGCATCACCATGTGACTGTTTTTTGGAGATTTGGATGGCTTCCTCATTCATCTGATTCCACATTTCATGAAAGTCATGAAGCCTGCATACATCGTTGGCGCGCAACTGCAAACATTCCAAAATGTCCTGGATTTCGTCCTTCCAGTGTTTTCGGATGCAACTCTTGGCCAATTTGTCAGCATGGTCATTCATAGTGGCTTTCCATTTTTCAATGGGATCAAGCACTTTGGAAATATTCTGGTGGGCACGCACTTTAGTAACCATAAGGTCATCATGATCACGATCAGACATAAGTTCCCACACAATGTGCCAAAGGTCCTCATGGTCATGAAATTTGGGTCTGGTGCCGGCAAGTCTAGCTGACAGAATTGCTGACAAGTTTTCAACAACGCTCGAACAATCAGTGAAAATGTGGATCCTGCGGAAGTCTCGCATGGCCATGACAATAGCCCAAACTTCTGCCCTAAAAGCCGAATGGTCATTGCCTGGAACCGGCTCCGCACATCTTCTGATCACCTTCCATGCAGTGCATTGAATGTATGCTGAGGCAGCAACGCAAAAACTGAGGTGACCCTGACCAATTGCACTGCCATCAGTGAAAACAGTGACATGAGACTCCGTGGCTTCATGTAAACATCTTATCATAGGAATACCGCACTGCTGTTCCAACTTCCAATCAACCCATGTCAAGTCCAAAGGACTTAAAACCAAAAACAGCGACAACGTCTAGTTGTTCGTGAAGCCAACGCATGGTCTCAGCATGTTTATCCCTATGCTTAGCTGTGCCAGGACAAGACCAAACCCTGTGCAAACGACTGTCCTTGGCAGGGCAAAAGGGACACTTGGCAGACTTGGCACCCTTGGCATAGTGTGACAGCGACTCATTGGTAATATGTTTACCGACAGCAAGGTTCATAGAATGGACAACTTTCTCATGGTCCAACTTTTTGACAACCTGCTCAAAACCCTTTACATCCAGGCATTCTGCATCAAAGGAAGAGCGATGCTGCACCAGCTTGCAAACCTGTACGGACCATGAAAGCTCCAAAACTTTCACAACATGATGTTCGCTGTCTTTGACCCAATTGATCTTCCAACCACGTTCATGTTGAATGATACCATGAGGAAGGCATTTCCAACCATGATCATCAAGCGTCCTACGTAAGAAGGCAGTGGCACCAACACGCATCTTTTGAATTGTCAAAGTTTGCAGAAACCAATCTTCAGTCCCGGGAAACACTTTAAAGTATCTTCTCCAGAAAAATATTTTCCGTTTCAGCAAAGCCAACGAAATGTCGGTGCAACCTGTGGTTACATGCGTCGTGAGATATGGATTGTTGCCTGCTCTGGATCTCCCCATGGCAGCGCATGTTGCAGTGCGCAACGTACGCAAGTCTGATGGTGTGTGATACACCAATTCACTACCATATCCAGTTATGCCAGCTACCAATTGTTTGGCCATCCGATTCTTGAAGCTGGTTGGCATGACCCTCTTACCAACCCTTTTCAAAACTCTCACCGCTTTACCAATACGCTTTTGGGAGACCTTTTTGGAGACCTTTCTGCAATATGACATATCACAGCCCAATTCAGTGCCCATCAGTTTCATCGGGACTGTAGTTCCGTCAATGTGAATCTCCTTCAGTTCTCTTCTTTGTTTGGTGTGTGTCGCCCATGTCCAAGATTTGTCTGGTGCAATGCGCATCCTCAACAAGCGCACCAAGTCTGTTAAGGCTGAAACTGCCTTGTCAAGTTGCTCAAGAGCACTGGTGATAACTGCCCAGTTGTCTGCGTAAGCCAAACAACACACATCAGTAGACTGAGCTTGTACCAAAATATGCTGTGTAGCCCAAACCGTAAGAGACATCATGGCAACTAATGACATAGCACAACCTTCGGGGACCCCTGTTGTTGAATCCCATTCATCACCAATCTCGCCAGAAAGCTCCAAAACCCGTCTAAGTTGCAAAAACATGCTGTGCAGTGCTGTTGTATATTGCCAAGGAATGCCCAGTTTTTGCATAGCGCATAGGATAGGGATACGTGGTATCTGATTGAAACACTTCACCAGGTCGACTGTAATGCCCATGCGTGGTGTGTCGTTCAACAGAGCTTGCTCCACTTCGACCAACATCCTTGCAGCTAAACAATCAGCACTCACCCCCGCAGCAGTGCCAGCAATCTGCGGAGGGAGAAATGTTTGGACATGTTGTATGATCTGAGCTGATCGGTATTTGGCCCAATTACGGTAAATGCGTGACGCAATGGTGATGGGCCTAGTCTGCAGGGGACTGGTGGGCTGTTCAGCAGTTTTGCACAGCATCACAACGCGCGCAATCATCAAACATCTTGGCCAGTTAAACTGGCCACGTTCAATCGCCATCAGGACACGGAGTAGCCAACTGGCAAGGCAATCAGGCATAATGGCTAAGTCACGTGAGGTGTATGCACATGCACCTCTGGCGCTTTTGCGGGCAGTTGTTGCAGCATGTCTCTTCCATTCAGCAACATTGAGGGGTTGATATTGGAGTGTAGGAAAAGCATCAATCACCTGCAAGTGACGCAACACCTCATCCCAATTCTCTTCTTTATCTTCACGGGGATCCCTTCTCCACATTGTTGACCATGCATGCCCAGTCAACTCCTGCATTCCAGCTGGATCAGAGGTGAAGCGCTTTTGTGTGAGAAACCAATCATCACAGTTACGCCACTTTACATGTCGATCCAGCGTCAGGAAATGGCCACGTTGATGGGTAACAAAACACTCTTGTTCCTGAAAGTACACAGGAAACTGGAAGTCAAAGTCATGACATTCACCTTCAACTTTCAAAGTGTCACGGCCCTGCTTCGGCCATCGAACTGGTACCACCTTCACCTTAACCTCATGAGCAATTGCATGCAAAGGTGGTACCTCAGCATCACGAACCGCTCTGAAAGCATTGGCACCTCCGTTCTTGATGTCACGGAGCATCCTGCATTCACGCTTATGGCGCAAGACTTTGTTAGTTTCATTCACAATTTCCTGCACATGGTTTTTGGTGATGGCAATCAAGTAACGCAAGTATTCGACCCCTGGGCAACATGAGGGTACAAAAATGCCAAACTTGGTGAGCACAAACTCTTGGAAAGAAGGAGAAAACCCTTTGCTATCTAACACTGCGGTCCACAAAGTCGCACATGCAGCAACAGCAAGTGGATTACCATACTTTTCAACTGCCGTGAGTTGTGATTCCAAGCTTTGCAAACGTCTGACTTGCTTAATCATGAGGCGGATGCACATGGAAGGCTGGCAAATGTCGGGATTAAACTGGTCTTGTCGGCCATGTGGAACAATGGGTGCAGACGGCGCAACCAATCTTTTAACCCTTTTATACCCCCTACCAAAACATTTCTTCGGAAGACGCACCTCATTGCCTATGGAGTCAACGCATGAAGAGGCCAGGCACTGGTCAAAGGCTATGTTGATTTGGCGCATGGCTTCATCCCCATCAGCATGATGTAAAGCATTCTCAAACTTGGGTCCTTGTTCAATAATGCATCTCTCTGCGCTGGTTTCCATCAGTGCAGGGTCAAACATGTATGGGTCAGTAGAAGCAGGCAGCCACCATTTAGAAAGCGGTCTGGTGATGGCTTCAACGTTCAAATCGGCAGCCAACAATGGATGTGAATCAAATTCAAACTCCTCAATCGTGTCACACCATTCAAGTGCTTGGGCAAGGCGTGAATTAAGCAAGATGAATGATCTACGAACTTTGTTTTTACTAGTTGGGTTGGGGCAAACACCACGTCTGTTAGCATCAAAAGCTGCAGCATCAATCCATCCAGCCCGTTGCATTGCAGTCCAACGTGGAATCTTGTCAATGTCGACGTTGAAGTCTCCCATGATCACAGCAGGACCTTTGTAAGCCAGATCATGGTCAAACACTTCCGTGCAAATCCCACACAGAATCGCCCATGGATCAAAGAAGGTTGTGGTATGTGTAGGACCATACATTGCAGCAACATACATGTGGGTACCATTGCCAACATCCACCAAACATTCGGACAATCTGGAAGACTGCTCAGCTAAGGTTGTGGGAACTGCAGGGTAAGGCTTAAGCTTAAGGTGAGAAATCACACATGTACCTGAGGCCTTTCCTCTGTACAAACCGGCATCTGCAGTATGTTTGGCAACTGGGGAACTCCATGACGAATGGAAACCTGCTTTTTTGAAACGTGCTTTGGAAACCTTCATTGCATCTATGGTATGCGAAGTCTCTGCACCAGCCCAAATACCCGGGCCCCATTCAACAATCACTTCTTCTTTGTTAAGGATCTGGTGTGGGTTGAAAGTTCCCAGTCGCATTGGGCCGGGATGATCTGCCTCGCCAATCCTAACACCATGCATGGAACAGCCTGGGTCTGATGAAACCCTTGTCGTGTGTGGCATGCTTGCATTAAATTTGGCCTCTGAAAAAAGGCCCTTGCATGTCATTTCCCAAAATGGGTTGTGTTCTCTGTAATTGGCATATGTCTGATGAGTGACAACTGCAAACATTGCAAGGATAATGATTCTGAGGCAGGCGTTGGAAACCATCCCTGCTTGTTTTCCCTGCCTTCTCTTTCAAGACTTGATGGAGAAACTGTCATTGCGTGGTGTCTCCTCAGCCCGTTGTCTCTTTGCGTCACATGAATCATTTTTAACCATCCACTGCTTCATGTTAGCCTCCAGATTGGTCATCATCTGCTGCATGGTCTGGATGACTGTTTGTCCTGACTGCACAACTGATGCTTCAACTTCGCCAATCTTTTGTCTTGCAAAGGCTTGTTCATTCTTGATGGCAGTGAATTCACCTTTAACCTCTGTTTCCTGTCTGCACGGCTCTGCCTGCAATCTTTCCAGTGCACATGAAAGTTGCTCTATGCGCTGGTTCGCTGCTTGCATCTTCATCTCCATATGGTCGGATATCTCAGCCTTCACCTCCTGAATCCGTGTCGATGTCGCCACTTGCATGGCCCCAGGTGTGGCAGTGATCGTGGTGTCAACTTTGACCTGCTTGGCTGTGATGGTCACAGCATGGTTTTCACGCTGACGTTTGATGGGCTCCACAAGAACATAAGATCCATTGATGCAAAAATGCTTTGACTCCGGTTCCTGTTTCGCAGCTACAAGCCATCTGTTCGGACCCTGGGCACGAATAGGCACAGCATCCCAACCAGACTGCAGTAGAGCTGATTGGAGACCATCTTTCCCCACTTCCAATGGCATGTTCTTCAAAACCCAAATTGTGTCATCAGCACCTACACCTTCGGATGCTACAAATGCAGATTCAGGTAACAAACTGGCACGGAGGCAGGACGAATGCTCCCTACGGCATCGGATGGCAAATTGATCCCTCAACTTCACAATGCCCAATGCCTTGTCGTGCATGGCGGCTTTCTTCTGAATTTCCATTAAATTAAGGTCAGGCATGGCAATGGCTGCAAATCTTTCATCATGTCTCTTGCTGCCATCTTTGGGTGACACATAGATTCCAGCATGTCCTGATCTGACAAGGACCTGATCCAAAATCTCATCGGGAACTCGGATGAAACCATGCCAGTACGCAGCTTCCATGAAGGGAACAGGTTTCCTGTCTTCTGACCACGTTTTCATGGACCATGTGGCAATCAGACTAGAACCCCTAACAGCAGAAATATGGACACCCAGGTAATGCAAAGGCACGTTGCATTCTTTCCATGCTCCAACCTCTTTCCGAAGGATGTGAAGCTCAATGACAGTTGATGCAGCCGTGTCAACCTGGGACACAGGCACCGCCGCTTTGAAGTCGATGTTCCTGTCTCCAAACTGGCGCAGTGCAGCATGAATGATGATAGGCAAACCACTAACTGTGTGCGCTGGCATTGTGAAAGGTTCATCATTGGGTCCAAAGCGTTTCCCAACAATCAAAATGGCCAATGGTGCAACAGAGATGGAATGGCCAACCACATGTCTGTCAGCTTCTGTCAATTCCATGATGGCAACACCTGTCTGGTCGGGACCAAATCTGGATGCATCCAATCTTTCAACATCTTCATCATCTGCTTTGAAGTGTTTCATATCGATCACAATGTTGGAAGCGTTTGCAACAAACTCATCACGTTTGGGACCATGCTGGGAACGTTTGTTGTCTCGGCTGGGTGGCTTCCTACGGTTGTCCTTACGTATGGACTTCATTTCATTCCTGTAGACCAACCGGAAGTGAACCCTGCCTGTTTGCTTCATCTTTCACAGCATTCCAAAAATCATCGTCCTTGCGATCATCTGCTTTGGCAAGTGTTTCAATGTCGGCCTTCTGGAAAAAAGCTGCAGTTCTGTCATTGCATGTTTCTTTCGCGACCCCATGTTCCTCAAGTGCCTTGCAGACTCGTTGTTTGATGGCGTCTCCATTCTTCTTTGCTCCACCCACAAGTGGAGCGATCTTGAAACAAATCACGTCACTCACTGGCACATCTTTCAATGCAATCTTTGGGTCAACGAGCTTGCTTCCAAGGTGGCAGGCGATGGATAAATCCAACTGTGCATGGGAAATGAAGGAAATGGCAAGCTGCATCAACATGGCGTCTTCATCAGTCCTCAGTATCTGTGCTTTGGAACGCAAGGGTGATCTGATCCATCGGTCAGGTTTGTCATGAAACTTCACCTGCAACTGTGGGGCATCAATTGGAAGGTCAAATCTGGCAGCAAAAATGCTCGTGGGTTCCAATGGCTTAAAGCAATCCCATTCCACTTCAAAACACATGTTGTTCTTCACTCCCATCTCTGCGTCAACAGGAACACCATCAATGTGAACAGTCCATGACACCGTGCTGCACAAATCTGGAAACAAAACACGAAGTACAGAAGAAATGGATGCTGACTTTGGCACACATGCAGTGCGGATGATTTTCAAGGCAGGGTGCTTCGCAACAAATCTCATACATCCATAGTGTGCAGGGATCATGCCTTTTTCCTGCACCTTGATTTCAACCGGTGCAAACTTCACATATCCCGGCAGGCATGCATTCAATCGAACATGGAACGTCCACGACGGAAACTCAGCAACGTAGTCACAATCCTTCATGTCAAGGTCATTGAATGCCAAGGAAATGATTTCTGCTTGGAAACCCACTTTCCCAGCCAGGAAAGCAACCACAGTTTTCACCGTCCATGTCACATCAGCATTCATGCAAATGCACGTACCATCCTCCATGCGGCAAGTGACTGTAAATGTCTTGGGCGCAAACACCACCGTGGCAGGTGGGGCACATGTGATCATGTCATGCCATGCAACCTCATGACCTCTCCACCAAAAAGTTTGGAAATGCATGTCCGTGGCATGTGGTAAAGCTCGAAACACCATCACTTCCAACTTAGTATCGACTGGGCCATGGACAACCATCATCCAATTGTTCTGAACATGTTTCAAAAACAGAATCCCCCCCTGGACAAAACGATTGCATGGCAGCACCATCCATCTTGCCAACATGGAACTTTGGTTCTTGCTTCAAATGGCGTGTGAAGTCCATCTCTGATTCCGATGCCTCGATATCAAAAGCTACTGTGGGGGTCACCTCACCTCCAACTGCAGCCTTCCTTGCACGTTTGACTTGAGGATCAGTCGCCTCAATCTCATCAACCTCCTGAACTGCCAGTTCAAGTACAGCAAATTGGTCATGGTTGACACATGTGAATGCGGACAGCTTGGCAGCTTTTTCCAAAATCACTTTCAATGCCTTGGAAACGTCGAGGTCATGTGGAAATGGCGACAACAAGCCCAGTGCTTTGTGTGTGCGTGCAATTTGAATCCAAGCATGTACAGGACTAATGGCATTACCTGTCAACTGAAAAGCAAATGCAAGATCGGATGAAATCACAGTTCTGCTTGGAAATCCCAACGCAGCAAGGATCTCCCATGGGCAAAAATATCTGATAACACCCTCATCGTTGAACAAAACAGTTTGCAACCCCTTGGACTTCAAATGCTCTAAAGGCAACAAGTGTTGGCTGCCATATCGTGCCATGATGCCTGAAAGCTTTTGATCTTTGCAGATGATCCTTGCCTTCAGGACTGCATTGCTTTCCTTCCAATTGATCTTATCAGCCATCCACTTGGGAATCATGTCACTACGACTCAACATGGCTAAGACTTCATGGGACGGAATCAGGTGGTCACGGCCGGATGCATTTGCAGGAAGGATGCAATCGGATGCAACAAGGCTGGGACCAGGCAAGGAAAAACCCTCGGATGCAAGAGACAATCTGGCAGCTGCCTGTACATCGAAATCGGCAAGCGGTACGGAGCTATGTACAAAGGTGGCAAGCCAACGGTCTCTGTACACCGGCAGGCATCGGCTAATGTTATGTACACCAGCAAGAATCAACTGCATACCATGAAGTGCGGCATTGGCCAACAAGACTTGGTAGTCAGCATGGCTCACAATCCCTGGTACGTTCTCAATCAACAAGGCAGTGAGATGAAAATGCCCGGCTTTGAGCAACAAATCGGACAACACCTTCCCATCTTCTGATTTCAAACCTTTTTCCACACCAGCACTTGACCAAGGAGGACATGGAGGTGATGCAAGCACTGTCGTGACGTTCAAAATCCCAAATGCCATCCAAACGGTCGGATCCACAGCTGACCCTTCCACCACGATAGGAGACATCAAGTCCCCGCTGAGAGCTCTCTGCAGGAACACAGTTGGACTAATGACCTCACATTTCCACGTCTCTGCACAAACCTGGGCAGTTCTGTGATCTTTTTCCACAATGGCAACTGGTGTCACGTTGCACTCATGCATGGCATGTGACCATCCGGAAATTCCACCAAACAATTCTGCGACCCTGGCCGGTCCTCTTTGCAATGATGACTGCAGGAAGAGCACGCTGCCTTTCTCGAAGCAAACATGAATGTGAATCTTGTCCGACTGCCAAGCAACCTGAAAGTCAAAGACAGTAGCCTTGAATGATTGATGCACATGTTGATCCCATTCCGAAGGAACATGGAGGATCCCACAAGTACCACCTTCAATCTGGATGTTGAAGACACCCTCACCACATCTTTCTAATATCTCACAAGCCACCTTGCCCCCAGATAAAATGCAGTCCATAGCACCAAAAAGGGGGAACACACGAAGAAGAAATGGGCGATCAGTTGAATCCCGCCGCACCAAGCTTGGAGGTGCCCATTTGAGAACACACGGCTGGGGTAGGATGGAGAAAGTTTTCTATTTTATAGCGGTCTCATGTCCAAAAGCCAAGGCCTGTCGACAAAAGACTCCAAGCTGGGTATTTTGTTGTGTCGACAGAGCTATGTATTTTTGGGGCAGCTGGGTATTTTTTTGGGTGGTTTTCCATTTTATAGTGGTCCCATGCTGTCCTATGTCCCAAAAGCCAAGGGATGTCGACAAAAAGACTCCAAGCTGGGTATTTTGTTGTGTCGACAGAGCTGGGTATTTTTGGGGCAGCTGGGTATTTTAGGGTAGGATGGAGAAAGTTTTCCATTTGATAGTGGTCCCATGCTGTCCCATGTCCCAAAGCCTAAAGGATTTCTCCAAGCTGGGCATTTAGGGGTATCGACAAAGCTGGGTATTTTGGGCCAGCTGGGTATTTTGGGGTTGGATGGAGAAAGCTGGCTTTGTTTGTCCACTCTATTCCATTCTCTTCCATTCTTACGTTTCTCCATCATTACCCTTCTATTATCTCAGTGTGTCTAACGCTTACCCAAATGCACCTTCCACAATCCCTACAGTTGCACCGTATAAACGGTTTTGCTCGTTTCTACCATGGTTTTTTTTCTGTGCTTCTACTCCATGGTGGTCACACATCGAAACTGCAATTTTTCCATGGCTTTTCCATTGTTTCACGCGTGCTTTACGCGATAATGGTCCCACATCGGAGCTTCAATTTTACTTGGCATCATTTTACCCTCTCCCTATTCTTTCCACCGTTTCGCCTCGCGTTTTAATCAATTTTCCAAGCGTTCTACTCAAATTTTCCATTGCTTTCCCATTTTTTCCCCATTGTTTTATGTCAAAGTCCCTCCTTTTTTCCATTGTTTTTCTCATCATTTTCCCCTCCTTTCCCATTTTTTTCCCATTGTTTTATGTCATAATCCCTCATTTTTTCTATTGTTTTTCTCATCATTTTCCCCTCCATTGCAATCTGCCCAGATCCACCTCGGAGGGCGGACCAGGGGGGAATCGATACCCCAACGTCACCCAATTGCCACCCGGTACATAACCCTAAAAAAGTTTACCTGTGGCCACCTTTTTTACCACCTAATTTCCTCATTTTTGTCCCTCTTGGGGCGCTCTGCCCCCAGACCCCCTTAACCCAGTTTGTTCACAAAAATAACTTCGCCTAGCCTAGCGGCTGGCTTTCGTGACCAGTATCTGTGCCAGTTGCTTGCTCGGTACATGTTTCATCTAGATGGATTCTGGACGAACGACCTTCCTTGAAGATGACGGCAGGAAACGAAGGTGTCTCCCTGGCTACTACCCTCTCCCTTGGACGGCCTTTGCACAGGCACTGACTGCAGCCCCACACGCAACAACATCCAAGAGTGGCATTTCCATCAGCAGCTCCTGCAAGATCTGCCACGTGCACTTCGCAGCGCCAAAGGACTACTACATCTACAGCTTGATAGTAATTATATATATGTGTGTGTGTGTGAGTAAGTAAGTAAGTAAGTAAGTAAGGAAGGAAGGAAGGAAGTAAGTCAGTCGGTCAGTAAGTAAATAAGGTAAGTAAGGTAAGTAAGGTAAGTAAGGTAAGTAAGGTAAGTAAGGTAAGTAAGTAAGTAAGTCAGTCAGTCAGTGAGTAAGTAAGTAAGTAAGTAAGTAATTATATTATACCAATAATACCGCACAAGGCGGTGGCAGAAGTTTCACAGATAGGAAACTATAGACTATAGGAGAGGTGAGTTGTTGTGATGCATGGTTGGAAGAGCGAACCCACTGATGGATCGAAAGGTGGCTGTGGCTCTGAGTCTCTCTCTCTCACCTTTTCTCTGTGTCTCTCTATCTCTCCCTCTGTCCATCTATCTGTCTATCTATCTATTTCTAGTGTAGTTGTAGTTGCAGTTGTATTAGTGTAGTTGTAATTGTAATTGTGGTTGTAGTTGTAGTTGTAGTGCCGTGTAGTCTAGTCTAGTCTAGTCTAGTCTAGTGTGGTGTAGTGTGGTGTAGTGTAGTGTAGTTGTAGTCTAGTTGTAGTTGTGGTTGTAGGTTGTAGGTTGTAGGTTGTAGGTGCAGGTGCAGGTGCAGGTGCAGGTGTAGTGAGTTGTGGTTGTAGCTGTAGCTGTAGTTGCGATTGTAATTGTAATTGTAGTGGCACGAAGAGCGACGCTTGAACGTCCAAAAGCAGTCCGAACATCTGCTGTTTCATCTGTCCATTTGTCGGAAGTTTGACTTCTAAACTTCCTTCGATTATATCCATACCAAACTAGACGCTTTGGCAACCCCTAAGCCGTGCGCCCCAGCAATTGATCTCTGTCCAGCATCTTTTGCCAACGTCCCACTGGCTCGCAGGAAGCAATGGCAGCAGTGTAAGAGATGACGTCCTCAGGGGGATTAGCTTGGAATGCTGAGGCTGTCAAGCAATCTTTGAACTCCCAACTCACATACTCAAACACCTTCATTCATTGCATGTCTATGTCATGTCCATGTCATGTCCATGACATGTCCATGTCATGTCCATCTGGGCACCCGCAATACATCCAATGCGGGCCTGGCACAGCTGGTGCAGCAGCATCCTGGCAGAAAACTGGTTACACGGGCCCCACCGAATGCAGGAATCCGTCTACATCCTGCGTTGGCGTTGCTGGAGCTGAAGAATTGACATTAATTGACCAAGCTGAGCACAGCCCAGCCTACTAAACAGCTCAAGAGCAGGCTGCCACGCATTGGACCTTCCACTGGTCGTCACTGCTGTACTGGCTGTGATCTCATTGCCCTGCACCATCTGAACCTTAGAGGACAACATCTTCACAATCCAAAGCTTGCACGGAAGCACGACGCTGCTGGGAATGGAGAGGAGGTGTATGTAAAATGATGTGTATACAAAAAAAGGTTATATATAAATGTATATCCCACGGCATGTGTGTGTGTGAGACTCACAAACAAAAATGGATCAACCGATGCCAAGCAACAACCAAGTCAATTTCCACAAATGGAGGACGTACTGAAAGAGTGCAAACTAGACAAGCAACCCGCATTTTCCCGAGCATGCTGATTCCAAGTTCCCACAAACGGCAGGTGTGCGCAATAGTGCGCATGACAATGCCATATGAGATGCAGCCTCATCAGATCAAAAAGGATCGTTGGAAAAAACTCCAAAACAGTTCAAAACTAGGGTTATTTGAGAATTAACGTGGGGCATGATGGAGCATGTGTCTTTGCACCATTTTGCACCAACATCAATCAAGATACAGAAATTGCTTTTAGCTTGCAAAGCGTGTGGGGAATTACCACTCTTCAATCAGAAGGAAATGAAAAAGAATGAAAGTGCCTGGAAGAAGCCCTGCTGCAGGCAGCCTCAATACAGTTCGGGATGTTCGGGATGCAAAGTTTGAATTGGTTTCAACAAGGTCGAGTCTAGGGCATGTACGGCGCGTGTAACAGTTGCCCTCGAGACTGCAAGGCCTTCTGGACGTGGCATGGGATTGCACAAGTTCTGAGCCAGGTGCGTATTGAGCACACATAGTGCAGCCTCCCAGTCGTTCCTCCCTTTGATGGCCTTGGGAGGCATGAAACCCAATGATCAAAATGTTGCAAGCATGCAGATATGGAACGGTTTCAAGCCTGGTCAGTCACACCTTGTGATACTACTGCACAGAACAGGTGGCAAGCTGCAGAGTTATAGGAGAACAGCGTCGGCTGCACGGCATCTTTCTGGACATTTTGCAGCCTCGCAGTGAGACCAGTGAGTGACACCTCCTCTGCTCCATGGAACTCTTAAAATAGCTGCCAAGTAGCAGCGCAGGCAGCCGCGCAGGCAGAACCATGCCATGCGCTTTGTGACCCGTTCATCTTTCTGGAACCAGTCTGCAGCTCAAAATTCTGGTGGACACATGGAATTTTCGATGTAAAATGTAAGAGGTTTGCTGGGGACAGTTCCTTGTCATAGCTATTTCACTGTCTCTAAGCTTGCATGAAAGAGCATGTGTTGACTTGCCATCAAAGCCTAGCCTGTAAAGAGATGCTCGCGTTACAACAAATCAACCATGCTGTGAAGTGTTGCGAGCCCTGCTGAATCAATCATGTCGGCAACATGCACTATGCTTCCTCTGCGACCCGCCGTGGGGGTTCTCATCAGAGACAAACCGAAAGAATGAATGGAAGCACTGCAAGGAACGAAAAACATGCAAAAACGCCATCTGGATACCATCCATGAATGCCTAAGGCTCCCAGCGACTGCTGGTACTCTGACCGAACTGCATCAGAGAAGATGGCAGACTCGGTAAATGCGACATGGCAACAGTAGACAGTCTCCACAGTCCATCGACGGCATGTCATGCAACACTTCCCTTCTCGACTGACCGATTCTTGCACCTTGTGGGCGATCAGAGACATCTTGCAATGCAATTGCTGCAGGCTGCACTTCACCTGGTTTCCTGTTGAATCTTGGCCCAAGGCGTAAGGTGTATCAATGTCGATTTGGGCCTGGACACAGCTGGCCAACAGTGAATGAACCCATCCTGCCTCTTTGCATGTCTCTTCAACCAAGCTGAAACGCCAACCTGTCGAGGCCGTTTGCGAAATTCAGCCAGCAGGGTCTGGTCTTTGCGTGTCAACCTTAGCGCGATGTCACAAACATGTTCAGCTCATTGTGGTCCAAGAATATCCAAGAATGCTTGCTTTGAACAAAGCATCTGTCGTTGCTGATATCGGCACCTCTGGACAACTTTGGGACACACCGAATATTGAACTCCATGTGTATATGTATGTGTATATATATATTGTACAGAAGCATCAAAATTTAAAAACTATTACTCTGTAAAAAGTACCGTACCGTACCGTACTGAAAAAAGTCAAGAGAGGATCCCAGAGGACCACAGAAATGGGGCTCGGATGGGGCTCGGGCATGCTTCGGAAGGAGGGCGCTGTGTGGGCTCGCTGCAGGTACTTAAACTCCTTGAAGCAGAATATTCAAAACATGTCAGAACGACAAATCATTTTCGTTGAAATGTATGAATAGTTCATGATAGCTCATGTGCGTGCAGGAACATCCCACCCTCTGGGGCATTTCTCGCCGAGACCTTTCTGATTTTAATTTGCTGAGAGAGAGAGCACAACAACAAAAAGCGCCAAGGTTGATCCCACAGGAGGTCCTTGGGGTTTAATCTTGCCACCTTCCGAAGGCCCTGAGAATTTGATGCCTGGTCTGAATCCAGCATATTTTCCTAGGGCTTAGGGAAGAACATGGACAACCAACATTCAGGGCGGATGGCCAACAGCTGACACTTCACCCCATGTTCCCAAACCCCACATTTTGAGCTTTTGCTTTGCATTTCCGAAAAAAATACTTTAAACAACAGCAAGCACAGGCAAGCAAAGGAGCAAACAAATGGACTAAGAAGGAACAAAGGCGCCCCAAAAAGAAACAGGCCGATTGTAACAACTCATTTCTCCTCGCCAGCTTTCAGCTTTGCCAGAAACTCCTCCCGGCACTTCTCCTGTGTCAACTCACTGTCAACCAATTTTTGGGGATGTTGCAAACTCTTGAACAATGAGAGCACAATACCTGCAAAGGTTCATCACCTGTTGCTGATCCCAACACTGCTGAAGGGCCTCTTTGAGGATGCTCTCCTGCAAGGCAAAGGGATCTGGGGCACCTGCAAGGCAAATCAATTGGCAGTCATTGTTCTTCGCATTCTTCGAGCCTGCGTTCTTAAATCTGGAAACTGTGCGAAGGCATCATCTGCCCTGAAGTCCGAATGGGACATCTTGAAAATCTCAGAATGTGACCTGCCCGCATTTCGGAGGGCAAAGGGCTGTACAAAAGTACAACTGCTTCAATCAGTTACTGGATTTTGCAGCCCACCTATCTTGGCAATAGGATGCGTGGGAATTGGGATGGTCAATATCTTGCTATATCATTTCTTATTGTCTGCATACTTCTTCATAGCTCACGCTCATTTATACCCCGTAAATCTACCGTGAGCCAAAAGCCATGGTTTCTCCAGACCAGCCTCAAAATAATGAATCTCGGTATCAAGTCAAAGCACAAGACTCAAGGCCAAGTGATCCAGTCAGTTGACAGTTGCAAGGCATACGCATGCATATTAATTATAAATGCATATTTATAGTGCTTATTTGATAAAATATTTATAGCATGTTTGTATGATTTTATTTGAAGAGTGCTTCATGCTAAGCAAACAGGTGCTTTCTTGCTGGAAAGGCCTGGAGGTTCTGCGACGAGCGGCACTTTGTGCACAGCGGTCCCTCCACTGTAAAGAATGTAAAGGATGTATCGTGAAGAATCAAAGGATCCTCTGCATTACAAAGGTTCCATCATGTTCCTCTTAAGGCGTGAAACTGATGAGTGACGAGCTCATCACACTAAAACTCATCTATATATCCATCACTGACTCTAAGGAGAAGCCATTCAGAACTCACATTGGTCCAAGCATCTTATCTTTCTCCTCCGAGAAAAACAAACACAACAATAAACAGAATCAGACACACATGTTCATGACAGTGAATGTTTGACCGCTTTAGTCAACAAAGGAAGATGTCAATATGTTTCGTCTACGACTGAGCATGCGTACTTTGACCAGTGTAGCACACAAGGAAAACAGTTCATGAGAGTGTCGATTTCGCAGTCCTGCTGGATGAACTGGAAAATAGAAGTGGCTGTCTCTGCGCTTTCCTGAAATGATGTGGTGAAGTTTGGGCTAAGAAAAAACACGAAATCCTCCTCACAGTGCGTGCTGAAGCTCCTGTGCTGCTGAGTATCAAGGTTTCGATCTGGATGCCATTTCACAAGCAATCGCTTAATTCCTGCTTTTTGGTTCGCTTTAGTTTCATATTTGAGCGAAGCCAACTGAGCTCGCACGGAGTCCTGGATGTGAGCGCAAGATAGCGCAAGGGAGTGCATCATGTTATCGCGCAGCCCCATGCGTGGCACCCGAATCATGCCAACAAGTCAAGTGGTCCTGCAATGACTCCTGATTTGCTAGTGGTCGTGGCTTCAAAGCGTGCCAACCTACCAATGATCTGCCAAAAATTTGGGGAATGGAATGCTTGTCACATCACACCAAATGGCAACTACTCCTGCCGGCATGCTGCCACCTCCGAAGGAAAAGCCTTCCTTGGCGGCTCGTGGGCAAGGCGGTGTGAATCCTGGGCAAACCCCACAGCACTGAACACCAAAGTTTTCAAGTAGTAACCGTTTAGCAAGCTTGCACAACTATGAATGACACCAGGCAAAGACGGGCCTCGGTCATGTTGCTGCGTTGGTGGTTTGGAAGCTGCTTTGGAATGCGAGCTCATCTCATCATGATACCGCCTCCAGTGCAAAACTATTTGAGCAAAACTATGCCACCAAATGACGGCCATGCGAAGCCTCTTGGCATTGCCACAGGTTTGCGACGATGTCTGCGGCCTTATTTGGCAATCTGCGACTTGTGCAGTACTTTCCTGCTGTGAAGAGTAATTCGGTCAATTGAATTTCACGGACCTGGCCACCACAGCCCCTGTGCACAAAGGAATGCTGAGCGGCATCGACTGGCGATCTGAAAACATGCGGGGTGCTGCAGCGCTTGTTGCTGCACGGCCCCGTTGCCTTTCTCGTCGAGCAGCCTAGTACAAGCTGCAAGTGCTCATAAATGGTTACAAAACACAAGAGAGGGGGAAACAAACTAAATCGACTATGATATATATGATATAATGTATACGAGTTATTTAAGCGTAAAACTCCTAGGCGGCACACAAGCAAGCAACTGCTAGGGCGCCGCACTGTTTTACTTGAGCCAAATGTAACATATTGAGATGATGTGAGACAATGGCGGTTCTCATGACACTACACTTGATGAATGTCTTTACATAGTGTAATTGTGTCAAACAACTCCCCCCTCATTCAGAGAAGTGAGTGTGGAACCAAAAGCCTCTCACTACGTCTTCGTTCTGATGCATGGCAGCTGAATCAGACGTTCCCAAGACATTGGCGCAACAACTTTGGTCATGCCATCCGCTGCTTGATCTCCAGTTCCCACATGTTCTGGTTTCATGCCTCGTTGTTGGATGAGGTCAGCCAAACTGGCGACATCTATTCGGTGAGTGCGCGACGCATGTCTCAAACGAACTGAGTATCCAGAATGCAAGATGGATAACGTGGCAGCGTTGTCCTCTAACAACCTCATGGTGACTTCGCGCTCCACAAGTTGTTGCAGCAAGTCAAGGAGCGGCTGTCCTTCTGAGTAGATGGCCCCAGCCATCGCGATGATTTCTGCCTCCGTAGTGGATCGCGCCACCGACGTTTGGCGTCGCGAGTTCCATGCGACCGGCCAACGCGAGGATCCCGAGACAAGCATAATCATCATGCCTGATGTTGAGCGGGCCGTGTGCACACAAGACGCGAGATCCGCATCCGCATACACATGCAGCTCTGTATTGCTAATTTGCCCAGCCTGACAAACCATCTGATAGCCTTTCGTCCAAAACACATATGAAACTAAACGATGGATGTGAACATCCTCTGCTCGACTCCAAACTGTGATCCGGCTTGCTAACCTGCCTACGGCAAACGAAATGTCGGGACGGCAAAGCCGCGCCAACCAAAGACCCTTCATGAGTATCTTTGACGCGTGAGCCTGCATGGATCCAGATTGTTCATATAGCGTGTCCGACAGAGTACTATCACTAATGTGAGGCGTGGCAACCCTGCGCAATGTTTTTGAATCAACACCAGTGATATCTAGATACAGCTGCACAAACTGCTCTGCGTAACCTACCATGGACATGACTACGGTTTGAGGACTTTCCTGTTCATGTAATCGACCTAGAATCAACACCGAACTGCTAGGGAGTAGAGTTTTGGGATCTTCGATCTTGATCAGCTCAGAAAACTGCTTCCAAAACTTTGCGTGTAAACCTCTCTTCCCTGACAGAGTCAAGTCGTCGACGTACACATTGAGTAACATCTTATGACCCTCGATGTGGAATAGGAAGTTACTAGGAAATCCTGGGATTTGTGAAGCTCCAAGCCGAGAGATGCGGCTCTCTAGAAACTCTTGCCAGAGTCTACCCGCTTGCGGGTGTCCATATAGGGATTTGCGCAGTCTCACCGCCACCTTGCCATGGAACTTTGACTTCCATGCAGGTAGCCACAGCTGCCTTGGCAAAATGACGTACGTCAGGTCGTCATCAGGGAGAAAGCTTTGAAGAAACGCTTGTACTGCGTCTGCAGTTGAAGTGGCATGCCCCTCTAGAGCTCCCCACCACAAACAAACGTTTAGAGCAATGAGTGTTGTGGGAGAAGTGGACACTTCAGTGAACAAAACTATGTCCCCATCTTGTGTGAACACTTTGTCACCCCTGTAGACAATCCTCCCTTTATATTTGTGTTGTGTTTCATCTAATTCCGCATGTTTGATGCCACATAAAACCAAAAGTTCAGCTACGTGAATGTTCATGCCCAATGTCTTTGACTGATGGACGAGTTGGTCAAGATCACATGCAGTTGAATCATCCCACGTCTTGTTGTCCCTCAAACCTTGTCCCTCCTTAGCTATAGCATCCAATGCCTTCGGATCAACACTCCACTGGCTACGGTTGAGTGCCTTGGTGACCAAACCAAACATCTGCGCTTCAACCGAGCTCTCCTCATTACCGTGGACCTGATCACTCTGGGAGCAACAGAATGCAGGTATGTTTGTGGAGTAGAACTGTTTTGGATACAAAGCTTCAGCTATGAGGTTCACGAAGGAGACTGTGTAATATGCGGTCCTTGCAGCATTACCACTTTCACATGGTTCATGTTGCGATGGCGAGTGGTCACATTGCATTTCCGCGAACAATTCAACAATCCTGCGGTCGTTTGTGGCGAACATCCATGGTTTCTTGAGATATTGACCTCGTTTCCCTTTCAGCTGTAGCATGCAGCCATGGAACTGAACCATCATGAGATTGTGCCTTTTGCAAAAATTGACCAAGTTTGGTAATCTCCAACCCTTGCAAAATGCCGGCCATTCCCAAACAAATCGCCCATTATGACTGATCACGTATTCGCCGATTTGTAGCGCAAGATCAACCATGTAAGAAGACTCCTCCTGTTTCTGCGTGAGATCATTCAGAAAAGAATCCCCAAGACGATGGACGTTGAGTTCTTGAAGGTTCGACCAAGGATCACACGGAAGTGAAACCCAGAGATCAGCTCCATGTTGCGTTTTCAGTTGCTCTACCAGCTGAAGCACGTGCTGGAAATCGCTGAGGTCAATGACGTCCTTACTTAGGCGCACAACTTTGACATTGTATTGTGGTAAGATTTGACCAATCAAAGAGTCCCTACTGCAGGCGTATTCATACAACACCCCAATACCCGGAAGGTCCGTTGATAAACGGCGAACTCGGGACAATCCAGCCCATGTTTCTTTGGCCACTGCTTGCACAACCAGCCCATCCAAAGATTCAACAGCAGTCACTTCTGCTGCAGCGTCAATATCATCAATTGGAGTCGTTGGAGCTGGACCTGAAGATTCACCATCACTTTCTGGAGGACAAATGGGAACAACATCGTCGTCGAGCCTGGATCCCGCAAGGTCGCCTGAAGCGATCGCATGCGGCTCCGACCCGACACTGTCCCGAACTTCCTCAGTAGTGATTGGCCTTGGCTTCACTTCAACGGGCACCGGCTTGTCAGCTCTGATGAGGCGATTGAACCGATCACGACATGCTTTGGTGTGTCTTGATGTGACCATTTCACAGCCCCTGCAGCCGTCAGTACCACCGTACTTGATAAGACGATCAAGTGTGATGTATTCAGCACGAGTCTTCGCTGGAAGCTCAATGGGTTCTTCACTAAAAGGAATACTGATGGGTGGAATCTTTGTTGGGTCTTCTAAACTGAACTTCGCTAAAGATTCACGGTGCGCAGCTTTGAGGGGCATTGTCAAGTGATCATCAAAGACTACCTCTTCTTGAGGCACTGCAATTGGATGTTCAAATCCCGCGGTTTTGGTTCGGATCTTCTCGTAATCCAAGACCAATACAATACCCCTGTATCGGCAACCATTCTCTAGTCTCCATCCTGCAAAAACACCTGGAAGACATGACCCTGAAAACTTGTGGATCTTTGTCCTATCACTAACCCTGTAGTAAACCAGTTGTCCTAACAACCATTGAGGGCCATCAAACCTTTGGCCTGAAGCAGCCTCAAGTCGAGTTAAGGGCCTTTCCCTTTCGGGTGGTACTATGTCAGGTTGTGTCCAAGCGCTTGCAAGGGAAACAGTGCAGTACTGAACTGTGATGGACCACAGGGATGGATACGCTGCGAAACCTGATGCGAGATGAGTGGCTCTGACGGACTCCTCAAATGTCCGTATGTCACGCTCAAGGCGCGAGTTGTGCGGCCAATACCTTTCAATGGAAGGTTCATAAAACGCACCAAGCTGTTCACAAGCATATTGAAATTCCTTGGCGACATCTGCTTTACATACCAAAGTACTCAAAGATGCGCGCGGCCCCAGGAAACGTTTGATGTGAGAAACAATCAAATCACCATCTCTTGAAAACATGGGGACTCCTTGAAGAAAACCAGACCATTCGTCACGAATCATCAGAACATAGCGGTCTGTTTTGGATTCGGCCGTTTTCCCAACAACAATGAAGTCAACAGCTATTCTCTCTCCAAAACTGGTAACTGGGTCCAGCCCTCGTTCAAGGAGTTCGTATTCCCTCCTTTTGGTGACACGCTTCTTGTAGCACTTTGCAATTCTGCAATCTGGACATTGGCTTGATTTTGGGAAATGCGCCAAACGATGCTCGATGGATCGTGCACGCCTGATCTCAGCTGTGATCCACTCTACACCACCCTCGGAGTCGGCGTCTGATGCCGGCGCCCCAATTTTGGAGCCCTCTTTCGCCCCAATTTTGGAGCCTTCCTTTGCCCCAATTTTGGAGCCCTCAGCTTCCCCAATTTTGGGGCCTTTGGTTTCACTCGGCATCCCAGGAACAATCTTGATGTTTTCACGGAAGATTGGAACATTTTCTTCAACCCTATGTGCCGCAATGCGATCATCAGGAGCACACGCAACTTGTAAGAGCTCGCTACTTGTTGCAAAGAATGGCAACTCCCCAGGTAACCAGATGAATGGCTTGTCCTGTTGATTTACAATCTCACCAAGGCTCCTAACCATGGGACAACCCTTTGGGAGAAGATATGCATTGGTATGACCAAATACCTCACCTTGATATCCAATGGTCTGATCGCCCCTTCTTGCACCTCCACCTGTGGCAAACTCAATTGGGTGGTCCGTGTACGTGGCATTGTCTTTGATCAATTCACTTGGAATTCCACCGGCTTCAAGCGTCGAAACGCTTCCCAAGCTTCTGCCGGCACCTGAGTCTGAAATCCAATCAACACAAAATGAAGAGGACATTGTGCCTTCTGAAACTTGGGTGTGCGCAACACTCGAATGCAGCACTGGCACTACGCATGCAAAGATATGAGCGAAATACCGCAGTGGCGCTGTGCACGCGCGCACAACTGCAGTCATGATCGACTCGGAAGAGGCAGATGCGGAAGGAAGTGATGCAAAGGCTACAGCTTCTGCAGTCTTCGCCTTTGGCGCTGCAGTGGCCTTTGTTTGGGCCTTGCCCTTTGGTGCCGGTTCCCCATCGATCACATCGTGAGAAAATGGACACGAGTCACCCCTATTGCATGTCCCCTGCGGGAAAAAGATACATGGAGCTTTGCTCCTGGGTTGGGAACCCTTTGGGCCCCCCTGACCTTTCCCATCTTTGCCTTTGGCTTTGTTATCACCCTTACCCTTACCTTTGGTATCTCCACCTTTTCCCTTTGAGTTCTTTGGTGGAGGCGGCTTGGGCGACGACTTTGCAGGCGGTGCCGCTGCTGCTTTCGCAACAGGATCCAGCTTTGCCGGAGATGACGGAAGTGCAGAAGTCCGACCAGTGCTATCCTTTGGATTGCTCGGCTTTGCCGTTGTGGTCAGCGACTTCTTGACAGACTCTTGATTGGTGTCTTCTTTCAACTCATCAAGGTATTCACCAAAACGGTTCCAAAGCCAACCAAAAGAACGCTTCTGAGAATTGACACCACTGTCTCTGATGCGATCAATGTGTCTTCTCATGCCATTGCATTTCTTCAATCTTTCGAACAAGAAAATATACTTGGTGTGCTCTGATGGCTGCATGTTTGGCTGAATGCTGTTGAGAATGAACTCTACACGATCATAGAAGAGACGCAGATCAGACTGCGCAAAAGAATCCAACGGGAGCTCAAGAAGAGCCTGCTGTGTCAGCTGTGAACCCCTCATGCGATCCAAGGCAAAAGCTTTCGAAACCTCATGCAACATTCTGCGACCCTTCAATGGCACGGCCTGGGGCTGGGCTCTTTCAAGATAGCCCTGAAACCTCATGCCAATGTTCCCTGACATGTGTTTTGAAATGTGTTTTGGTTCACTGAGTTGCCCAGCCAGCCATGCATCCAAACGAGGCAAGCCATCAGAAAAGTTCTCAAGGTGAAAAAGGATTTGTTCATTCGAAGGTTCAAAGGCCGTCTGAGCCCATCTCATGATGACTCCCAGGCCCGTCCTGTCGATGGATGACAGCTTTGCTATCAGCGAGTTCCTCCAACCCCGAAAGGCTGAAGCATCCCTTGGAAGACTCGGCACTGACAGGTTTGACAAATCCTTTCCCCTATAGATGTTGTCCTCATCCCCAATGAAAGCACCACCCGGCATAAAATCACCATATGGGTTACCATTCCCTCTTGGTGGATCATCCCCTGGTGGTCCTCCTTCGCCCCCGTTTTGGATCCCCTGTCTTGCAACAATCAAAGGCTGTGCCTGACCATGCCATGACTCATCCGCATCAGGATCATCACTACCATCATCATCGTCATCATCGTCATCGTCCCCTCCATCTCCAGGGTCGCGTGAGGCGAACGCCTGTTGGGAACCCTCATGAAAAACGAAATTATTTGGAGGTGATGGTTGTGACATGCGAGAACCAGCCAATTGGTTGATCTGGTCCTGCATGGACTTCATAGACTCCCCAATCTGCTGCCTCAATGCCTTGACAGCATCTGTCATGTGAGCGTGAAGCTCTGCTGTCGCACTAGAGGCCTCGGACGGTGCCTTTGGCGTTGGAATCCTGGGTGGCCTACCTGATGTGGATGTTGGGCTTCCATGGACTGGTGACGGATGAACTGGGGGTGGAACATCATGAACAAAATCCGCGCTATTTCGGCTCTCAGTCAACAAATATTCAATCTGCCTCTGCTGTTGCATCAACTGATCCTGCAAGGCTTGAATCATCTGTTGTTGCAAGTTGATTTGATGTTGTTGTCGTTGATGTTCGGCCGACGCTGTCTGAATGATTTGATGTTGATGCATGTTTTGTCGTCTCAACTCTTCATTCTCAGATGACGCTGTTTCAATGATTTGATTCACTTGTCGTGTTGCTGACTCCACTACCCTGTTCACCTCCACATTTGCCTGAAAAGCTAACCCTTTTGCAACATGCTCCGCCTCCAACACGGCCCTTTGAGCCTGCGCCTGGATGTTGAGGGCTGTTGCCCTGGCTTCGTCTGCTTCCCGTCGAGACTGCTGATCCTCAATGTGCACATGCTGATGGACCGATCTTTGATCTACAAAGGTCTGATCAACATGATGGTGTTGTTGAATGGATCTCTGATCTATGTGACCTTGTGCATGTAAACTACCATGAGGGTCAATGACCTCGTCATCGTCATGAAAACCAGGTTGAAAACCAGCACAGGCACTGTCTAAACCCGGTGCAGTTGCAACAACACCTACATTGGGTGACGCAGGATGTGCGCTCTGGGTTGATACAGTCAAAACTTTGGGTTTGCCTTTCCTATTGATATTGGATTTCTTAACCACTTTTCTTTCTGAAGAACTCCTGCTTGATTCCCTGGATGATTGTCGGGAATGACTTCTGCTGGCATTCCCTTGGTGTTCAACCACAGTTGTCATGGCAGCAGCTCGTTCCCCCATCGGCTGTTCTGTGGAGGAAACCATCTGTGAGCTAGATGATATGGAAAGTGAACTTGATTCAGGTGGAGAAAACCCAGTCGACATTGAAAATTTGATCTGGTTTTCGTCCCAAATCTCGCCCCAAAATTGGAGCCCTTTTTGTTGAGCAATCCCGGTCGCAGGATGCGAACACAGGAGATGTGAAGGTTCTGTCAACTGAAAACGAGGGTTATGCCAAATCCCTCGCAGGAGAACACAACACAACCAACAATGTAGAATAACTGGATAACTACTGAGGTTCAGTCAACTCACCCAGTGAGGAGAACACAAAGTACAGGAAAATGCCCCAAATTGGTGGTGGAGCAAATTGCACTGAATCAATTGGTGTGATGGCCCTGTCTTCCTGATCCCTTGACTCCTGTCCCCACGCGCTCTAAGGGTTTGCTCGCTCAAGGCGCACAAGGCCGAGGATTCCGTAAAAATGATCGGTGATCTCGCCGTGCAAGGAGATGATCCTCTGATGTTCTTCCAAGACATGGCCCCGAGCGATCTCCGAATTCGAGCAAACGTGTTCCGCTAGTGCCCGTTGATCGTCCACGAAAAACACGGACTGAAGATCGCCCCTTCGGATCTGCCAATCAAGATATGCTCTCTTGCCGTCCCAACGTCCAAACTTTGATGGAGTGATAATGGGAATCAACTGGAGGTCTTGACAGATACGGCGTATGTTGGCAATCTTCCTTGGATCCTTGCAGAAGCTAATACAATAGACCCGCAACTGCGGAAGATCTTGATGCACGCTATGCAACAAGACCCGCGTCTCCCTCAAGTCCTTGTCAATAACACCGTGGAAATCCAGGAACAAGCCAAGCCGAACGTCAGAAACGTCAATGTTCTCCTCCAACACTGACTGCTCAGGCAATTCGTCCGAAACGTCACTGTTCTCCTCCAACACTGACTGCTCAGGCGATTCGTCCTCAATGAGCACAGAAGCCGCAGCTGAAGGCCTTGACGGTTGCGAGGTCTCACTCGGAGGATCCCTCACGTCGCGAAGAGGCCGCCTCACTGGTGATCTTGAGCGTTCGGGAGTCTCAGGCCACGTGTCCTTGACCAAGACGGAAACTCCTCTTCAGATGATGACTTGATCTGATCGGTCTCTGCTGGACCGTTAATGATCTCAGTCACGAGTTCGTTGCTCAGACCAGCGGCTAATCCCAAGGCACGAGAACTGGATATACGATATATATCCTTCTTAAGGCCCTGTGCAAACACAAAGAGCTGTTGAAGCCTGTGAAAAATATGAGCCTCCCGGTGGGACAAGTCTTGCCTGACTTTGAGGCTATCACTTGCTGCAGCGAACGGGTACAGAAGCTCCCGCCGATAGTCACGGAGCCCGCGGCGACCTCCCCGTCGCATGCAGCTCCGGCACAAGCTGACTACTCAAATGTGCACCGGAGTTGGTCACCCGAAGAAGCACTGGATCAATTGGAATGACAAGGTTTGGGCCAGATACGAGAATCACAAATGGGATCCGATTCTTCTATTCGTGGGTCGCTGGGTGCGAACTCCGCTCAAACTCAATATGGAGAATGTTGGTTGTTGGTCAAGCAAGTAGGTTGCTAGCCAAGAGCACGACAAGTATGACAGTCTAATCCCAAAGGCTATGAGCGAGGTGTCCCAAGCTACTAACACCCTTTGGCTATTGCTTCAATGACAACGGTCGCCTGACGCGAGCTCGCTGTTTCAACACCAAGGGTCTGTGGCCAAGGTGAAGCGGGACTTCGAGTGGGATCCAACCTGTGCAATCCGATAAAGCGGTTGGAAAGTCACTCAAAGGTGTATATAACAATGTAGCAGGTCGCCAGTCGCGATCGCTGCCCCTCTGTTATAGATAACAGAAAAGAGAAATGGTGGTTCCAACACAAGAATGGGTGGCTCAAGCCCAAGTCAAATGATGGTAACCAGAAATATGTAAGGACCACGGCCGTACCCGCTCGGGCGAGCAGGTACGGTTGATAACCAGTTATTTAAGCGTAAAACTCCTAGGCGGCACACAAGCAAGCAACTGCTAGGGCGCCGCACTGTTTTACTTGAGCCAAATGTAACATATTGAGATGATGTGAGACAATGGCGGTTCTCATGACACTACACTTGATGAATGTTTTTACATAGTGTAATTGTGTCAAACAACTATACGGTGCATTATACATATATATATATATACACGTATGAATGTATTATATATATATATAATGTATATTATATATAGTGCATATTATATATATAAAATGTATATTATATATCTATATATACGTATGTGTACTGTGTAGATAGATAGATAGATAGATAGATAGATAGATAGATAGATAGATAGATAGATAGATAGATGGATATGTGTGTGTGTATCCGTGTGTGTATGTGTTGGTACATCAGATTATCGGCTATCCAGCCTGGCCTATCTCTCTCTGGGGAATGACATGCTAACTGCTAACTATGATTGATTTGTCAGATACCACTGAGTCTGGGCCTGCATACGCTCTGAAATCCGAGAGATGTCAGCTTGAACTTCTTCAAGACAGCGTGAAAGATTTGCATTGCGTCTGTGTACCTTTTACGGCAGCCAGGGAACCAGATCAGCATTTAAATTTCAGAGCGTGCGGGTGATGACTAAAAAAAACGGTACCCTCTTTGCTAGTAAACACATACCAGCCTCCTTCGCAGCTTCATCGATGTAAGATAATCCACGGTTTACCTGCCTGGCCCAAACTGTTTGAATTTCCATTGCGGATGTAAGAAAATATCAGTCAGTATTGAGATTACGTGCGATTACATGAGATTCCTAACTTGTATGTGCATGATTTTTCGTTGACATGGGGACCAGGATCCCGAAAACAACTAAAGCCAGCCTGCGCAAGGTAGCCTCGTCAAAACCATTCGCCTCCCGTGTCGATGAGCGTGATGCCACAGCTGATGCCCTGGCAGAGTCAGTTTGGGGCGGGTGTTTCAAGATGTTTCAAGAGATGCGGAAATTCCATGAAATTCCCACCGTCTGCGTCAGTCTGCATCCGTCTGCTGGGTCTGCTGCTCTCTAGCTTGCAAGCATCCGGAAATTATTTTGAATGCAGTCAGGTTCTCAGAGGCGCCAACTGTCCAATCACAGCCTGCAAAAGAAATCATTCAGAAGTTCTTCCAACTCATCCGCGTCACTCTCGTTGTCATTCTCACCTTTGCGGGCTAACGGCTAACGGTCACCACAGCACGTCCAATTTCTAAAGAGTAACGAATGAACATGCAGAAACGAACAGTCAAATCAGAGCACAAACCGTGCTCTGAATCTAATGGAACAGGAGAATGCATGGCGTCCACTAACAAGTAGACAGGAGCATTCTCAATTCGCACCTTCAAGAGGTACAGGTTTTGAATTTCCGGTGCTTAAAACCGGAACACCTGCGACGTGCTGCAACAGGATACTGTATCCCGACAGCGTGTCTCCAATTGCACCAGCATAGACCCAAAAAAATAATGATTTTTTGTGTCAGTCTTCAAGTTGATGAAGGGAGACAAGGCTGGGAGACCAGACTGGGACACAAGGCAGCACCGCCAGCAAGGACCACCCCAAGGCAGAAATGGAAGTTTCCTAAAATGGAGGTACCCTGAAATCATCTAAAATCATCTTAGTATTGTAACCCATGGTTTTGGGGAGATACCCATTTTAACAAACCCCCAAATAATGAAGAGAGACGAGACAAGGTGGCTGCCACACATTTGAAGGAATCCAATTTTTGAAAATCTGAATCCCATTCATTGACAAATAAAAACAAAAAACTATAGTTGACGCTATCTGGGGAACAAAACGCATGTAACGTCACCAAAAAGCATGAAAAACATTTCATCTCATGAGCCTCCGTCCCTCTGGGCTGCCCGAAAAGCTGTAAGCGTAGCCGAAGAAAAACACCGTTGACCAGCTGCAGCAAGCATGTCATTCAAAACCCCAGCACGTTCATAACCTCAACAGGAAGGTGGTGGATGCGACTTGATGCAACGTTCCAACGCATTCAATTTTTCTGCATTTTCAGTTGCGATCCGAAAACTCAAATTTTGTTCAAACACTGAGTGTTTTGCGAAGCAATTCCGGCACCTTTTGGACACCTATCCGTTCCAATTTGTTCTGCACTGCTCGCAGTTCGCGTCTTCCCCATGATTGATTGCAAGCAGCCAGGAATTCCTCCTGCAAGGACCACATCAGGTCCACAGTGTTTACTTTGAATTTAATAAGGTGTCATTGACGAGAATAAGTGACCCCAAAGAAGAGAATAAGATACCAAACGGCCAACAACTTTGGAAGCATGTTCAAATACGTTTGAATTTGGTGCAACACTACCTTTGTCATTGCACTCTCCCCACTCCATGCTGCATTGGGCATCTAGTCCCACCGCATCGACCATGGCCGGCCCACATTGGGATACATCGACCGCAAAAAAGAACGCTGGAATCCAGAAAGATAAATGTTGCATGTTTCAAAAAACATCAGCATTAAATACCCATATATCATATCGCCAATAAGTACCAAAAACTGGTTCACATCCACTGCAAAATGTGTCGGCTGCCTGGCTCTGCAGGACATGAAAACAAAGAAACACGATTCTACCAAACCAAAAATATGTTCACTTACCGATTCAAAACCATTGTTGCTAGTAAAAACTTATATGGCCGCTGCCCAATGCAAGCTGGTCGCTGATGCAAGGCAACAATCTTGGCTGAAGCAAAATGATTTTAAGCATTTCAGTTTATCAGTTCATTTCGCAATTCCGACACTGGGGACGAAATTGTTGGATTGCCCAAATATAACCATACCCCATATTCAGTGGCAACTAAAACCGTGCGACCCGAACCAATTTCACGCGCCGAAACCTGAAAACCTGTGCGCAACAGCCAGGACACTGAATGTGAATCAGGCGGGGGATGATGTCCGTTTCACTTTTTTTCGTTGCCATCGGGCACCAGCAGCATCCCGTGGGCGGCGCCAAGAAACACGGACAGTTTGCAAAAGTGCGGACCATTCTTTCCTGCTTTGTGCCACCTCAAAACGTTTTTGTAAAATATACTTCCCCACGCCTGCCCCGTGGAAGCAATGGTCGTTCACATTGGTCGTTGCGAGTTGACGAACATCATCATTCCGCTTACTTCTTCGAGTTCCCCTCATAAAGGGCCCTCCCAGCATTTGCGGCTGTAAAAATCTGTTGAAAGTCACATCTCGGGCTGGGTGGTTGGGGGGCCGTCGTCCAACAAACTTAAAACATTCATCTGGCAACGGACTTGCTCATTTGATATCCGTTCCACGCCAAGGAGGGTTGCTACCCCCAGTAGATGGTATGCCGGCGATAGACAGCAAACATCGAATGTGGAAAGAATCCAGAAGCAGCATTTGTTTTTCAGTGAAGCAGAGAGTACACAGACTGTACATCAGTTTGCTGACCACGCAGGCATAATAAATGTTAATCTTGCGTTTGGTACCGATCCCAGCATGTTTCCAAACACGCAATAAAGTTTTAAACGCCTGCCGTGCATCTCTAATTTTATTAGACACTTCATGTCCTTGTTTTGCCTTTGAACCAACTAGAGCACCCAAATACACAACCGAAGAAGCCAGTGGAACTTGCGACACATCAATGAAGCAAATGGCAGTCTCCGTGGTAGAGAATAAGCTCACACTTACCAAGACTGAGGTGCAGGTTGTATTTCGCCGCTTCCCTCTGGACCAAATGAAGAAGACATTGGAGGTGCTCGCTGTTTCGGGAAATACGAGCCGTATCATCAGCGAACTCCACATCAAAGAAGGGAACGGTAGGTGCAATAGCCAAAAGATATTTATTTATGAATGAACAACAACGGTGACAAGGTACAACCTTGGCGTATGCCACTTGCTTGTTTTTTCTGCATTGAGATCTCCCCGTCGACAGCAACTTCAAAATAAGGAGGGGCGGCGAGGTCCCTAGTGGCAGAACACATCCTGGGTGAGATTTTCAACCTTTGGAGAGCGAGGTGAAGGGCAGCAGGTTTAATGGTGTCAAAAGCCTTGCTCCAGTCCAGGAAAAGGAGGAACAAGGCCTGATTTTCTTTCGCGTCTACAAGATCCGGCAACCGCCTCATGAGGAAAATCGCCTCGCTAGTGCTACAGCCGTGTGCAAACCTATATTTATTTTGTCGCAAGGAAGGGCCCAGGCCAGCAGATAGCCTGGCTGCTAGAATCCTAGCATACAACTTGTAGCAGGTCTGCAAAAGACTAATCGGGCGGTAATCCGCTGGGTCACTGCTGGAACCTTTTTTAAAAAATGCCTACCACAAGTGCCTGTCGCCAAGGGTCCGGGCTTTTGCCTTGAGTCCAGCAGCATTGAAAAACGTCAAGCAAAGTCTCTAAGCCTGGTCCAGGTACGTGCTACCTTCCTTGCCAGCCGCTTTCCCATTTGTAAGATGCTTGATGGCAATGACAAGTTCGTGCATAGTCAGGGGTCCTCCCTCAAAAAGCGGGGTATGGCCTTAAAACAGATCAGTATCAATGTCATCAACTCCCTCAATTGCTGGCGGTGCCCATTGCGCCTGTTCCAAGTGCGTGGCGAAGATCTCAGCATTGGAGTCCATCGCTGTTAGATTACTAACGGCAGACGGGGGTTCCAAACGAACAAGTCTAGATTGGGAAGGGGTTTTCAAACATTTGATAGGGTTCCAATGTGCGTCCTCGAGCTGACTATTCAACCATGTTTTTGTCTTGGCGAGCGGATTTCTTAATGCTCTTGTCGTATTTTTTCCACAGCCTTAAGATCTTTCTGCGCCCCCCCCGGCAGTTAAAAGGTCGAGACGGCAAGCGCCGCTAAATAGATGTCTTGCAACTCCTGCCATGTCTGCCCTGGCTCATTATTAAGTTGTTTGTTTGCACATTGTGTACCCACTTGCATATTCAGGTCAGTGATTGTTTCTTCCGTGGCCCGACTGAAATCCCAACACGGTTTGAACTCGTTGCTCATGTGGAAACTAAAGGGTCTTTTGTCATCATGGGTGACTTTAAATAATGCCAGGCTGCATGGTAAGCTGCGTGACGAGGCTGTTCTAGGACCACACCTCTTTGGTAAAGCTTTCTTTTGTAACTGGTAACTGGTAGTGGACAAGGCAATCGAAGTTTCTTCCTCCATTTCAGTTTCTAGAAATAGCTCGTAGTTTCCAGCACATGGTTCCAACAAACATAGCTCTTGGAAGCAGGTGACATACAAGGAACCTGGCACAACCCGGCTCCCAACAAGTTCTGCTTCATGGGGCCCTTCTCATTTTGCTCAGCTTGATTTTTGTTTATGTCGGGACAAAGAAGGAAAACTTGAGAAGGGATGACACGAAAGGTAGTTGTGTGACAGGGGACGCGGGGGATCACTCAGTGCGAAAGCCGACATGCGACCGGGCCCTTTTCTGCTGACACCAAGCCTTAGGCTTGTCAATATGGACGTCATGCGCTAGCAAAGCACCGCTTTGACAGAACGAAGGGAAAATTTCTGTCCAACCGAAGCATGGAGAAACGCCGACGTTCCTTTGCTTCACCCGTTTGCTTGCAAAAGTTAAAGTGACGTGGCAAATGGATGTCGAAAAATCCGAATCGCAAGTCGAATGATGATGATGATGATGATGAGGATGATGACGATGATGCTGATGATGAGACACTGCGAAGGGGCTGCTGCGTGAAGAGACGCACAAGGCATGTGACGAGAGTTCACTTGGGGGAGGGGGCATGGAACTGGAAATTCAGAGCAGAGTGGAGATATCTGGACCCGAAAAGAGAGCACCCCACGATGTCCATGGTTGCTCATCACTTAGTCCATTTAAAAAACCATTTGGAGGTATACATTGTCAGACACACGCATCGTGCGGGAAAAAAACACGATCAGTGTTAGCACAAACTCCAATGTCTCTTTTTGCGGTACCTATGGATGCTCGAACCTGTCACTTTCATCGCACCGTTGGGTACTTGGAAAATGGATGTCGAAAAATCGGAATTTCAAGTCGAAAGATGATGGTGATGAGGAGGAGGATGATGATGATGATGAGGATGATGACGATGATGCTGATGATGAGACACTGCGAAGGGGCTGCTGCGTGAAGAGACGCACAAGGCATGTGACGACAGTTCATTTGGGGGGGGGGCATGCAACTGAACATTCAGAGCAGAGCGGAGATATGTGGATCCGAAAAGAGAGCACCGCACAATGTCCATGGTTGCTCATCACTTAGTCCATGTAAATAGCCATTTGGAGGTATGCATTGTCAGACACACGCATCGTGCGGGGGGAAAAAAACACGATCAGGGTTAGCACAAACTCCACTGTCTCTTTTTGCAATACCTATGGGTGCTCGAACCTGTCACTGTCATCGCACCGTTGGGTACTTGGAAAATGGAGGTCGAAAAATCCGAATTTCAAGTCGAAAGATGATGGCGATGAGGAGGAGGAGGAGGATGATGATGATGATGTTGATGATGATGATGGTGATGATGACGAGACACTGCGAAGGGGCTGCTGCGTGAAGAGACTCGCCAGGCATATGGCGAGAGTTCCCTTCGAGGGGGGGGAGGGGGGGGTCCCTTTCTCCTGGTCGTTCAAAGATAAGGGGTCCAGCCCGCCCCTTTGCTTCGCAAAATAAAACTCAAGGTAGCCCGCTAGGAGGCTACCTTTCGTGACATAGTTCAAGATCTGTTTTCTGACCCCTTTTGTAATATCCACAGCAACCATTACCCCATATTGGCCAGGGTCAAGCTGTCTCTTGGCGCCAGGCGAACAGCTGCGCACATAGAAATTGTGTTTCGTGTCCTCTTCGTGTTGGTTCTGTGGGGCATGTGCGGTGAAACATTCACAGAAGCAATGTGCATAATAGTACCACATAAAATATTTTGTGCAACAAAGGTGAACGCTTTCTATTGTCAGCATGATCCTCATACATGTTATAGCGCACTCTGGGGCGTCTTCCACGGACTGAGAAGCAAGTCGATTACAGGAGTCGAGGCTACCGTTGCCCAAACAGCCTCTTTCTAGGCCCATGGGTTTGGAGCCAAGTGTTTGATTTGCGCCACCTATACCACCTACGGTGGTACAACTCGCCTATTACTTCTGTGTGTTTTTTTGGTGGTTTCTGCTATTTGGGACTTCTTGCCTTTCTTTTAGGTGGACCGAGTGTTTCTTTGTAGGCGCGAGGACGTGCAACGGTTTTTGTTCGGAAATAAATAGTCGTAAAAAGTGGTGGTTGTTTGGTCTGGGAATCTTGTGTCCCGCGGTTCGCCCGGCTTACCTTCTAGGCGGTGTTGTGGCAGGTGTGTGGAAATGGTTGTGAAAGAAAGAGCCGTTGTAATTTTTAATGGGGTGCACCAGGTGTGCGTCCTGTTTTTGTGTGCTTCGCGTTTTGTCCATTTGTCAACAGCGTTTTCCCCCGCCGTTTGGCAAGGTGGGCGCGGGAAGGGGCCTCAGAATCTTCCATGTCAACGTCCTGGTTTTTGCTCACGTTGGCGGCTTTAAGGGGTGTATATCGCGCAGCCAGGTTGTTGTTCATTTCGTCGGTCATGGCATAGCATGGATCTGGAACTGGAGGTGCTTCTGGGGGCAGCTGCCTTTGCTAGAACCCTGGGGGTTTCCATGCCGACCGGTCTTCCTGAAATTTGGTTTCGAACATTGGCCACACGTGATCTGGCACATACAATTGAATTCTTGTCATGTCCTTGTCGTTGGTGTTCACGGTGCGTAGTCATTCATCATGCCATAGGGTTTGGATCTCCCAGGCCGGGCTGAATTTGGAGTTGTCTCCTAAAATGTTGGCCCGGGTCCTCATAACGCATTTCATCGGGGCATCTTGTTCACGACGGTATCGGGGAATTTGCGGTCTGCCTGCAATGGTGCTGCGTTGTACCTGGTGGGGGTCCTGCTTGACGTGATGCAAAAACTCGTTCCTGGTTTCCTTGTCCCACATGTACACTATGGTGAAATGAGCTAGGCCGTTCTTGGTTTTCACAGTGGTGCTCCCCTGGTGCTTGCTCATGAATCCGTAGTCGTTGGCCATGCGTTTGATTTTTTTCCCCTCTCTTTTTCATCAATCTTGGGCCAGCGCATCAGGAGAATTGTTTGGAGGCTTGTAACTCCTTTCATCTCAATGAACTAGTGAGGCCGTTTGGGTTGCAACCCAGTCTACGCTGTTGAGCCTGGCCGTGTTTTCTTGCACTTGTTCTTGAAAGTTTGATAAAGTTTGAATGTTTGCGTTTCTAGAGCGGGGTCATTGGGCACGTCTTCTGCTCTGCGTTCAAGGGCTGATCCTGCTTCAGCTAGTGGGGATCCGGACCTTCCTGCCATGGTCGGAGCATCAAAAGGAAAAAAAATGTCGGGTTTCCGCCCATGTTCGGTCCAAAAAAGAAAACGTTTCACTTATTTTGCGGCAGAGCATGGTGGAATAGTTTTGCATCCCGAGGGTGTCGATTGATTTTGTGTCATTTTTTTGTCACACCTTTCCCTGAGCCAAAATCATTTCGAGTAGTTTTCTACCTGTGTGTTTGGCGGCGTGTGGTTGCGTGATCAGTTTTTGTGTTTTTCTCATCGATGCACACACGATTTTCATGGCTGAACCTACTGGTATCCAATAATACGTGCCTGAACCGACCAAAGCATCAACTGGACAATGGTTCACTTCCAACAATGCCCCAGTAACGAAATCAAAGCATTGTTGTTGCTTAGATTTTTCCATTGCCGCATGTCCAGGTGTGATGGAATCCACGAACAGCACGATGGAAACAAAACTGCACCGAATTGTGCTACAACAATCGTTTCTCCGCCCGCGGTTTTTTCCCGTACAAGGGACCCAGCAAACAACATACAAGAAAATTTGCGAATATCTCGCCCCAGGGGATAAATTGCAATTTACATGTACGGATGCTGAAAATTTTCAATTTCACAAGATCCACTGGTTTAGCCATAACCGGCCAACCTTCCAACAGGGAGGAAATCAAAACCAAGAATTGAAGAATTTAAGCATGTTATACAACTTCACCGGGCCCTTAAATACTACAAACAAATATGCGTTTTTTCCTGGTTTAATTTGTGTGCTATCACTTGTTCACATTGGAAAATAGCAGAAGAAAAACACCACATTTTGTTTCCTCCGGTTTTGTTTTTTGTTTGCTTCCAATTTGCGGACCTTGTTTTTGGCAACATTTAACTTGCCACGGTAGAGGTAGTCAGGTTCCAGCGACGCTTTGACATTTTCAAGCTGCGCGGTTTCGACGGTTTCGAAGAAACAAACACATCTACTAATAATTGCATTTCTGCAACTTCATCCGGGCGATCTCTTTTGTAGCCATTGGATCTTTTTCCACATGTTATAATCTCTGGATCCGACATAGTAAATCCCTTCGCAATTCCATCAAAACTACACCGTTAAGAGGCTCTAAACAGTGTGGGGGGCAGGTACTCCATGTACCACATACAAGCAACAGCAACTATGGAACAGGAACAAATGAGGTGGAACATGATCGCAACTGCAGCAGCAGGACCTGCTATATAAACATAGATCGAAAACTGTTCATACAAGAGCTTCCTATGAGCATCCAAGACGGTTTTGCAGCCAATGCAATGGATCGTCAAAATTTTATTGCAGGGACCTCGTGAGGAAGATGCCAACAGGATCTCCACAATATCTTCTCACAGGGCCATGTACGAAATCATGTACGGACAAACACAGGGTTTCCCCAGGACCTACGATCCTTGACAGCATGTCACGAAATCTTCACAAGAGCTTCCGACCTCCGAAGTTCATGGAGCATTTTTCCTTCCGCTCCAAAGACGTATCCATCACCAGACCCGTAGACAGTTGCCACTGTCATTCCTCCCACCATCTTTAGCCTAGCAACATTTCCAGCAAAACTTGGTGGATACATGATGCAATGTCCTTGTTGATGGACCTGCGTCTGGTTCAAGTTTGCTCCTGGGTGATTTCCTTGAGACAGAACGTCGACTTCTGTCTCGTTTCTCCTACTTCTGCTCTCCTCAGTGTCCATGCTTTGCCCCGCCTCAACGGACTGTTCTGCTGGGGTTTCTGCAGCCTCAGGTCTCTTCAGGGTTTGTTCCTCCACCAGCGCCTTCTTTGCTGTGCGGGGCCATGCATCTAATCAATACAGCTGATTTTTTTTTTGTCATGCCAAAAGGGTTCCAAAAAAATGCTACCGTACTAAGCACTACGTATTGTCAACACGTAGACAAAAACGTCCATATGTACACGTATTGAATTTGTTCCTTGCCATGGGTCTATTTCCAGCAGCTTTAGAAAAACAGTTCGGACAGCAATACGGGCACCAAACTTTAACACATCATTTTCATTTCATTTGTTTTGTCCCCGCGAAAAATTGATTCAGACGTGTAAGTCACTAGTCACACCTGCGGTGTGCCCGGATGACGCCGCAGCGTTCGACGATTGCAGATTGACCGCGCTAAGCGATCGTCGAACAACCGCGCTAAGCAACACCCTCTCTCCTGGTAGCCACGCCGGCCTCTCTAACGAAAATTGACGTTAAACCAAACGCAAAATTACAAGGGATGAGGCCCAAAATGCAGCTAAAATTAAATGTTCGGCCTTGGTGTTTGGGCAGACTGTCCCGACCGCTGGTCTCAAATTTCAAAAATGTTGGCACCGCGTGATCCACAAGGTTGTTACCCTCACGGGCGCACAACAAATCATTTATTTTTGTTTTTCATGATTTTCAATTTTCAAATTGTATCAGTTTTTCCTTTCGTCGTGACATGATCCAGAACCCAAATTTTCCACATCATTTCAATTAATTTTCTTAGCCAATCTGATCCACACCGAAATTTCACATGTTTTTCATTGTGTCTCATTGTTTGTCATCGTCCCCGGTTGGTCTACAATGTGTAATGTTTTCGCAATACCCCCCTCGTTTCTGCATGTTTTCATGTTTTGTCGGTCTCGGCATTTTGTCGCTGAAAAATGGTTTCCACCAGGCAATTGCACGCACAATATTGCGAATACATCCACATATGACTCAAAACTTGCAAGTAGCGGGACATGCCAATGTTTGTAATCAACACAAAAATGCCCCAATTTCCGAAATACTTCTTCTCGATTGGCCACGACTCGGATCGAAAATATATGCATCTGGTGCCGCAGGCACAATCATTTTCTCTTCCGGCACGGGTTAAAACATCTGACATTGGATATTTGGGCCTCATGGACCCTAACGATGTACGTGGGTCCTTGTGGCATATTTTGAATCGTGTTGATGCCTACAACTATCAATGTTTCACTTGGGGTTTGGTTGGAAAATTTTCGTCGCACTAGGAATTACGACTATCGTTTGGCATTGGTGAATGGGAAAGTTTATTATTATGTGAACATGTGCGCAGGTAAAGCTACCATGGCCCACTGGGACCTAAGAAAACGAACACATAAAAATTGTTGGCAGAAATTGCGAAACTAGATCCTGCTGGATATTAAGAACGCCGGGATCCATCAAGAACAATTTTCTTTTACAATTCCGGGTGAATCATTGTGAATTGCGAACTATAGCACCATTTTTTCCAAGGTATTGTGCCGCCTTGTTGGATGGAATTGGTGAATTTTTTGATGCGTTTTCAGAAGTACAAAGCGTGAACATGACATGGAGTGCTGTCAGTTATAATGTTTCTTCGCACTTGCCATTCTGGCCCGCTCAAAATACGAATAAGTAAACAAAACTACCCCAAATATATATATATATATATTCTAGAAACATATCGTTTAAGTACGGTGGTAATGGATTTTTTTCAAAGAAAAATGTTGAAAAATATGCACGTGTAAAAATGCATAAGTACAGTTACAGTATGTATTTTCTCCGCTTTGCTGGCCTGTCCTTTTTATATCATCACACCTGCAAGTCGGCGATGGGTGACGTGGACGGGGGAAACTAAACACATCCTTTGTTAGATATTTCCATTACAGGTTCCAAATGAAAACGTATTTTCAAAACCATATAGTCCTGCTGTTTTCATATCATGGTGGAGTGGGGTGGGGTGGGGTGATGGGGTCGCGGTAACAATGTCGGGTTGCACTTCCACACTCATTTGACGCGCCTTGCCTCAAACCCACTTGCGTGCGCTCATTTACTTCGTGCTGCGATGCTTCAAGCACAGTTGCCTCTGCATATTCAGCTGGTCCTGGCGCCTCCCCACGTGAGTTTCACTTGCATGCCATAGTTGCCTGACGCTAAGTTGCATGAAGTCCACTTCAACTTACAAATTTACCTAATGCTAGGCTACTTGACGTCCATGTGCCGTTGAAAAAGAGCCTGCCGGCCGGTATCTGAATTTGAAAAATGGGTTCAAACCGGTTATGGCGAGGCCCATTGCGGTTACACACTCATTTGGTACCACGTTCTTTGAAGTTCGCTTGTCTTTGCATAGTTCGGCTCCGAAACCTATATCCAGACGTTTCTTTTCAGGAAGGGAGTCGGCATTTCCAGGGAAATAACCTGTTCAAGGGCCGGCTGTTTTTTTTTTGGCATGTGCTTTGTTTAGGACATTTTTTGATTTTGTCTACCTGTTTTTTTCAAAAGAATCTACCACTTCCAACCGGGGACCTTCACTTTCGGCCAGCCACTTGATCAACATTGCGCGTTCGTCTTCGGTTTCACGGGTCGCCTCGGACCTCGTTTTTCAAGTTTAATGTGTCTCGTGTCCCCTGCGGGAGTTTGACAACCTTGTCCATGTTCAATTGCTGTTTTCAACTGTGCTGCACTTGAAAGGATTGTCCATGTTCTCCACATGTCATGTCGCCTCCTTCCAACTTGCATTGGTTCCTTCCATTCCATTTTTTTTTTCACATGCACCCCTTTTCAAATCGCATTTGTTCATGCCTATTTTTTCCATTTGTTGTGTTCTTGGATTTCGTTTGCCAATTTGCTCTGCAATTTTCATGTTGGCCCTTTTCACAATTGCATGTTTCATCTCTATTTTTTGCACTGTTTCGGCATTTTGTGAAGGCATAAACCTCCTGCAACGAACGCAGTTCGACAGCACAACGTTATACCTTAGATGTTCTGCAGCACCCACGCACAATAAATGATTACACGCACTATTTTCCACCCTTACCCGGGTGGCGACCAGAGAAGCGGAGTAAAATACAAAAGGAGGGCCCAAGGTCCCTCTTTAACATACAAAGCGAGCGGTTACACGTTCCAAATCAAATACAAAGCCACCGACCCAAACAAAGGAAAACTGGGTTGCACTGCACACGAAAAAACCAGAACAGGGGACTGTGGGAGTGCAATTTTTCTGCACATGACTTAGTTTAAAGACCTCTTTTTTTGTGGTCACAAAACAACCGTATGTAATATATATATATATATATTTACATTGGCAAAACCATGAAATTCAATCGATTTCTTGAATGTTATCTGCATTCTGTTCTTTTGTTTTGGCATCCAACTCACAAACCAAAAAAACAACCCTATGGTTCAACCAATCATGGACCTCTATTGAATTGTTTTTTCTATTGTTTTTTTCGTTTTGTGGTATGTTTGTTTTTTTGTTTTGGTTTGTGAGTTGGATGCGAAAGCAAAAGGGCAAAAAACTGACAGCATTGCAAAAATTGTTTGTGTTTTCTCGATGTTTTTGAAATTTTTGCCCAACATTTCAAAAACCCAATGGAAAAAAAAACAACAAACCAATGGAGGTCCATGAAAGGTAGACCCATGTCTACGTCTACTCAGCCACACCTCACGGATATCATCCAGGTGTGCATGTTTTGTTGATTTGCTCATCGTTTGGGCATGCCTTATGCAACAATAGTTTTGTCGGAAATATGACATTCCTAGCATAAAATCATATTTTTCTTTGCATAAAGTGGCATCATTTTGTGCAGTCCTCTGACATAAGGGTGCACAGCATTTATTTCACATGAACCCAATGTCATTTTCAATGAGACAGCTGTGCAAAGCTCTTTTACAGAAGTCAATAATGGATGAAGGACAACAATATGTCAGAGTGGAACCCTTTGAGTAACTATTTTAAATGAATATGGTTTTCCTTAAGGGAAGTATGGGTGCCAATATGTGCAAAGTTTCCTATATACCTTGATAGGGTTGTGAATCAATTGATTGAACAGTTATGCAATAACACAAAGAATCATTTTTGTGAGGTAGAAATATATGTATATATACTGAGTACTGATGAGTTAGGACTTGTGGCCTCGGATGAGAGAAGACTTGCTAGGGTCTAGGGTCTAGTCCTATCTCTTGTGTCCACTGTTTGAAGCGCTTATGGGGAATTGGCTAGAATAGCCACATGAGTTGGGAATTTTGGTACCTGGATTTGCCAAAATTCCCGCCTCATGTGCGCTGAACCCGCTTTGAAACCTGAATGCAAGTCTGAAAAAACACCTTGATAAATGATCGGGACTTCATGTTTTGTGACAGCAGTAAAGGCTGATGAGATAGGAAATTACGATAGTTCTAGAAAAAACAAGTCCTATCTCACATGCGTTCAGTGGACCATCTTTTTGCCTAGTTGCACCCATGTGCCATTAGATTTACCGGGTCAACCCCCACACGTCAAGGATTTTCCCTTGCTGCACCCACGTGCCATTAGATTTCCCAGGTCGAATCGTCAAATCCCCACAAGTCGTATCTCATCTGCTTTTAGTGGTCGCTATTTTTCCCTTGCCGGTTCCCGTTAAAGGTAACAACACGGAGACACTTGGCCGTCCGTTCTCCTCGAGCCTTATTGTTTCGCTACTTGTAAACGTGCAACGCCAGGGCGTGCAACGGATACTTGTCACCACGAGTTTGGTTTGAGTTGTGCGCAGAACGTAAAAGGGGCAAACGTGTTTTGGTTTTTTCGTCGCCGCGAAAACCAACAGCGAAATGAAAACCAAAAGCAAAACAAGCATCACAACTGTGAATGTTTGGACAAAAGAATGACACCAAAGCTGCCACACCTTTTTTGAACAACGCTTTGGGGAAGGTAACGATGAGGTTTGATGAATCTCTGATTGCTGGTTGGCTTCCAGCACAAACGGCAAAAAAGAGGAAACAAGGGTGGGAGTGAAAACGGGGAGGGTGTTTTGTTTCCTCGATAAAAATTGAGGACCCTCCCACCCACACCTTGAATGGAAAATCACGGACGTGAGATGAATTGATCAAGATCAAAAGGTAACAATTCAACTGAGAACTGACATCACACTTGAAAGATAAATTAAGGTTTCCCAAGTTGATCTGAAAGAATGGAAAGAAATCGATTCACAACGAAATCACCACGGTGAACCACAAACTAGACGACGGATGGCCCGAGAGCGTAGAGGAGCAGGGTGTTAGCATGGAGACACCATATTACAAACAATATATTAATGATGTGTTATATGCAGTCGAGAAGAGGAGTATCAAGACAAAATAGCAGAAGTGCAAGACAATAGTTTGCATCGCAAACACTTTTACACACAGAAGCTTTTACACACAGACGCTTTTACATTATCTAAGTTCAAGATAGGTGCTTGATATCCAGCTATAAGATAGGTACGCTACGCTTGGTGCGCTTGGTACGCTTGGTACGCTTTGGGTAGGTACGCTTGGTACGCTTAGTAAAGTACGTTTGGTACGCTTACCAACCGTACCGACCGTACCGACCGTACCAGTGAACCGTACATAACCGTACCACCGTACCGTACCAGATTAAGGGGGGGGTCAAGGGGGGGGCGTTTTGGATGTACCAATACTAAAGTAGTATTGGTACATCCAAAACGCCCCCACCTTGACCCCCCCCCTTAATCTGGTACGGTACGGTGGTACGGTTATGTACGGTTCACTGGTACGGTCGGTACGGTCGGTAAGCGTACCAAACGTACCTTACTAAGCGTACCAACAGTACCAACCGTACCGTACCACTTGTACCAACCGTACCGTACCAAGAAAACCAAACCTACCAGC
>CAMXCT020001716.1:0-53471 GCA_947184155.2 Cladocopium goreaui | reverse complement strand
AACTCCTTGCCAGCACACAACCCATGTCAGCCAGCTCACTCTCCGAAAGCTCTGGCTCATGAGTACAGCTGTCGCAACCTCTTGCCAGCACACAACCCATGTCAGCCAGTTCAGCTTCAAACTCTCTGCAATCAACCACAAGTCTTTTTTTCAGCTTCCATGTCAGCAAACTCCAGTTCAGCACCATTGCATCCACACCTGGATCCGCAACTCGGGCTGTCAACTGCGAGATCATGCTCATGCACAAACCTAAGACCTCCAGTGGTTTCACAAGTTAAATCATACAACAAAGGATTTATGATCATGCTGCCGACACTGCCAGTCTTTTGGACATCAGACCTATTGTCGTGGCTTGCACTCAGTTCCGCACTTTGGACTGGTTCCTGTTGCCAGGTATATTGACCATCACAGCTCTCCAGCCATTGGTCATTCCACCAATAGTCATCATCGTCCCAACTTTCAGCAGTCCAGTCGGTCCAATCCTCATTCCAACTTTCTGAAACTTCATTCAACTTGCCTTTCTTTCCCTTTCCTTTGCTACCTTTAGAGCCTTTTACACCTTTGGAACCTTTCTTGTCCCACATGTCAGATTTCACAAGTCCAGATTTGCCTTTCTCACCTCCCTTTCCTTTTCCACTTTCCGGGCGTGAAGGGCAATTGCAACTGACCTGTCCTGCTTTCCCACAACGAAAGCATCTGATCTTACTGACGTCCACGGTGCAAGATCCTGCAGTGTGCCTTCTGCTTCCGCACTTCCCACATCGGCCTTGTACCGTGTCGACGCCGAACTCCTCAAGGGAATAGTACTCTGCATTCCCCTCCAGAGAGTTCAATTTCTTACCACTACCTGTGGATTCAAAATCACTAAATAGTCGATCGATGTTGCTCTTCCCTCCGCATCGCAGCGTTCCGGTATGATTCATGGGTGTCCGCGCTGCTGTGGTGGAGGACATAGTTCTTCACAGCTTCCGGTAGGCTTTTCAACAGAACAACTAGCATGTCTGAATCTGCCAGCTTCAGTCCTGTGGTGTCCACTTGCATAGGGAGAGTTCCTAGCAACCTTGAAAATCTTGCGGCTTCATAATCAATTCTTCTGATAGTATCGCTTACTAAGGAACTCGGCGATGTTTGTGCTGCCGCCAAGACGAATGATCTCCCTGCTATCTGTGTCCTCAGTGAAAGAGCCTCGGATCTTGACCTGATAGAGAATTCAAGGGTAAGTTGTCTAAGCAATTCATACCCATTCGATTGTTGGTTTACTGCGATCGACATTCTATCATCAGATCCCACGGCATGTAAGGATACCCCTTCACTAAAAGCTTGCACTAATGCCACACAGCGTGGATTGTCGTGAAAAGCTGCCTTCAAGATGGACATCAGCCTCCTAGACCTCGCCTGCTGTACTGAACTTAGAGCACTCCATCTAATGGGACCTGGCCACCTGCTACTGTGTTGGATCTCCGCTGAAAATTCCAAACTACCACCAGCTGCCCAGGATGACAGCTCATCCAAATAGCCAGCCCATCCTAAGACCTCTTCTTCTCGAGACTTCCAAGTACTAACTGGAGTTGGTGCCGGTGTAAACCATTTTTCACTTTTGGCGAAAACATCCAATTGCTGTTGGTTTCCATGATTGTTTGACTGTTGAACACCAAAACCAGGCAAAACATCAAACGGCTGCGGAGTCACAAACGACGAATCAGCTGCCCTACCAAGACCATCACCAAACACTTCTGGAACCCCTCTTCTTTGCTGCATAGTCACAAAACGTTATTCCTAACGGTTAGAAAAGGGAACCAGGAGGGGAAAGCTTGCGTACCACACGGTCAACCAAAACAACCACACTCGTCACACCAAAATTTGAAATATACATATAATACGCTTATCGTATGTATATGTATATATACATATTCATAAGAAAAAGATACGCACGCCGTCGCCTGTTCGATCTAAAAAAATGAACTAACACTTCCGAAGTCAGCAGCCTTCCTTTTTTTTCAGCGGGGACAAAACAGCTCTGAGTTCCGTCTACTTTGACGGTAGGGTTAGGCCATCCCTGAGGGACGGGAAAAAAACCCAAGGTTTAGGGTGGGAAAATTGAAAACAGGGATGCCGCAACTAAAGAGGGTCCCACCCTCCCACCACTTAAACCAAAATGTTACACGTTCAAAAATTGACAGTTGTCACACTGATAAGAACAGAGTTGTGTTCACTGAGCTGCAAGCATCCAGATCTCACACTGATAAGAACAGACATACAGTGACATCTAAAACAGACATACAGTGACATCTAAATTAGCCTTGCAAACCGAACACAAACAAGGACAACAAAAGATCTTTAAACGTGGTTCGTTATTGGGTTGTTTGTTTTAACACAGGTTGACCGACAAGCAAAGGTTACGCCAAGCATAGAAGACAATACCTCCAGGTTACCCTATAGCCTTTAGCCCTATAAAGGGCCAAAGGCAAGAAACCGTTTTGGAATAAAGGAACTATCCTTACCTCGTACCTCGGACGGAGGCGCTCCTTATTCCTAACGGTTAAAAAGGGAACCAGGAGGGGAAAGCTTGCGTACCACACGGTCAACCAAAACAACCACACACGTCACACCGAAAATTGAAATATACATATAATACGCTTATCGTATGTATATGTATATATACATATTCATAAGAAAAAGATACGCACGCCGTCGCCTGTTCGATCTAAAAAAAATTGAACAAACACTTCCGAAATCAGCAGCCTTCCTTTTTTTCAGCGGGGACAAAACAGCTCTGAGTTCCGTCTATATCCCCCCGTCCGAGGAGTGCAACTCATGAGCACAACGTTCCAGTCCACCGCACAAAAAGGTGCCCTGAAGGGAGTTCAACTGATCGAAGTCCAGGCTGTTCAGTGCGTCTTCTATGTTGCTATGTCGGGCAACTCTAGCATACCAAGACCCAGTTCTGCTTTCGAACTCGGCGGCCATTATGGAGTTAGCCACCATTCTTGCAACTGGAGTTTCACCATTACCTCTTGGCAAGGCCATGCTTACTGACTCATTGTCAATCAATGCACTACTTGGCAGCCTTGAAAGAGGTCTCTCCAAAGTTGGAAACAGACAAGAATGGGGATCATCTCCAATTCGTGTATGGGGTGGCTCAGATGAGCAAGCGGCAAAGACATGACATATTTCGGTGTTAGGCACTCGAAGTGAAGTACCACCTGGTGATTAGGGGCAATCAGTACGCCTCCTATGCTACCTGATGGCACATCTCCTTCGCAGGTTCCATCTGTAAAGATAAGGCAGTTTCCAAATTTGGATTCCCATGGGTATTGCTGTACCAATTTGGACTCTTTGGCATGACCGCTGTATTATCTGAATCTAATCCACTGACAGCGTGCTAGTAGAGTGCCCAGCTCTACAAAGGTCTCCAAACAGCTCCAAGTCCAGATTGGCTATGCTGCCAAGCTTGAAAAATTCAAAGAAATCATTCCGCCCTCTGATTCTCTCCGCTTCCTTTTGCGTGAGGTCGCCTTTCTGAATTAGGCCTTCGAGGCTCTGTTGGCATGTGCTTCCCCTTTCTTCTGTATGGGAACCAAAGGAGGCTTTGGAGGTGGCGTTTCTCAATTTACCACCAACCCCAACGTTTTGAAACTACTGAAAGGAGGGACTTTTGGCCCGTCTGCTCATAGGTCATGCCAATCAACTAAACAAAAACACTTTCACGGACCAGTTGGCGTTGGCCTCTTGTCTGAATTGCATCTGCTTAAATACTTTGCTATGGAAGGAACTTGTCGATTGGCGCAGCGCGTCCTGGGTCAAGGTTGGGTCCTTAACTTGGCATGGTAAGAGTTCGGAATCCGGCATCCTTCCACTCAACTTGCAACCGGAAGCAATATCCTCCCCAGGTGTTTGTCCGGAAAAAAACAATGTCAGATAACATCTGTCCAATAGCACCAGGCGTTCCCCACCAAAGTTTGTCGCAAGTATGCTTGCATTTTCAATCTCAGCTTCAATCCCTCTGGCTTGCCTTGTTGCGCCAGTTGCGTATATTTCTTCAAGCAGTCGATACGGCGTTGTGCCAGGAAGTGAGGTGGCCTAAAAAATTTATCAAAAAACTTCATGTAACGCAGGGTCAGCCTGTCTCCTCAGGCCTTTGGATGACCAGCAGCTACAGCTTCTTCAAGAAAATTCAGTGGTTCGCTTTTGGATGACCAGCAGTTACAGCTTCTTCAAGAAAATTCAGTGGTTCGTGTGGAGTTCCCACTTGATGGCACTCCACTGTCGTATCATCCAACAGTTCCTGCTCCTTCAACTTTAAAAGTTGACATTACCTTGCAAATTGTTCCGTCAACTTAAAAATTGACATTGCCCTGCAAATTGTTCTGCCCGAAAATTGCCCCCGCAAACTGTTCCGCCCGAAAATTGCCCCACTTCCAGAGTCTGCGGGACAGCACCTTTAAGCCCTTGGGGCAGCGCTGTAACACTGAGTTGGCAGGGTCTGCATATTGTGCCGGTGTCGCCACAAAATGTTTTCCCGTTTAAATTGCAATGTTTGCTGTATGAGTGCAAAGCAGTTAAGGGTATGCTGCCTCTTCAACGGTTGGAAAAAAAAACCGTTTGCCATCTTGAATACGAATTTGCGCTTGTGCCGAAGGCGTGGCCACTCGAACCTGGTACACAACTTGTACCAGTTCCGAGTGGCCAAACCCATAGCACCGCTCTAACGCTGAAAAAGAAAATTGCCCTTATTTTTTCAACATTGATGCAAATGAGATCCATCGCATTTCAACCCGAGGTTCCATCCACTTCTTGATGCTCCAGTATTGCGTGAGTATGTCTCGACCTCCACGATGGCAGCAGTTGTGGAGATCAGTAAAGATCTCTTAAATAGCAAAAGATTAATGCAAACTTGTTTTCCAGCACAAGCTACCAGAATAACTCCGGTGATGCTGCATATAGTTGGTTCGCCATCTCTGTCTTTAATTTGTCAATACCTGTCAAATTGTCTTTCGCCTCAGGCTGCTCAACAGTTCTCAGCGGTCGGTTTGCCGATCGCCTTCTCAACAAGGAGCTCTTTACTGGTCTGCTTCTGGCGCAACTTGTGGCTATGAACACCATGAGCAGTCTGTTTTTCTCGACCACAATAATGTCCAACAATAGTTGCAGTTGTGAAGACACGGTGAGGTCCAGCGTCATAATATCAACCCCCCAAGCTCCTGCTCGTTACTTTGTCGATCTCCATGCGACGTATGGCAGGTCTTGGCTAAACGCGCCGATCCTGCACAGACTTCCATCCTAAGCAATTCCTCCACCGTCAAACCTAAAAAAAAGGCTTAGCCCTTGTTGTGTCTGACCACAAATTGGAAAGGAAAATTGTGAATTAGGCGGCTCCGGTTCAACTGGTGGCGTTGTACCAACTGGTGCAGCGTCTACAGCTTCGGTGACGCTAGCATCAGACCCCTCGAGGTTTCTAGTTTCAGCTAGTCGAGCCGGCCTGGACCGGCATGTAGTCGCACTATGCCCTGGATGTTGGCAGTGAGCGCATACATGGAAAACTCCCATGCATGTGGCTGCAGTACCCGTTGTGTTGTGTGAGCATCCACATGCCATATTGAAATTCCAGCAGATGTTGCCCTTGGCTGTCGTTGACTGGCTTCAAAGACTTTGATTGCCGTTGCACGAGAATGGTCCAAAGCTCTTTGTCTGCTTGTAGAGCTAGTCCAGTTTAACAGCATCAAATCTTGCAGGTACATCTTGGGTTAATGTTTGAAGAAGCCATTGCACCCATTCTTCACGGTAGGCCCACTCTAAAAGCCGGTATTGGTCCATTGCGATCCCTCGTTTCTGCATCGCCCATGGCACTGAAGCTTCAACTCAGACCCCACTTCTGTTACGGTTGTTACTGGCACCCAGGCCACCCTCAAAGTTGAGTGTTCAATCTGTAGTGTAGAGGCCGCTGACTTGATGTTTGCTTGTATCTCGTCGTCTCTCTTTCAGCGTTTTGAGGGTGCTATCCATGGCAGCACCCTTGACTCTACCATTGCATTTGTAACATCCAACAGTTGGTGGCTGTGTGTCAACTCTCCTGCTATCTTCAAGCCTGCCAGCCTTTTCGCTTGAACCTCCAAACGTGATTGCTTCTCAGCCGCAGGACGTCTCTGAGCTAAACTGGTGGGTCTGATGTATCTTCCTTCACCTGCTCGTTGATCTACGTCACCATGAGAGTGGTAGCTTCAAAATGAAGCTTCCGCAGCAATGCATGTTGGCCCAGTATAGGAGATTGGAAAACCTTACTTCCAAATCCTCGGACTGCTCATCTGTAGGCGCCCTGCGGGAAGTCCCCAGTGTGAAGGCAAGGGTACTGAAACCTGTTACTCCCAATGTGCTCAAACCAGTGATTAGCTCTTCTCCTCCTCGCAGCTCGTTGCATTTCCGCTCGAAGGCTGCAGCACTGTCAAATACGCTCATGTCGGCAAAGCAGGAGGTGAAGTAAAGAACTATCCAAAGGTTGTTTATGCAGTTCTATTCAAATTCTCTTCACTTATCCTACATGAGTCAAGCTGAAGTATATAAAAAAAAATATGAATGTTTCTAATTCCATGAACGTGGCCACAAAGATATCAACTTATCGTGCACTCCGTTCATACTGGGCTGCGGACATGAATGCTGGTGAGTTGCTTGACTTGACATCAATGCCAACTCTTCCAGTGGAAATGAAATAATTGTTGAACATGTTTCCATGGCTCAGTGGTGCAACTGCAGCTCTCTGGAAAGAAATGATTATAAATCTCGCGGCTCGTGACCTCATGAATTTCGTCATAAGGAATTCGAAATGATTTGCAAACAACTGTGAGTTCAGGATCACGCCGGCTCAGCTCCATTCCTACGTCTATTTTTACTCCTTCACAGCATATGCGGGTTGCGGCGAACCAGAGTGTCATATCTTATGACCATGGTCTCCCGCGTGAGAGCTCTCCCTATCATCCTGTTGCACATGAAACTCTCTTATACTCAGGCAGCGCAAGGTGAAGCGTTCCTAGTTTTGGTATTGCCACAAGACGTAGCCGTTCAGTGGCGTTGGCGGTCTGAACAACCTGCCTTGGCTCTTTGGGAAGGTCTCCTCGCTCTCAGCTGAGGAGCTCGAGGCATCCTCCTCGCTGATTTGGGTTTCTTCCTGTATTACCTCTGACAGCTCAACTTCTGCAGTAAGGTCCATCACTGTGAAGCTTGACAACTCAGGCTCTTTTTCAACTGGCTGGCAAACGAATCTGCCACTCCTCATTGAGTTTGGCCGGAGTGTTTCTTCACGGATCGCCTTCAGCACACTCTCAAGTTGCAGCAGGGGTTGCGCTGCTGCATCACGGCTGCACGTGTGAAGAAGTTTGAATCCTCCCACATGATACGCCCATTGCAGTTTTGTTTCAGCGTCCAAACCAAACTTTGCTGCCAACGAGAGCATGGTTGCCTTCATGCTATGGGCAGGCACTCTTCTGCCAGGCAACCGCTCCTTTTTTCCAAATAGGATTTTTCTGAGCCATCTACCGGTTTCTGGTGCCGACAAAGGCCTCATTGTTGGGGCACTTTGGACTGAAGGCACTGGCATGAGCGGGTGATCAAGGGGCTCAGCAACGCTCAAGGACTTCCTTACCTGCAGCCACCTCTCACGAAGAGTGGTGTGCAACCTGCATAGGTCATCCACGGTATTTCTGCAACTGTACACCTATGCAATCTCTTGCTGGTTACTGCTTCCTTGAGTTCAGCCATGGAGAAAACATGGTAACAGAATGTAATGGCTTCCAAGTAGCTTCGTAACCTGGAAGTCGGTGCACTAGTGGACCTCTCATGTTGAAAGAACCTGTAGATGCTAGCTTCAACTGCTGGTAAGCATCCAACACCCAAAAACTGGCAAAATCTCCCCACGGCTTTGACACGCTTCAGCAAAGTGGCCGGTGCCTTACCTCTGAACAAGTCCCTCGGCACTAAAATCTTGCTGACGGCTTCACTCTCAGTTGCCAGCTGTTGCCAAACTGTTGCACCACGGTTGAAAGAAAAAACAACAACAAGCCATCTCTTAAGTGCAGACTGCAACGTGGATTCACTTTCTTCTTGCCAAGTAACTCCAGGAGTATGTCTCGCAACATCTGCACAACTGTCACTGACACTCTCAGGCATGGACCTTTTCATTTCACGTTGACACTCCGCAAGCTGTTCCACCCGTGACTCCAAGCAAGTTGATGGATCTGGTTCATAACATTCCACACTGCAAAAATCACTCTCCAAGAGAATACCATCCCCAAAAATAATCGACCCGATGCCCTCATCCCAAATGGGCTTCGTTGCCGAGGCATGCCATGACATTGAGGCGGTTGTAACACATGCATCAAGGTTCACATTGGAGAAGGTTTCTTGAGGTCCCGGCTTCTGATCTCCTATTGAAGACGATGAAGTCCCTAACTCAAAACTCAATCTTATTGAGCACACCTGTTCGTCCCTCTGATTTGCATCAAAATCAAGGTCTGATGGTGTTGCAGGCATTGATGAGTCTCGTTCTGGTTTGCTTTCTTCCAGAAACAAAATTGCCAAATATTGTCCGTTGCCAACAAAACCAAAACCACATTGATAAGCATTGTCATGATTTGTAAGGTCTTCACCCTTTGCCAGTAAATTCGAGAATGGATTGTCTCCAAAAAACTCTTCAGTGGCAGCAACATCTGAGGCCATACCCGCCTCCATCCCCTGTCTAAGCTGTAGGGCCTCCACATTGTCGACCGCGCTCTGTTGAAGCGCCGGTAGGCTGTGCTTCTGGTGCAGGATGTACCCCATGAAAAGCCAACAGAGTCTGTAACTGCCTGTGTATTTGATGCAGCTGAGTTTGCAGTGAGTTAACATCAGATTGGATTTGTGTCACCTGGCGTGTAAGACGCAATTGATGAGTCACGACGTTGTGAAGGATTGCTTCATGTGTTGTGTCGGAACTCTCACTCATCAAATGGAGACAAAATCCAAATAATCACCAAAACAGCTGTGAAAAATCCAAAGCAGAAATTGCAGACTGAGAATGTTGGCCACTTGGACGGGGAAGAGGTACCCACATGAATTGGCTGGGCAATAGCGATGTCACCACGATGCACCGCGGAGCCCCGTCGCATCAAAATTGAAAACAGGGATGCCGCAACTAAAGAGGGTCCCACCCTCCCACCACTTAAACCAAAATGTTACACGTTCAAAAATTGACAGTTGTCACACTGATAAGAACAGAGTTGTGTTCACTGAGCTGCAAGCATCCAGGTCACACACTGATAAGAACAGACATACAGTGACATCTAAATTAGCCTTGCAAACCGAACACAAACAAGGACAACAAAAGATCTTTAAACGTGGTTCGTTATTGGGTTGTTTGTTTTAACACAGGTTGACCGACAAGCAAAGGTTACGCCAAGCATAGAAGACAATACCTCCAGGTTACCCTATAGCCTTTAGCCCTATAAAGGGCCAAAGGCAAGAAACCGTTTTGGAATAAAGGAACTATCCCTACCTCGTACCTCGGACGGAGGCGCTCCATATATCCACATTTAGCTGCCACCGGTGACCTGTCACCGCCAGAGTCTGGAAAACCCCAAGTCACGACTGTCTCATCGGCCAGGATCGCAGCAAATGCGTAACAATTTGCTTGAACCCGTTGGACACCCTTCAGTTGATCTTGGACTTCAGAGCTGTCACCACCAGAGTCTGGTCTGCCCCAAGTCACGATTGACCCATCTGCCAGGATCGCAGCAAATGCCTCACTTGTAGCTTGAACCTGCTGGACACCTTTCAGCTGATCTTGGACTTCAGAGCTGTCACCGCCAGAGTATGGAAAACCCCAAATCACGACTGACTCATCGGCCAGGATCGCAGCAAATGCGTAATCATTTGCTTGAACCTGTTGGACACCTTTCAGTTGATCTTGTACTTCAGAGCTGTCACCGCCAGAGTCTGGTCTGCCCCAAGTCACGATTGACCCATCTGCCAGGATCGCAGCAAATGCCTCACTTGTAGCTTGAACCTGCTGGACACCTTTCAGCTGATCTTGGACTTCAGAGCTGTCACCGCCAGAGTCTGGAAAACCCCAAGTCACGACTGACTCATCGGCCAGGATCGCAGCAAATGCGTAATCATTTGCTTGAACCTGTTGGACACCTTTCAGTTGATCTTGTACTTCAGAGCTGTCACCGCCAGAGTCTGGTCTGCCCCAAGTCACGATTGACCCATCTGCCAGGATCGCAGCAAATGCCTCACTTGTAGCTTGAACCTGCTGGACACCCTTGAGCTGATCTTGAACTTATTTCCAAACGTACTAAAACCGTAGACACTACAGACCTTATTAAAAAGACGCCTGCCACGCACGCCGGAAAAACGCCATCGTGAAAAAACTCTCACACTGAAAAAACGTGAAAACAACCGGCTGACAGCTGAAGCACTGCACACCTTTTCACTCCTAGACATCGGGGAAGTCCATAGCCCTTCTTTTGGGGCGCAAAAAAGAAGGAAGTGAGGGCGTTCCACGAACCTAGGCGGCGTTCCGCACAAAACATAAGAAAGGAAGGCTTTCCCAAAGAACAGTAAAGGCGGCATTCCGCGGACCGTTCTGAATATTAAAAATGTAGGGGGGGAGGGGGGCACAAACAACGAGTCACAAAGGAAAAACGTGCGAACCCGCCCACCCTCCCTAGGAGGCCTTGAACTGAGAATGGCCACACGTAAAATAAAGATTCCTCTGAACCAGTGTGACATGTTTTACCCTTAAAACATAGGTTCTTGTTTTAAAAGTCATGCACTCATTGACAGATAAAAAACAAGAACATCACACAGAGAAATAAACCATGTTCTGCAAAACAGAACCACATAACGCGTCAACAGAAAACCAACAAACCCCAGTTTGTTGAGCAAGGTACAGCCAGAGTTTACCCAGTAAACAGAGCAGTACCAGAACCCGAATGCTGTCGCAGACGCGTAAAGAAAGGATGCGTAGAGGCGAGGGGCAGGACCGCGTGTCTACTAGAAGCTGCTCTCAACTTCTTTTTAGTACTAAAGGAAATAAAGTCTCATCAGCAAGCTGAGTTGCAACTTATTTCCAAACGTACTAAAACCGTAGACACTACAGACCTTATTAAAAAGACGCCTGCCACGCACGCCGGAAAAACGCCATCGTGAAAAAACTCTCACACTGAAAAAACGTGAAAACAACCGGCTGACAGCTGAAGCACTGCACACCTTTTCACTCCTAGACATCGGGGAAGTCCATAGCCCTTCTTTTGCCACGGACCCCACCCATGTCAAGGTGGCTATCCAAACTTTCTAAGAAAGTTCAAGCTTTCTTGAAATACTCTCAGGACTTCCGCTTTCGAAGCCTGAGCTTCTTTTCGAAGGAGTTGGTGTGGAGTGTCTCTTGAAGGGAAATCAGCCAGGTTTGAACTTGAAGGAAATACCAAGGAAGGATCACATGCCTGTCTAATGCGACCGCTGTCAACGCACAAATTGCAGTGATAGGACGTGAGTCCGAGTAACCTTTGATCAGAGAAAATCTTGCACCCTCATTGTCGATGTAAATCACCAGTTGAGAAGAATGTAGGCGATCGCCCCACAGCAGAATTGACATGGAGACGGAAAGAGTTTCCATTTCACCAATTATTGTCTCACGATTCTCCGTCAAGAAAAAAGAAAGGGATTCCGTATCCCTCTGTAAACCAAACCAGGATAGCACTTGACCAGTGCCAGAGATTAGGACAGCACCCAACCCTGCACCAGTGTCACGGTTGAAACTAGCATCTGTGAAGAGGAAAAAAGTGTCCAGCAACTTACAGCTCAGGGACCGCGGAGAACCATTAAGCACACGGCTTTTCAGAAGATTCAAAGATTCCACCAGCCTCGCATTCACCTCGGCTGCAAAAGGAACCGCGTACGCATGCCTGGTTATCTCCTGCAGAGCAACCTTTCCAACACGTCCAAAAATGAAAGCATCGCAAAATGCAAGGCGGCCCCTCAACGTCAGCGCACCTTTCTTGCTGAGGACCCTGGATCGCAAAATTTCATCTACGTATTGCGTTGTATCCTCAATACGCTTTTCTGTATTGTGAACCTGCAAAGAACCATCCATAGTCCTTGAAAGGTCAAACACGACTCCCAAGGCAGCTACCCTGTCAGAAAAAGAGTCACTCTTAGGACCCTCCTTGTCGAATTTCCATCCAAACAAGTCAAGCATCAGGCACAGCACCGCCTGAGAATTTCCACATAGTAGAGGCGTTGCAAAAGCCACAAAATCATCAAAGTAACAAGAAAGAGGAAGCTTAAGACAATGCGCAGCCACCCACTGCAAAAATCTGGCGCAGCGAATAAATGCATTGACAGCTGTGCGAGACCCAAATGGGAGAGCAACTTGCCTGAAGAGAGCAGCTTCTCCTTTGACCGGGTCGAAAACGGATAAGTAGGCGTGGGCCAATGAATCATCAGCAATAGCAAGCTGACGATAGGCTGAGGCCAAGTCCAAAGAACGCCCTCTCAACCCAGTCGGCCTTCCATTGGCCTGCAAGCAGTGCATCAAATATACTGCCAGGGCACAGATAACATCGGGCCCATCCACTGTAGCTTGCTCGTAGGTGCTCACCGTAGCATTCACCTGACTCTGTGAAAGATCATCTATGGGTCGAACTTTACCCGCCTGAGCCAGCGGGAACCTTCGTGACACCAAAGATCCAGGAGGGAGAGCGTCCCATTCCAGAGGGCCAACCATCCAGCCCTTTTCAACCTCCGCTTGAGTCTTCTCCCACAATTGATTGTCCAAGGCTTCGTCGCCACTGCTACGCGTCATGTATCTCAAGGCCTTGTTGGCCTTCGAAGAGTGCAAACCCAGATCCTGCCGTGAAATCGTCGCCGGCACAACCTTAGACGGCAAAACCGAGGATCGCGGTGCTTCACCGACAAGGGCAAAGCCTTGCTCCAAATCATCTGCCAAATGTTTGTCATCATAGCCCTCCTCCTGGATAACATGTCTCATAAAAGCAATGCGCTTGGACTCCAGTATGCGACGCCTTTCCAATGGCATCTTTTCCTTCAGCAGCTTCTCTTCACCCTCAAGCAATCTGACTTTCTGAAGCCACGACCCCAACTTTTTGCATCTCAGCTCAACCACTTGCTCATGAGCTGTACCAGCCACAAACTCGCAAGCAGCCCTCACATCATCCGATAGCCCAGAAAAACTTTTAAAAGGATGGCCCACACTGACCGCTTGTTGCAAAAATGACTCAGGTGTCCATCTGACACCAAAAACCCAGTCCTGGAGATCCGCACCTTCTGATGGCATAGAGACTGAAATAATAGAAGCAATACCCTCACAGCGATTCTTTTTATCACCGCCATGCCCAATGCAACGAAGGACTGGGGCAGCACGCTTTGTTGCAAACACATCCAAGTTACATCCAATATCCCCCATTGAACTGAGAGATGGAGTGTGCTCCACTGTATACCTGAATGGACGGTTTTCCCCCCTCTTAATAGTCCTTCGCAAGAGTTTGCAGCCACGCGGCACCAAAAAATGGGTGCCTGCTATGTCCAAAGTTGTGCAGGTTGTTGTAACATCATGCAGCACAGAAAAAGTAACTGACTGTGGAAGATTGGCTAAAACCAAAATGTAAGCAAACTCCGGGACTGTAGGAAAAGCCAAAGATTTGGTGGGCTGTTTGCCGGCAGCAATGGCCTGAAAATGAGACAACTTCAGTTTTTTGGCCACCTGGGACACATTCGTCAATTTATATTCACCTGCCAAAGACTCCAAAATTGTTGTAGCCAAAGCTTTGGCTAGCGCCGGAGTGTATTCCGCCTCACGAGCGGTGTCGAAAACGCCATTTTGAATGGACCATGGTGCATGCTCATGAGAACCATCACATAAAATATTGAGAGCCATCACAGCATCATTGTTCGAGGCAATACAAGTGCGCTTCAAGCGTTGACCCCCAAACATGCAGTTGTGCACTTCCGCATAATAAGCTTTCACCATGGATTCCACACGACGCCAGTAAGAGGTGTTCCATAACAAACTAGTCCAAGGGTTTTCCACAGTCCAAGTAATATTTCGATCATCCAGTTTGAGAATCAACTTGGACATGAATGCATACAGCCGATTGGCTGCCCTGAGACGCAAAAGGTTTGTACCCTTCACATTGGGTAATCCGTCTGGCCATCTCAAGCTTCTCAAAGGAGGGGGCCCATGTATTGTTTTACTAATGCGTTTGAACCTGGCCCTCGATGCCGTACCACACGGCACACCAAAGTGCACCCACAAACAGTGAGGTGACAGCGCCCACTGCTCAACAAGCTGTTGATGATCCTCCCGAATCAAGTCCAAACAAATGACTTTGACATGCTGTTTCCCAACCTTATGATCCACACCAAAGCTATCTGGAAAGAAATGCTTCATAGCGTAGGTCAGGTTACCAGACCCACAAAAAAGTTCCATGCAAAAATAACCGCTGGCACCAAGCTGTGGTTTCACATGGCCAGATTGACTGGCCTGTTCATTGCTCATAGACTCGGCCTTGCGCTTTGCAGCATGGGATGAAACCGAAGGTGAATCCAACTGTCACTGATGCTCAGTCTGCGGATGATTCTTGTAGCAGTTGGGCACAGCGCAAACGTGTTTTCGCGTACATGCTGATCCAAGTTTGCATGTACCAAGATTGAAACCAAAACAAATAGGATCACCCTGAGGAGTTCGAGAATGCATCCCCTTGAGAGCCTGTGGTACTGGCTCACGTTTCTTGCCCTTGCTTTTCCCTTTAGCTCCGCCTTTTTGAAACTTGTTAGGGGCAGCCGCTTGCTTGGGTGCCGGCTCAGGTCGCTTCTTGTCAGGCTTTTCCACAGAAGCTGCACTCTGCGAAGCCGGGATGGGCAACATGTAATAGGTGATGGACATGTCCGTCTCGAACCTCTCAATCAAGGGGTCCAACGGCAATCCCGCCATTGGAGCAACTTTCAAATTGCCTGTAAACGTCTCGCTTAACCTGACGAAAGAATGGCGATCTGCACGAAGAAGCTGTGACTGACTTACCTTCTGAAAACCCGGTGCAGGAGCCTGGGCATAGATTGCAAACATACGGTCGATCCACTTCTTTGAAACCTCAAAAGTTGCCAAGCCAGTCAAATCCATAGCCAAAGCTCTGCGCTGTAAAGCCTGATACAATGCCAAATCGGAAGTGATGCTGATTTCCTGGACTGCAGTCTGTTCCTTGATGACCAATGCCGTCTTCGTGGCATCAAGCTGTATCTCTTTTTCTGGCTTGGTTCCCAATAGTTCTTGTTGACGAGATAGACATTTCGTCGGACTAATGTAGCTGATTTCATTCTTCTCGATCATTGCTGCACAAAGGTCATAGAGACCATGTGCAGGTTCCATTGGCCCCGAAATATCCAAACCTCGAAGTTGCTGCTTCTGCCGGGCCAAACGGGCCTCTCTCTCTGGTGGCGCCAAACGTTTTGGCTCTGCTTCTTCGCCTTTGGCAACTGACTTGAAACGATGCATCATCATTGTCTGACTCTCAAAAAGCAGCCTCTTGAATGCAGACAGTTCTGCAATCGTCGCCACAACTCCACCACGCATGGTATTCAGAAATCTGTTGATCTGCTCATCTGTAGCCACCGTTCCAGGACTTGTAATCGCGAAGCTCAGCTTTGCAAATGTTGCTAATGAATTGGCCTTAAGGGCGTCGATCCATGGCTCTGACAAGCCAACCTCCTGCGCTTGTTGAGTGAAGGTCGCCTCCGAATCCAAAATGGATGCTAAGGCCATCTCACCCCCCGCACTACGCCGTCCGGTCTGCTCAGTGCAAACCTCCTATCAAACTCAAATGCAGTGCAAGGGTTTGGAAAGTGGAAGATGGATAAACAAACACCAGGCCCGGGAAGGTGACCCCCGAAATTAAACAGTCTTTCAAACAGCACTTGTGGAATGAACCTTTGCTCAAACAAAAAACCAACATGAAACTTATGCCTCATGTTGATGCTCCCAGCTCAAACGCCGGTCGCTCCTTTGAGCCGGCATGCGGTTGCTTTCAACTCATGCCCTGCTGCTTTCAGCATCAACTTGCATTGTCTCCAAAAATGACAACTGATGAACGGCTTTCCGTTGTGTGCGCTGCGTTCAGCACATGTGCCCTGAAAATGCATCAAACGGTTTGGCTTTCCAAAAGAAAAAGAAAAAATTTTCCGAGCGCATGAAATTCGAAATCCTCGCAACTGCTAGCTGTCTACTTTTAGACGCTTGCTCTTTGCAGCATCCAAGGCGTCAACCAGGCCTTCCATTGAAGACACCACTTCGCCCTTAAAGCATCTGCTGCACCTTGCATTGACGGTGCTGCAACCATTCTCCAACATTTCAAAGTTTGGTGTCGACACAAGACGCCCACAAATTGTCTGATTGCGCCTAGTGCTGCACTTGTGCACAACATGACTCTTACAATTTCTCCAAACAGGTCCACTGATGAAATCCGCTGAAGTTGAATGTCCTCCAAAAGGGGGAGAGTCCTGAGAAGAATCCGAGCTTGTGGATGCCAAATCACTATCATCAGTTTCATCACCTCCTGTGCCAGGTTCCATTGCTGATGGACTTGGCAACGGTGTAGCCGGTTCCACATAATCATCAATAGGTACCTCCAGCTGAGTCCTGTCAGCAGGCACAGTTGCTTCACTAACAGCATGCTGTTTTTGAATGGAACCATCTTGAATTTTCATAAGGTCCAAAAGTCTGGAGGTGCGAGATTCATCGGGTCTGAAATGATCTGCTCTGATATTTGCAAGCATTGCACAGTAAGCTTGAAGCGGTCTGGTGAGCATGTCACGTGAGTATACAGCCATACTCTTCGACCCTGGCAACTCATGGTGCCCAAGCAAAGTCCTAAGAGGCTCCTCCATTCCATATGAGCTGCACCATGACAAAGGTGTGTGTTTCAAACTGTGTGAACTCACCAAATTGTCTCCAGCAGTTCTCAAGAACCGATTCAAGAATGCACTGATCTCATCCGAAGAGACTGACCTACGACAGAGCGCTCCATCTGCTGTAGGAGCACGACACAATGCGCCAAAAGGCCTCACATCGACGCACACCTTCAGGTCGTTCAAAACTGCAAACCATGCCTCTGTCCAGTCTGTTGTAGTGATGCCCAAAATGGGACTGACTATAGGCAGAAAAACACGTTTCTTCTTCAAAGAAGTTACACTCTTGTGATGAATTGTCCTCGTCTCAATGAATCCAAAAATTTCACCATTATGTTCAGTGCGGTCAACCCAGAGACTGTCCAAATGCTGAATGTCGCTCCACCTAGACCGTGAATACAAACAAAAAAGTGCAGCGCCAAGCATGTACTTGTCGATGGGATCAATGTCACCAACCATACCTTTTTCCATCATTACCACCTCTGCGGCCTTCAGTGGCCTCGCTGGGTTGTAGTCAACCTTTGTTGACATGAGACGTTGAGCACGTCCACGGAGCTGAGCATCACTCAGCAGCCTGTCAGGAATGGGAATCTGCATGACAAATCTGGCAAACCGAAAAGCTTCCAGGAGTGACATACCCCTAGATGCAGCAACCTTTGATCCATCCGACACAGCCAAATAAGCCAGACATCTTGAACGATCCCATGGATCCCAATCTGTGTAAGCACCCTGAAGCCATTTGAAATACTGTAACAATGTCTGAGCCCTCTTGATGGCCGTCCGAGGCGATTTGATACCAAGAGCATCCCTGAGCACCACGCCATGTTCCGGGCCATCACCATATAGGCACTCAAATTCCAGGGCATTACCAAGCTCACCAGGAAAACACAGCACTTCAAATACTTGATTCCACTTTGAAATTGACTTGATCCATAGAGCATCTGTCATAGCTTGAAAATCCAAATCAGGTCTGACTTTAACTGCAAAAGAATAACATGGTAGTTCCAGCTTTGTGTCAACCGAGCTCTTTGCGATTTCCGTAGAAGCGCTGGCGGCATCTGATGCTTGGCCCATCTCAATGCCAAGATATTCAAACGGAAAAAATCCAGTTGAAGTGAAGGCATCATCGTCATCACAAAAAATTTCTCTCATGACCCCAGTTTCCCAAGGCATTTTAAGCTCAGCATCTCCTACGCCTTGCAGCCTTGCCTCGAATAAAATCCGATTGTAATCAGCAATTGGAACCGCAACATCTCCTCCAGTTGACTGCTGAGGTTTGGCCTCCTCAACGTCTGCAGTATCCACGTATCCCTGTGACGTGACAGTTTGTGCACCGAAAAAATCACCAACATCATAACCATCTTGTTGACTAGAAATGCCACTAGCATTGTTTGGGTTACCCAGCAAAACGTCATCAGCATCTTGAGCTCCAGACTTCACCAGTTCTTGAAAGCTGTCAAAATCAGGTTCTGCCATCTCTCAAATGACGATTGTAACGTTCCAGTTCCTTATGTCCGTGAAGTCCAAGTAGATGCAATATGCAGTACTGCAAAAACAGTAAAGATCACCAACTTCCAAAAAAGCAAAGGTGACAACAGCTGAAAATTCTGTATGGTTCCACAGGCACCAAGTGACAGAAAACACTCCGCAAATTGAAATTTGATCGTACCGATCTGGGTCCCAAGCTAGGTCCATAATACACCCATGTAGCACAAACAACGAGTCACAAAGGAAAAACGTGCGAACCCGCCCACCCTCCCTAGGAGGCCTTGAACTGAGAATGGCCACACGTAAAATAAAGATTCCTCTGAACCAGTGTGACATGCTTTACCCTTAAAACATAGGTTCTCGTTTTAAAAGTCATGCACTCATTGACAGATAAAAAACAAGAACATCACACAGAGAAATAAACATGTTCTGCAAAACAGAACCAAATAACGCGTCAACAGAAAACCAACAAACCCCAGTTTGTTGAGCAAGGTACAGCCAGAGTTTACCCAGTAAACAGAGCAGTACCAGAACCCGAATGCTGTCGCAGACGCGTAAAGAAAGGATGCGTAGAGGCGAGGGGCAGGACCGCGTGTCTACTAGAAGTTGCTCTCAACTTCTTTTTAGTACTAAAGGAAATAAAGTCTCATCAGCAAGCTGAGTTGCAACGTCAGAGCTGTCACCGCCAGAGTCTGGAAAACCCCAAGTCACGACTGACTCATCGGCCAGGATCGCAGCAAATGCGTAATAATTTGCTTGAACCTGTTGGACACACTTCAGTTGATCTTCGACTTCAGAGCTGTCACCGCCAAAGTCTGGTTCGCCCCAAGCCACGACCGACCCATCTGCCAGGATCGCAGCCAATGCCTCATTTGTAGCTTGAACTTGCTGGACACCATGGAACAGAGCTCGGACGTCGGAGCTGTCACAAAAAAGGGTCTGGTTCGCGCCATGTGACAACTCGGTCACCTCCAGGGCAAAACAATGCAAAAGCTTTTGCTGCTGCCGCTAGCTTTGCCTCCAGGACAATAGCTGTGCAATGGCCTTCGTCCTCGAGTCCCGCTTCTTGCAGAGGCAGTGTAGGATGTAGGATCCAACACGTGATGGTCTGCAGCCACAAGCCTCAAGAAGCCGCGTTGAAAGCTTTTCTGTGCTAGACGCCTCAAGTCCCCTACTGTGGAGGACTGCTCAATCGAAAACTTCTCACTGTAACCGCTTGGCAACGCTACCGTGACTTGAAACATGGGTCAAGAAACTAACGTACAAACCAGTTTCTCAAGATTGATCTTGAGCCACACTGCACCACTGAGCATTGGATCCAAAGACCAGCTTGACAGTGCATCACAAGTGGTGTTGAAGATATCTCGACTATTGCCGGTCGTGATCCCAGTCTTGACGAGCATAAAAATATGCCTTTCATTAGAAGAGTCAACGACCTTTCAGGCCCCCTGCTCCATTCATCCGCGCGCATGCAATCACGGTCACATAGCTGACAACATCAGAGGACATAGGACATTCCTTGAAAAGACATAGGTCACATAGTGCAAAGAGCTTTGAGTGGAAGGGCAAAAAATGGAAGGGTAAAATCCGACTACCATGCTAATATGAACAGGTACTACCACTGCCTCGATCTGCCAAATTCAGATCCTGTATCATGAGGGCTGTGTGCTTTGGGGCCCCCCAAGGAGGGTGGTTTGCCATCTCCCAAAAAAGAACAAGTATAAACGGGCGGTCCTGGCAGGCGGCGGACGTTTCTGGCCAACTCAGCAATTCGACGGAGGGGTGAAGTTCATAACATGTATTCGTACCATGTATTGCTCAGACAGCTCTGGTTGCAATACAAGAATCAAAGTTTAAAATCAAATAACTAAGCTGCTCACAAAGGCGTTGAGTCAGGCAAAGAACCGATCTGGCCCCCCGCCAGGGTGGGGGAACCATCCTATCCCCTTAAAGTATTATAGACGTGGCTTAGAAAATCGCACATATCGTGGGACAAACACATTTTATTATAAACCCTTCTGCACACACACCATTTTACACAGACACGCTTTAACACACAAACCCTTTTACACACAGACACTTTTACACACAGAAGCTTTTACACACAAACCGTTTTACACAGATGCACTTTTACACACAAACACTTTTACACACAAACATCTTTACACAGAAACACTCTTACACACAAACCCGTTTACACACCAACACTTTTACACACAGAAGCTTTTACACACAGACACTTTTACACACACACACACTTGCTCAGAAATATCTTATCGAATTACTGATGTGGAGTGCATCGGGCGTGCACAAACAATCCCCTAAAGTCTGACAGGCAAAAGTTGGAGGACATGGCAGGGAAAAACCCATAAAGATGAATTCTTTCTTTGTCCTTGCAAAAAGCAACTGTTCCATCTGACGAAATCAGCAATAATTCAGATTGCGAAAACCGTACAGTGGATTGAAACATGTTGACACTGAAGTTCTGAGGAAGGTCCTGATGCAACTGAAAACCGGCGTGGTGGTTCTTGGGTTAGCCACGTCCCATAACGAAGAATGAAAATTGAAGCAGGTACGTGGAGTTGATCAGACTCCATATCCTAGTCAACTGCATGGAGCTTCGTTGGCGACAGCCATGCAGCGACCCTGTCGCCCCCTGCATAGTTAGAAGTTTTACATCTTTTCAGATGGTCCACACACACGCCTCGCTGCCGCGAGGCTGTTTTGGCAACTGAGGTCCCGACAATGAGATGAAAATGAAGAGGAAGGGAAATGAAGATGAGGTGAAGATGACAATGAGATGAAAGTTACTTAACCAGGACGCAAAGAGGGGAACGCAAAAGAAGAGGGAAAGAGCAAACACCAACACATGAAACCTAGCCCAGAACGGGCAACCCTGGAAAGGCAAGGGAAAAGAAAAGCGGAGGCCGACGGAAAACGGAACAAGACCAGCGGAGGAGGGGGAGGACAGAAGCGCCTGAACCAACCTGACACGGCGAAAACCTACAACAACCTCAGCACGCAACGGGCCAAACCTACCTGGAGAGAGGAGAACGCAAGAACACATGAAAAAGGAAGAAATAGGGACCCATGGGGAACTAGTTAATGACATGATGCATCCACAAAGACGTGCAGTGTTCCCCTCATTAGGCTCTACGGCCTGCATTCACGTCAACCCTATCGACGGCTATCAGTGTTCAGATGAATTACGTGCACAGTTGAACCTCACCGAGAAACCAAAAAAGGAAGTGACCACACCTGAAAAGCATGTCCTGAAGCCTCCACATGGTTCCATGTCTTACGTGCACAATTGAACCTCACCAACGACCAAAAAAGAAGAAGAACCACACCTAAAGCATGTCCTGACGCCTCCACATGGTTTCATGTCATGTATCAAAAGTCGAGTTCCGTACTCTCTTGAGCAAAGTTGGAAAAGGAGTTGTTATCGTGGCTTCCAGCTATGCACGTCTGCGAAAGGAAAATGAGGCCCGGTACAGCGGCCAGTTGTTCAACACTTACTCGACCGACGTGTGAGACCTGGAAAAAAGGCCAGCAGTTCACTTTACTTAAACGAATTACCAATTCAAAATTGTAAATTCAGACATCGTGTTACCGTCAATTGTTAGCCTAGAAAGGCTTTCCCCGAAGGGCTCATACCACCTTGTCGGACAACGGTATGAGTGACACACTTGCTCAGAAATATCTTATCGAATTACTGATGTGGAGTGCATCGGGCGTGCACAAACAATCCCCTAAAGTCTGACAGGCAAAAGTTGGAGGACATGGCAGGGAAAAACCCATAAAGATGAATTCTTTCTTTGTCCTTGCAAAAAGCAACTGTTCCATCTGACGAAATCAGCAATAATTCAGATTGCGAAAACCGTACAGTGGATTGAAACCTGTTGACACTGAAGTTCTGAGGAAGGTCCTGGTGCAACTGAAAACCGGTCTTGGGTTAGCCACGTCCCATAACGAAGAATGAAAATTGAAGCAGGTACGTGGAGTTGATCAGACTCCATATCCTAGTCAACTGCATGGAGCTTCGTTGGCGACAGCCATGCAGCGACCCTGTCGCCCCCTGCATAGTTAGAAGTTTTACATCTTTTCAGATGGTCCACACACACACACACGCACTTGCTCAGAAATATCTTATCGAATTACTGATGTGGAATGCATCATACGTGCAAAAAAAACCTCAGTAAACCTGACAGGAACGGTTTTGATGATTTGAAATGAGAAACAGTGCGAAGGAAAACTTTCTACGTCCTTGCTCGAAGGAATTACCAGTTCTGATGCAGCTCAGTCAGATTGCGAGAGCCGTACATGGTTGAAAAAACGACATAGCCGGTTGCCATTTCGGAAAATTGATATCGAAAGTACGTCCAGGTGATCAGCCTGGATATCCTAAGTTATAGCTTGAAGGATCTTTCAAAACCAAAGCAGCACTTCACGGTTTGGCAACTGGCTAGCCAAAAGTGCAAGACAACGAGCACACGCTCCGTAAAGCATTGTCAACCGCTTCCATTCTTATACATACATCTACGTATACATATCTTATTATATATGAATATGTGCATTTCATATGTATACGTCATACGTCGCCGTCGAACGTTGTTTGTTGACGCACATGTCGAGGTTTCAAAGTAAACACATCACAAGTCAAGAACATCATAAATCGCAAACATCAAAACACATGGATTCACTGCGCAAAAATTTGGTGACTCACGCTCCATTCAATTTTTCTCTCTGCGCAGATCGGGGGATTCGAAGTTGACATTTCTCACCAGTTGTGAGATGGGTGGCATGACCCAGAAAAACACATGGTTGCATTTCCAAGGTTGGTCTGCATTGACCTTACGATTCCCCCCAAGGGGAGTGTTTTGTTTCAGAGGAGGGTTGGTGGGAGAAACAAAACAGTCCTGTGCTACTTGTGCTACCATAGCACGTTTCCCACCCACCCTCCTCACTCGAGATGTAAAACGTAAGATGAAACATACATCATAAGGTTGTCATGCATTGTTCCACCTGTGAACAGGTACTACACTTGACATGTCACACTGGCTTCTTGGCAACATCACTGGTGTAGTTGTTTCCGTTTGTTTACATTTTTTTTTAAGAGTCTCACAGACTGAAAAACATCTCACATGAAATTGCATGCACATGCAAAACACAAACGGTATGTTGACAGCAACCGTCTCCGTTCTGTTCAATGACTGTGCCTAGGAGAGGTGCGTCTACCGTGGTCTTGAGGCTGACATGTGGACGTTTGCAGTGCCATGTTTCGGCCGCAAGGAGGCCACGCTTTGCCACTTCTTCATGGCTGCTGTCTCATCTTCGAACCATGTTGGGCGTATGGATTTGACTAGATTCACTTGACTAGATTCATGGGTAGAAGGCGGAGTATCTAATGGACTCTGTCCGGGTACCACCAGCCGTGGGTCTCCCACGTTGGCAGGCGCAGCTTTGAGCATACCTCACTGAAACCTCTCCTGTTGGTCATCTACTCGTGTGGTTCTTCGTGGGGGCCCAAATCCGCTCGATGAGGAGGCTGCGGTGAATTCCGCTTTGGGCAGATCATCTCTTACGTCTGGATTTACCATTTGGTCCAGCACTGGGTGCGATTGTTTGTTTTCGAGTATCGAACGCACTCGTCAGCGAAGAAAAGTCTTCCCATTTTTGATCCCATTGGCTTGCTGTGTCCAGGTTAATTGTGATTTTGGCCAGCGGCCACGGGTGGACAAGCAGTGTAGCAGTTCGGACGTGAGTTGTGGTGGGACCGCAGGGAGTTCTTGTTGTCGAGGCCGCTATTTGGGTGCATCCTTGGTACCTTTGCTGCGTGTGGCGTGTTCTTTGGAGGCCTCATAAACCTTCTGGAGCTGTTGTCGAACCGTGGCATGCAAATACTTGTATGCTCGAATAGCTAACTCTGACCCTTGTTTCACTCTTGTATGCCGATACCCAACGGCTTGGAATTACGCGCATACTTGGGTTCTTTTTCTTCAATGCATCAACCTCTGATTGGCCTATCACCTTTCCCGCTCCACATTTCTCCAAATTGGCAATCTCTTCCTTCATGCCTTCAAAGCCTAGATCAGCATTGAGTTGCATTAGCGAGCTGTCATCAATCACCTCATCGGGCTTCCACACCAAAACATTGGTACCACCTAGCTTCACCTTCACGCAAGTATGGTCACGTTCTGGCATGAATTTGATTGAATTCAACTCATCATCAAACAACTCAGGACCTGTTGCAACTGCCCTCTCTGGTCCAGTCCAGCTTCAAGACTCCACAAAACCGGTCCTACTGACTGGCATGCATTGGCATGCATCATCCATTAAAAGCAAATCGAGAGTCATGGGTTGCCCGGAGGCTCTCTCACGCTCCATCTCTGCTTCTAATTCTTCTACTGGTTGCTCAGCCTCTCTTTTGATTCCTCCGGTCTCTTCCACATCCATCTCAACCTGACCTTCCCTTGAACCGCCAGCCGGAGCTGGGTCTTGCTCGGTGTCAACCTCCATATCCTCAAAATGCACTTGCAACCTTTCCCTACTCACCTCAACACTCTCTGGACTACCAACCGCAACACTTGGTGAATTCTCAGCATCAAATGCTGCTCTTCTCCGCTTGCAGTCGGCGTTGTGCCGAATTCCAGGGGCTACCATTCCAGAGTCACATGCTGGGCATCTCGGTGTTTTGGGAAAAACTCTAACTTCAGGCATAGAGTCTGCTGGTGAAGTTGCAGGCGATGTTGGGACAACTGAAGGCGAATTGGACACAACAGCGGGTGTCTTTGGCTCTGCTTTCGCTGTTGCCGGTGCCGGCACAGGTGGTTGATGGGCAATTTTGATACCGGTGGAACGTTTTGGCACAGGAGTTTCAATTGGTCGCTTCTTTGGCAATGGTCTCCTAGTGTTGTCAGGTTCCTTCATTTCCCTAACAAGGTCACTAGGGGCTCCATCAGGGTATTCAACGATGTCATCGCGTGCATCACGCGGTTGTCGCGGTGGCTCAAGTGCGGGTCTTTCACCTACTGAGCGTGCAGGTGTTGGTGCTAGATGGGTAAGTGTGATTCCCACCCTAAACCCTCCCAGAGGAAAAACGTGATACCCACGCAGCGTGCTCGTTACAAATTCTAGACACAAAAAACCTCGCAGAGATATTAATAAGCTACTTAGCGTGAGGCTATCGCCACGGTATACATATAAAAAATATATTGGCCCGCGTTATAAATAAGAGCAGCTTCAGCACAAGACATCAAACACAACAAAAATCAAACTGCAACATGCGACAAGGTGGAATGCACAAATCAGGAAAATGCGGCCGTTTCCTTTTTTCAATCTCCTTTTATCGTCTTGGATTGGATGGAATCCCCACCATAGGTTTTGGCTGCCATTAACTTCCGATGGCTACCGAGCCAAACCAACCCAGGTGTGGGAGGGTGGGCTAAAAAAGTGCTCCAACCCCATATTTGATCCACTCAAATGGATACGGTACATTAAGGAATTCAATTGCAAGGAAAATTCTATACATGAACAGAACCGGTGACATAACCCTTGTGTATGTCAACACGTTGATACTCCATACCTAAGGAGTAAATAAAGAGAACATCTTGTGAAGATTCGGTAGTGTTGTTTTACAACACCTCAATACCTAAGAAGCCTTCCAGATAGAACCAAGAAAAAGGGAAGCCGGAAACACTCAGCGGAGTTGTTTCAAAGTTTGGTTTGTTTATCTGGAAGTTGATCTTCAATACCTCCGAGTGTCTAGAGCACAAGTAGAGCGTAGGAGTCGCGTGGGGAGGGCGTACACCAGGAGTAAGAGACCGAACCCGCAGAGTCAGAACCGGACACCGCTGCAAGTTACTTACTCACAAACACACAGTCGCAACACGTCGCGATTGCGTGCTAGATGGGTAAGTGTGATTCCCACCCTAAACCCTCCCAGAGGAAAAACGTGATACCCACGCAGCGTGCTCGTTACAAATTCTAGACACAAAAAACCTCGCAGAGATATTAATAAGCTACTTAGCGTGAGGCTATCGCCACGGTATACATATAAAAAATATATTGGCCCGCGTTATAAATAAGAGCAGCTTCAGCACAAGACATCAAACACAACAAAAATCAAACTGCAACATGCGACAAGGTGGAATGCACAAATCAGGAAAATGCGGCCGTTTCCTTTTTTCAATCTCCTTTTATCGTCTTGGATTGGATGGAATCCCCACTCCCCACCATAGGTTTTGGCTGCCATTAACTTCCGATGGCTACCGAGCCAAACCAACCCCTATCTCGAGGTGGCCACCGTGCATCACCAAGGGCCAAGCCCCTTCGTACGTGCCCTCTTCTTTGCTGATTCTTTGGGTGAGGGCTCCATCTTTCTCTTCCGCATTTCCTCATGAAACTCTTTGGCATGTTGCAGAAACCTGGTGAGAACGTGCCATTTCTGCTCCTGCGGCACCCACCGTACGCGTTGCTCCATGTTGAAACTGTCAAACTTCATGTTGGAAAGGTCGTCTGCTAACTGGTTCCGATCTCTCCTCAGCCAGTCAAGCGCTAGGTAGCAATGGCCTAGCCGCAGAGATTCGGAAAGCTCCATCACCAAAACCGTAAGGGGAAATTTCGTTGACATCCATTTTGAAATGGCGTAGGCATTTCCCAGGTTGTCTGTCTTCCCCCTGATCCAACATTTGGCCCTGACTTCTCTGTTACCCACTGGCGCCCAAAGTTTGATCGCCACCAAGGTTGCAAGCAGCTCCAACGACGCAATCAGTCGCTTGGGGTCTTTCCGAAGACGAAGCCAGTCCGCCCAATCTTCTTTGACCTCCTCAGAAAACCAGGCCAGAACTTTGCCTTCTTGACTTTGAAGAAAGCCACCTATCCAAGCACCGCTCTCCGTGGCCCTGGCGTCTGTGAAGAAAAGAAGGTCGTCCACCTCCTCTGTCCCCCGTTTAAGGGGGGGTGCCTCTTGTAGCTGTCCGCCCTCCTTGAACCTCTCGCCCAGGAAGAGCAGGATAGCCCTCAACATAGCCGGGAGCCTCATCGTCCCTTTCTTGTTTCTGATTGCCGCCGACCAGCTGTATAGCGGGCCCAGGAAAGGTTTCTCCCACAGCAGCGCCAGGGCAGAGAAGCCCAAACGCCCAAGGCCCTGCTCAAAGACTTTCGGGGTCGTGCACCCTTCAGAGGCCAGCTTCATGACCCAGCTCTGCATCCACTCTGCACGCTTCGGCGAAAGTCCTATTTTGTAGCTTGTGTAGTCTGTAAACAAGCCTATCCACTCAACACGCAGCCCTCCTCTCTGTTTGGCCCACTTGAAAGGGAAGCCCAGGCAGGACAGGAAAAGAAAACTGAGGGTGATGCCTCTGCGACCCCCAGCCGAAGATGCTATCGCTTCCAGATCGTCTGCAAAGATCAGCAAGTCGACAGGCATCTGGGGTCCCAACATTTCATGCATCAGCCTGATCCCGGCTCCTGCTATCCTTGCCCACCAATAGGAGGCACAGGCCAGTCCAAAGGTTCCAACCTTGTTGACGTATATGTACACGTCATCCTCGCTGATCCTGCAGGACAGCAAGCCACGCTCTTCAGGCGCATGTAAAAAGCGCCTGTGCGCCTTACTGATATCACCAACCAAACTGAAGACTGAAGCCTTGCATTGCTGAAAGAAGGCCAGCAAGTATTACTTTTCCCTGGAGCTTGGGCTCCTCACCTTGTCTCTGCACCTGATGCGGTTGTTGATCCGTGTCCCATGGGTGGCGTCGTGAATGACACGTCTTTTTCCCTGGTGGTTTTCTTCCACCAGGACTGCCAGTGAGGAGATGGCTATGCGCTTCCCATATTTGGCTTTGGCCTCCTTGACGGTTAGTTTTTCCATCAAGCCTTCCGCACACTCTTCCTCAAAGTGTTGTCGCACGAAGTCTTTGTGCGCCTCCACTGACTGATAATTCGACCTCCAAATTTCTTCCTGCATGTGCGGGTCGTTCTCCAATTTCCAGCTGGTCTGTTCTTCGAAGACATGTGGTGTGCGAGGTAACGGCAGGTCCACCCCAACTGGGTATCCCACCTCTCCTTGGAGGAGGAAGTCTCTATCCACATCACCTGAAAAGGCCAGCAGCTCCTTGAAGAGCCTCAAGTAGAAGGGCTGCCCTGGTGCCCTGTAGTCCAGGGCTTCTAAAACACTTCCATGTTGCCGTAGCTTGCGCATCCAAAGCTCCCTCAAGTTTTGTTTGAGGTTCTCATCACAAACTATATCACAGCCAGCTTCTCCCTTCACTGCCATCTCAAAGCATGCCCTATCAAGCTTGCGCTCATCTCCAAGGTGCTGAACAATGAGATCCATTGTCTCCTGTCGCAACTCTTGCCAAAAACGCTGTTGTTCCAAATTCTCTTATCTGGATCCCATCTTCCCATTGAAGGCAAGCCTGCTCCATCGTGGAACTGTCGTTCTTTACCTGGTTGTTGACATTGCCTTGGAGGTCCATGTCCCCCTGTTAGCTTGTCGCCATCAGGTTCCAGGGTCGGAAAATCAGTGCTGTCTGAGTTTTGGAGTTTCCCTTCGTCAGCGATGGCAGGACTGATTTTCTGTTTTGCTAAAAACTGCTGTAAAACCATTGTTGCCACCCATTTACAAAAGTTTGACGGCCACTGTTCCGTCCCTGTTGTTGCAAAAGCACTGCCAGAGGTCCCCACCAACTGTCTCACCGCTGCACGTGACCGTAGCGGTCCAGTATAAAAACCTTGGTCATCAAATGTTGGGGGCCCTTGCACAAAGGACTCTGGCAACTCGCCTGCATGGGCCAGCAGCAGTCTTGTCGGCTTTAGGTACTCGGTCCCAAAGTCCTGCTGATAAAAGGCTATCGATTGCACCTGTTCCAGCTCTAAAAGTGCCGTAAATTGCGGCCACTGCCACATGCTTGCAGGCCTGATCCCAAAGTTTTCTCCACTTTTCACGGCTCCTAGGTCTTCAGGGTTCTCAAAAACTGCAATCCCTTCGGGCTGTCTCGCTTGCAACTCAAAAGCTTTATAGGTGAAGTCTGCCATTGTGTTTCCCCAGTTAGCTCTCTTGCGTTCAGCCCAAGATAGCCTGTCCAGCCCTCTCGGTTTTGTAAAGGCCCTCACAGGTCTAGGGCCCCGTCTGTTTGCCCAGACCACTCTTGAGAAAGTGCTGCATGGTGGGCTAAAAATAACCGCATCATACCGTCCAGAAGCAATCTTGTTTAACAAGCGTTGTTGCACCTCTGCACGGGTGAGATCTAAGAATGGTCTCACTTGTATGTCGACCATCTCCACTTCCACAGTCACTCCAAGTTGCTTTGACAGCCTGCGTAACCATGATGAAACTGAATTCTTCCGCGGCTTCCCCGAAAAAACATACAAAACCCTGCAGATCTTCTTTGAAGTAGGGTCTTGTGACCGTGCATTGTCTGTACCACCCTGTCAGTGTGCCCCGGTAGTGTCCGGGGGGTGCTTCTCCTCCTTGCAGTTCAGTGCATTGTGCCCCTTCTTGAAGCATTTGTTGCACACATGCGAGAATTTGCACTTCTGATAGCTGCATTTGCCCTGGTTGAAGCGAAAGCAAATCTTTGCTCCATCCGGCGTAACTCCTGTTCCTTTCCCTTTTGATTTCCCTTTTGCACCGGAGGATTTGCCAGCCTTGCCTTTGCCCTTTGGGTTCCAGTCACCCCAGGATTGCTGAGGATACGAACGCTTGCTGTATAAGGCCAAAGGTGTAATAAAGTGCCTCTCCTTTGTCGTCGGGCACTTCCAAGCTTGCTCCAAGGCTGCCCCTAGTCTGAGGCCATCTGTGATCATCAACGAGTATGCCTTCTTCCTGATCGCCTGCTCGTATGAGAGCACCAAGGTCCAAGGCGGCGACTGGATCTGGTTGCCTTGGAGGTCTGTTGAAGAAAGGCCCCATACATAGTCCCCCAGCACATAATCTTTGTAACGCTCTAAAAGGTCACGCGTCACATCCTGTATCTCCTCTCTGTTGGTGTGCTTGATGGCCAGCATGAGGATGGCGTTGACCATGACTGTAAGGCGCCGTCGCAGCTGCTCTGGACCAGTCGGCAGCGGGATGGTCGATGCCCCCTTTTTCACCGACAGACTGCCCTTGGAGTCGAAGATGGGCACCAGGACATCGGGGTCGACCTCATCTTTGGAGACCACTTCTGTCATCGTCTCCGCTCTGAACTCCCCGTTCTCCAACTCCTGCAGCTTCTTCTCCAGATACTCCTTAGACGGAGTCACTTTGTCTTCCAATCTGCCGTGCACCTTCATGTAGGCGTTTCGCATGCTAATGTAATCACCCGTGGCTATCGGTTTCGTCCACTCACGGGTGTCCATCTCAGCCTCCACCTCCATCTGTCGCTTCTGCTTCGTTTGCGTCTCCCTCCAAGCGCAAATGACAGCTGCCACCTGCGCTCTTGAACGCAAGTCTGTGCCTGAGTCCGTGTTGAAGGAGTCCCGCAACACGCTCACCAGATCATCCTCTGTTCTGAAAAACGATGAAAACTTCTGCACTGTCGTAACCTCGTTTCGGTAAAAAGCAGCTTGCAGTTCATTCGAAACATCATTCCTTGTCAAAATGAATTTCAGATCAGAGCTTCCTTTCTGCAGTGCTTCTTGCATAGCTATCTCTTCCGGTGAAGCCATGCCGTCCACAGGAGTCTACAAGTGTCGCAGCTAACTAACGTGTAGATGGATTTGCACAAATGAAGTGCAATGAAAAACGCAGTGAAAGATTTGCACATGCTGATACCCTAGTCACTGTTTCTATGTCCTGTTCACCGATTGCTGAGCAATGACAGGAAAAAATCTCTGAAAGAAAGCACAAACTGTCTTGGATCCGAGCTGAGCCGTATTCTCCGGAGAAATCTGCGGACTTCTCTCAAGACGGCCATGCTGATTCCGGCATGGACTCTAATAGATCTCAAAAAGAAAAACCTTCAAAGCAAAAGCATCAGTCCACAATGAATTTATCAAATCTCGCTTCAGTCAAACCGGAGTTTCAACTCATGACTGCTTCCGAGCTCAGCTACCTGAGAATCCCCTTCTTTTCTTACTCCGTTCATGACTGTGCCTTCAACATCCATTAGGATGGTGCTCAACCTACAGCTGCTATTCACTTGACTGTTCTGATGAGCTACTGGCGCTTCTGGAACTCGACGTCGATGTTGACGATGATGAGTCGGGTGAAATCTCAGATGGTCTGGCCTTTGGCCAACATACCTTGCAATAGTGCGTAAACTCTTCTGAACTCGGCATGGAAAAGAATTCAGCTGAAGATTTGAAGTTCATCTCTCTTCCCATCCAACATCCCCCTTTGCTCTTGTGGAGTCTCTTGCACTTCTTTCCATTGTTGACAACTATAAACAAAGGAGCCCTCCGTTCAGTTCTCTCGCATTCAAACTCTGCCTTTCTTGCATCCTCTTCAGCGTCTTGTTGAATCTGTACTCCAAACGGAGGACCCCACATCGGTTCCTCCTCCACTGCGGTCCAGCCCGCCAACAACGGTGATCCTAAGGATTCCTCCAGGTATTGTAATATGTTGTCAACTGTCTCACTTGGCAAGCTCTCACATCTCGATGTTATCCAAGACAACGCACTCTCCACAATGTCCCGTTCATCCAACAATTGCGATCTGTCCCTCATCCTAGCTGTCTTTGCAAACTGTAACTGTAAACGTGCAATGACACCATTGTACATCCTCAAATAAGTGTCTGACCCATCAGGCTTCCACCTTCCAAGCATGTCCCGCTCTTCCCTTGGTGCTCCAAGCAGCGAAAGCCCCGTGGGAATGGTCGCCCGCTCTGAGTGCTCTGTCCAGAAAGAAGAAAGCACCTGGTGGACGATAGGCTCCTGGAGTCCTGGTCTCTTCAGTTTGCGTCTCACCCTGGCGGAGTAAGAACTGATGTCATTGTATGAAGCCATCACCTTTCTGAATGCAGACCACTCTTCATTCAGCTTTGGCAACATGTAGTCACGTTCAAAGGGTGCATGCTTCTTGAACAAGTCAAAACCTGTCTTCAACCAAAAAGGGCTAGAAATGTATGCATGCTCTGAGACGCATACTGGCAGCTCCTGAACACGTTTCGAGGGCCCTGTTGTCTTGGTTGAACGCAGGATTGTTGTCATGCGTCCCCCATAAAACTTGAGCTCCTTCGGGACTATCTTCTGTATGTCGTCCCATCTCAATGTTGCCCAAAGCTTCACCAACTTTATCCAGGCAACCAAACGGAAACCAACACGCAGTGATTCATCCTCTACCATGTGTTCAAATGCTTCCATCATGACAACTGGATACCGAGGTGCCCGCTGTGTTGGAGGCCTGTCACGTGACAACATATCCACGATGTAGTCCCTCACAGAGCAAACAACCTGTGATTCACCAATCCTTTCACGTGGATCTATGCAAGCAGTACGCTCAAACCAGACTACAGCCTTGACAATGAGTGGTGGGACTGTTGGTCCACATGGTTCATCATATCTTGCAAACAAATATTCAATAAGGTCACCAACCTCGGGGCTCCCACCATCTCCACGCACTGCTGTCAGCCACTGTCTGAACGCTCTCCAGACTTTGACATATCTCTTGAGAGTGTTGTGCCTGGTCCTACCTGCTAAAGCAAGATGGACATGTTTCTTGTCCACACAATGTTCCAAATGTTCTAAGGCCGGAGCATCCAAACGTTTGAGTTCCTTGAAGAGCTCACGAGACCATGCTTCTTTCTGGTCATCTTCTCTCTTTCGTCTTTCTTCTACTGTCTCATTGACATTGCTGTTCCTACGGCAAGGTCTTGACAAAGGCTCTTCAGAAAGAACATCAAATGAACATGCAGAGGTCGGCACTGGAAATAAGATCGTCCTACGTTCCTGCAACAACTGATCATGCAAAGGGTCCAGACTGCAATCACCACGTAGGCGCTTCTGTAAAGGCTCCTCCGATCTCACCTCTTTAATGAGGTCTGCTACAGCATCAACATGTTTCTGTTCACATACCACTCCGAGCTCCAGACAAACCTGAGCAGCTATATCATCTGCATCATTTGGCATGTAAACTGCAAGTTTCTTGTTGTCCAAACCACAAGATTTCAACAGCTGTTGTACCATGTCCTTCACAGAATCGGACCCCATGAGTCTTCGAGAAGACTAGGCAGCGCCGCCCCCCTACACACTAAAAAAAGTGCTCCAACCCCTTATTATAAATCTTTGAGGCTCAAGAAATTCAAGACCAAATATAATAGACAGGAAGGTTAGTCTCTCAGAAACAAGATTCAATCCAGAATGGATCGGGCGCCGCACATCTTTTTTTACCACGATGGGGAGAAGAGTCATCGATTGAATTCAATGGGATACATTCGAATTGAATTTGGACTACCAGTTCTTTTTGAGGATCGGATGATTGATGGGAATATCAGGTTAGTTGTTCTTAAAGGTTCAAAACAGCAATCCGATAGAACGATGGTTAGAGCTGAGTATAAGTTTAGAACAAGAATCAAGAATAGTCATAATAATCAAATCTGGTCAGTTTGGTCTTGAAATTTCTTGAGCCATGGCCACGGAAATAAAATAAGTTAAGGGAATTCTCGATCTCACAGATTTAGAATAAAGATATGTCTAACGATGTTAGAAATAGTTCATATTTGATCCACTCAAATGGGTACGGTACATTAAGGAATTCAATTGCAAGGAAAATTCTATACATGAACAGAACCGGTGACATAACCCTTGTGTATGTCAACACGTTGATACTCCATACCTAAGGAGTAAATAAAGAGAACATCTTGTGAAGATTCAGGTAGTGTTGTTTTACAACACCTCAATACCTAAGAAGCCTTCCAGATAGAACCAAGAAAAAGGGAAGCCGGAAACACTCAGCGGAGTTGTTTCAAAGTTTGGTTTGTTCATCTGGAAGTTGATCTTCAATACCTCCGAGTGTCTAGAGCACAAGTAGAGCGTAGGAGTCGCGTGGGGAGGGCGTACACCAGGAGTAAGAGACCGAACCCGCAGAGTCAGAACCGGACACCGCTGCAAGTTACTTACTCACAAACACACAGTCGCAACACGTCGCGATTGCGTGCAATTGCTGCTGGGGGCGCGTTTGAGGGCGCTTGCATATGCACATCCTGACTCTCTCCACCTTGAACCTCTGCACCTTCAACTTCGACAAACAACTGGTCACCTATCATCTGTTTCCATGCAATGGGTGTGATTGGTCTCACATTCCGTGCAACAAAACGTTTCAAAACCAATTCTCCATCAATTCGCAATGCACCCTGAACAACAGGACCTGTGTCTAAACCTGAATGCACAAAACATGCTTCAATGCTTCTCGTTTCGTTTGGTGACTGCGCACGAAGACTGTCTGGCAATTCAGCTAACACTGTTGAACCGAACATTGCAAAACTTGGCTTTGACAACTTCCGTTGCGTTGAGTATTCAAGAGGAGAAAAATCTGACCCATGTGCATTTGAAAAATGATTGTGACTCAATGCAATATACGTGCAAACATCTGACAAACCACGTGCAGAAAAGTTCACATCAGCACCACCATCGTTCATCTCAGCTCGAAGAACAGCCAATGACTCCTTCAACCTTCTGACTGCTCGCTCGGCTCCACCATTGGATTGGTGCTGTTGGGGGCGTGCACGACGCACCATGAATTGGATGTTCACTAGAACGGAGGGTTAGCGTGTTTTGCTACTGTCATTTTGGGCTCAAGTCTTTGCCCATTTTGATTGTTGGATACTGACGAAATCGTCACAATGCCCATTTGCAATTGGGCGCTCATATTAGGGCTAGTTTCCAGTGTAGGTTCCCCTTCTGTGTATGGCCTGCCATGGTACCTGGATGTCTTTCATGGGATGACTGGATCTAGGGAGGAAGAAGTCACCAATGGGAAAGATCAACCCGAAGTATCAGAAGGTCAGTCCGCGAAGGAAAGTTCTCAATCTGGAATCCCGTTTGAAGGAATAGCCCATGTGTGGGGATACTCTGTCCTCCACTTTGATTTCCGTTCATGGATAGGCTCCTCATGGTTCAGCACACCAACAGCACCTGGAACCCTGAGCTCCTCAGGAGGGTGGGGATTGTACTTCTTGGATCAGCTGGGGGTGTGGACATGCGGAGATTTTTGGCCATGGGTTGCCAGATGTTTGTTTAGTGCCATCGTGGTTTTGGGAGCAATTTTGATTCTCTACTTGCTATTGGTTATCTGCCGGCCCTGTCAAGCTTTCTGCAAATGTTGCTGCAGACAGACCAGAGCAGTAGCCAAAGAGGTGGGGGAGCTCCTCCCCGAACTTAGACCTGGGGGCACATACGAAAAGCTGGATATCCGTGGACCCGCCTCTAGCGGGGGCGTCGATTCCGAATTCTACCAACGAGGCGTCAAGGGTCGAGGTTCAGAAAGAAAACCCAATGACGTAGCTGTTGTGGTGAATGACCAAATAGCTCGCTTGAAGGTAGACGGGGATCATTGGGCACGTGTGGATCGATACGGGTTATGGGTTCGTCTCCGTGGAGTGAAGGGTTCCACGTCGAAAGCGCTTCGCCAAACGTTGGAACAGGAGGGGAAAATCCATCTCTGTCGCGAGCAGCGGTGTCCGCTTGAATTGCAACCAACACCCGGTCTACATTGCAAAGCTTACGCTTCGGTGGATGCCAATGGGCTGGTGGATTTGGGAGCTTATGCAGGGTGGTCCACCCGCAGGGTGATCGTCTTGATGGGTCGATGGCTACGTAGAATGGTGCGGGGGCTTAGTCTCTGCGTGTACTATCTGACGGGATGGTTCATTCTCAGACAACTCTGGGCAAAGCGGACGCCACCCAGAACCATAGTCGAAGGAGCCGTCGTCAGACCCTTGGATGCGGAATCTGAATCTGAAGTAGAGGTACAAGATGACCCTTGTGAGGCCGTATTAGTCGGTTTGGAACATGGAGGCAAACCGAGAGCATTGGCCACAGACCCATGTGCAGATCGGGCTATCGGAGAGCCGGTCCGGCTCCTGGAGAGGGACAGAGAACTCTCTGACGTCAAAAGGAGATCCTCCGTCAGGCTTTGCGACCATCATCGGCAGCTCTACGTGGCGGCATGTTCAAGCCGAAAATGCAGCGTGTTGGCTTGCTACGAACAGGTTGATGGTGCCAAACAGGGAGTTCCCCTCTGCAAGCACCACCTGACGGACCTTGGTGGTTGTGCTCGCCCTACCCGCAGGGTTAGCTGGACACATGAGAGAGATAGCTCCATTGCACGATCCGAGGCATCTATGTCCGAAGGAGAATGCCTCACCCCTGCACGAAGAAGCCGCCGGATCATCTTTGACGGCGCTGAACGACTTGGGCCCAGGGCTGCTTCGGCCGATCCTAGTGAATCCCAGAAGAAGATTGAAGGCAAGCTTGAGAAGGGCCCGTGCATGGTGCTCCTCAGACCAAAGTCATTACAAACCGCGGAGGCCCCACCCAGGTGGACTGCATGGTTGGGGCGCATCGAGGGGTTCGCCGAAGAAGGGCGCAGCCAGGAGCTGCTCGAAGTCCACATCCCTTCCTTGAAGCAAACGTGTGTGATCCACAGAAGGCTGTTGAAAGGGTCCCCTCGAGACAACGGGGCGGGTCGAATTAGTAAGCATTGGGTGCAGAAGTTCCTTCAGCATACCCATGACGAAGAAGTCGGCCAAGGGATATCGGTCTTGGTCGCGCGCCTGTCCGAAGACCAAGCAGCGGCCCTGAATGCCTGGGACGGTGAGGTGACGGATGAAGGAGCGAAGCCAAGTAAAGCCTGGCAGGGGAGACTCTACCGGGAGATCCTCCCACATGCTGATGCATATTTGCGTGAAGAAGCTGAGATGTCCGACGACTTTATGACACCGCCAAAGCCGAAAGTCGAGCTGGAAGAGGGTGCGGGACCGGCGATTTCACCCTTCCCAGACCTAGATGATTCAGATCGCCAGGGAAGAATGGAGGCGGCTCGAAGAGCTCTTGACCAGCACATTGAGGGAGAGATAGATTCCGAAGTGTTGCAGACCGTGGCCACTGCCTTCGACCTAGATCATGAGCAACTGGCTCAGTCGATGTATGCGAGGAATCACCGCCTTAGCTACTCGAAGCCAACGACACCACCAGGATTGGGAGCCGACCAAAGCGAAATGGAGTTTGCAAGAAGACCCGTGACGGCAACTATGTCAGGAGGAGTGACCGTAAAGCCAGCAGTCCCCCGGCCGGCGAATCCACTTCTGACGAGGAGCTCCTCCTTACTCTCCCCGGTCCAGAGAGGTGGATTGTCGCTCTTTCCCAAGGGGTCAGGCGGTCGAAACAGTCTCGTGAAACCAGCATCGGAGCAGATGCCGGAGGGCAGAGCAGGAGCCACGTTCGGAGAAGCCCTCGGAGACAGCACACAAGTCCAGAGCGCGGACCGCATCATTCACGCCATCGACGGTCTGAGAAGAGCACAGGATGACGACAAAAACCTCACGAAAGGGACCTTGAGTTCTATCAAAGAGGCGGAGAAGATGGACGTCTTCCTGGCACGAGGCTGTGGCACTCTGACCGTTGAACTCGCACCGGGAGTGTACGGGAAGGAACTTTTCCACGCGGGGAAAAGGGTGGCAAATCACGCTCGCCATATGCTGCACTTGATCAAATGGCCGGTGCTGATGACCAACAGGGTCCTACTTGGCATCGCTGGTCTGTGGTGGGGTGGCAAAGACACCTATACCTTGCACGCAAGTGACTGCGTTATTCCCTAAGGTTTTTTAAAACGGGTAACCAGACACAAACAAACCGTTGCGCGAATTGCATAAATGTAGGACGCTTCGCCGAATGTCTGCAAACCATAAACGTGTAATTGAAATCGAACGGAAACAAACGTATATATATATATATATACATATCTGCAAATATAGGCAGACATATACATATATATATATATATACGATACTCCGAGAATACGCAGGAATCGAAAAGGAATGCACTCACAAAACTGGAAATCGCTCTTCACCTTTTTCTCTTCGGGGACTGCATCGAGATCCCGTCGTAATGACGGCTGGGTTAGGCATGCTCCCAAAGCCCAAATAAGGGTTAGGAAAAACGTGGAGTAAGATAAACCACGTTGGGTGGGTGAACAAAAACGATATGGGGCTATGCCGCTTAAAACCCGCTTGAAACCAAAATGCCACGATGGCATAAAGTTTGGTTTGTTAAAAAAAAGAAACAAGACAAACGTTTGGTTTGCACGAACATTCGCGTATAGGTCCTACCAAAACAAAGAGCGCAACTAGTTTAGAAGTAAACATTTCCAGGTTACCGGGTTGTGTCTGTCCTTTGGAACACCATGTCGTGGCACAACGACAGTTAGAAATAAACTCCTTTTCCCCTACCCCCCCCCCCCCCCCCCCCCTTTTCCCCTTAACTTAGGGGAATAAGGGGTACATCCTTACCTCGTACCTTGGACGGAGGAAACCCTTATTCCCTAAGTTTTTTTAAAACGGGTAACCAGACACAAACAAACCGTTGCGCGAATTGCATAAATGTAGGACGCTTCGCCGAATGTCTGCAAACCATAAACGTGTAATTGAAATCGAACGGAAACAAACGTATATATATATATATATACATATCTGCAAATATAGGCAGACATATACATATATATATATATATACGATACTCCGAGAATACGCAGGAATCGAAAAGGAATGCACTCACAAAACTGGAAATCGCTCTTCACCTTTTTCTCTTCGGGGACTGCATCGAGATCCCGTCGTAATCCCCACTTAAGGGCTGCAGCTCGATCGCACGTCCTCCCAGTCAATAGGTTGGTGAATGCTCCCAAGTTTTGTTAGCAAATCAAAGTTTCCTCTGCTCGGATCATCTGCCAGGTTGCTGAAACTTGAAACTCTTGCGTACCATGATTTCGTTTTCAAGAAGGACTCAGCATCCATGATGCGGGATGCAACCTGTTTTGCAACAGCTGTCTCTCCACTTCCACGCAAGAGAGCCAACCTGACAGACTCATTATCAATATAGTGAACTATCTGGCATCCTCTCATCAAGTGTCCCCACAATCTGAGAGAAACAAGGATTGGGATCATTTCAAGTTCGTGGATGGGATGTTGAGAAGTCTCTCGCAGGAGTGACATCACCTCCTTTGTGGCGTCACCTCCGAAATGGTGGACAACTCGGTGATTGGGTGCCACTAGGACTCCTCCAATGCTCCCGACCAAAGAATTTTCTTCACACGCCCCATCCGTAAAGATCAACCATGTCGCCAGACTGTTCAAACAAACCGGAATTGGCTTGGCAGACTCCAGTCGTGCAAGCAATTTCTGTACGACTGCAATTTCGCCCTCATTCAAAGCACTGGAGGTCCTACCAAGGCGGCACAGGTTTCCAAACTGTTTCAATGCAAGGTTTGCTGTTCTACCAAAAACAAAACACTCAAAGAAAATCATCCTCCCTCGTATGCGCTCGGCTTCTTTCGTTGTGAGCTCCCCGCGTCCGATTTCTGCAAGGCATTGCTTCAGTTCGGCAACTCGTTCATCGGTATGCCCTATGGTGAATTTTAAGGAAGGTATCTTATTCAAATCAACAACCAATCCAAGCATCCTGAACACATCTCCAAAAGGAGGCGCCTTTGGCTCATCCTTAGCATATCGTACTCCCACCAATTCGAAAAGTGAGGTAATAGCCCAGTGGGTGTTTGAGGAAAGTTCAGGCCTCGTCAATGATGAATAATCGTCAAAATACGCACTCCAAGCAATTCCCATTCCAAAAACGCCAATCCACCAAATTGCAAAAGAAATCCGAAGGAACCCAGCCACTGATCCAATGGCGCCGAAAGGCAGCGCGTTCAGGCCCAGCAGAATTGGTTCAGCGGCCCCTGGTTTGTTTACAGCTATCCTCAGCAAGTCCCGGTCGTCTGAGCATAGTCCAAACTGCTTATAGGCGGACTTCAGATCATATGTCCGGCCTTGCACCTCGCAATGCTGCCCTTCAGAACATTCAAAACTATGAACCAACATACTGCAAAGTTGATCGTGGTGTGTAATGCAAACTTCTCGCGCACCCCAACAGTCATGTTAAGCCCACACACTGAGCAGTCATCTATGACACGGGTTTTACCCCCTTGACGAATCCCAAATCTTCGTGCCACCGATTTGTGTTCCCAATCCCTTGCATCATCTTCCCAGATCCATTCCTGCTCCATCTCATGTACTGTCTCTTCCCAGGTGTCTTCCTCAAGCAAGCTGTCTTGCCTGAGACTCATCTGTTGACGCACTTTATCGTTGAAGGAAGATGACGAGCTTTTCAATGCATCGACAGTCAGGGTGGGATTTTTGACACGTCGCGGAAAAATCTTGGAATCGGGCATCCACCCGCTGAGTTTGAAACCCTGGCAAATATCCTGTACGAGACTGGCGTCAGGAAAGCCAAGGTCAGAAAGCATTTTTCCAAGCAAATAAATCCTCTTCCCGTTCATGAGCTTTCTGATATGTTGTGGCATCTGCAAGCGAAGTTTCAGTTCCTCCGCCTTTGTCTGCTGAGCAAGCTGAGTATACTTCTTGATGAAATTGACCCGTCTGGTTGCCAGTGCAAACGGGGGCCTATGGAAATTATCAAGGAGGACCTCGTGCATGGTGGGGTCCACGTGCCTCTTCAAATCTTTGGGATGGCCTGCCTGTAAGGCCTGCTCCATAAATTCCATGGGTCCATGCGGGATGCCCACATGGTGACACTCAACCGTCTGGTCAGGGGCAATGTCCTCTTCTGAAAGCTCCAAGAAAACACATTTACCATTGCATTGTTCCGCCCGAAAAGTCCCCCATGTCCAAAGTCTGCGGGACAAAAATTTTTGAGCCTTTGGGAAATTGTTGCAAGACATCCTTGCAATGATCCACATGTTGTGCAGGCGTCACTACGAAGGTGTAGTGAGAAAACTCAGGTACCAGGGGTCGCAATTTTGTGGATCGTGGCAGGGCTTCAAAAATATACCTATTCATAAGTGTAAAGTCAGCGTGGTTCAATTGTTCTTGCAAAGTTGTAAACAAAACAGCTCCAAGACGTTTTGCCGCATCAATGGCCAGGTTTATGATGCGGGTGCACAAGAGCCAAGGATATGCAGCTTCTTCGGCTGTGGGGAAAATTAATTTTCCGTCTTGAACCCGAGCCGCCAACTCTGGTGCGGATGCTGCTTATCGCAATACAAATGGAGGGGGCGCATCCAGTCCTTGTTGCACCAAAAACTAGTAAGTTTGTCACGGGAGCCTCCATGACAGCAGTTGTGGAATTCGGTCATGACTCCAGAGATCTGAGAAAAAATCCTTTGTGCAAACGAAGTCTTCCAGTAAAGACTGTTGGCTGGGTTTTCAAGAACCACGCAAATATCCATTGTTGCTGCAAAAATAACCAGTTGTGAAATTGCATCGTAAAGTTGGTTGGCCAATTCAGTTTTCAGTTTGTCCGTCCCTTGCAGATTGTCTAAACCATCAGGCTGTTCATCACTGCGTAAAGGAACAGGAGCTTTGCCCCCTCTAAGGAGGGAGCTTTTGATTGGCCGACCCCTTGCCCTGCTAGCAGTGCCACATGGTGGGGCAATAAAAATCATCAAAATTCTTTCACGCTCTGCTGAAATGATGTTCAACAACAATTGTAGTTGCGACCCAATTGTCAGGTCCAGAACCATTATGTCAGTGCCACAGCTTCTTTCGGTGAGTTTGTCCACAGCTAAACCTCGTTCATGATCAACAACTCTTCCAAAGGAACACCCTCGAACTTTTTGACTGGACAGCATGGCTTACTGCTTGCCGCACTTGGTGATGTTGCCTCTTGCGACACCACTGGAAAACTTGGTTGAGGCGGCGGGATGTCGTCATCTTCGGAGACATCTGAAAAAGGCCTCTTCTTTTGCTCGTCGTCGGTTTGTAGTCAAGAAGGCTTTGACCGACAAGTAGTTACGCTGTGCCCTGGTTTATGGCAATGCGCACAGACGTGAAAACCTCTCATGCACTTTGCTGGGGTACCCGATGTGGAGTTGGCACACCCAGCAGTCAAATTGTAGCTCCAGCATATGTTGCCCTTTCCCTCCAAGCGGAGGTTGTAATTCTTGAGTTCTTGTGGACAATTCTTTTCTGCTCTGGCAACCTTTCTTCTCTTGTTCGGGTTGTTGCCAGCTTTTGGAGTCGCTGCCGGTTTCGGCTGAGGAGCTGGCTTCTGAGGAACACCTTGTCGATTCGAGGAAGGCAAGGGAAGCACAAACATTGTAACCCTGGGGTCAGTTGTAAGCTTCCTGAACTCCTCGTTGATTGCAGGGACATCGTTGTTGGGCTTCAATGACTTTGTCTGCTGCTGTGCCAATAGCGTCCAGAGCTCTTTGTCTGCCCGGACCACCTGCTCCAATTTAATTGAACCGAAGCAATTTAATTTGTCTGCCCGGACATCTTTTGTCAGAGATTGCAAAAGCCACTGCACCCAATCCTCGTGGATGGCCCAGTCCAACAGCCTGCACTGATCCATTGCAATGCCACGGCGCTGCAATGCCCATTGTAGTTTCAATTCTGAGCCAACGTCCGCCACTGTGTTGACTGGGACCTGGGCCACCTTCAACGTTGCCTGCTCGATTTGCAGTGTGGATGATGTAGGCTTGATATTGGCCTGGACCTCATCATCCCTTTTTGAACATTTTGATGGTGCCACCCATGTCAGCACCCCCGATTCAACCATGGAGTTGGTGAGGTCGAGCAGCTGATGGCTCGGAGAAAGTTCTCCTACTATTCTCAGCCCTGCTAGCCTTTTTGACTGGCTATCTAGCCTGGACTGCTTCTCAGCGGCTGGCAAACGCTTTGCAAGACCAAGAGGGTCAGCACTATCTGACTTCACCTGCTCGTTGATGCTGGCTACCATAAGCGTAGTTGCTTCGAAGTGTAACTTTCTGAGTAATGCCAGCTGTCCAATGGTAGGCGTACCGTACACCTTTGCACCAAGGTCTTCAAACTGCTCATCCGTAGGCGCCTTTTGTGGCGTGCCAAGGGTGAAAGCCAGGGTGCTAAAATCCCTGACCCCAATTTGTTGGAGCCCATTGTACAACTCTTCTCCATTTCGCAGGTCTTTGCACTTCCTCTCAAAAGCAGCTTCACTGTCGATTATGCTCATGGCTGCTCGAACCTCAAGGAGGCAACTACTTTAAACCATACAAGAATAATGCCTCATTTCACCAAGTTTGCTTATTGATGAGGAAAAATAAGGACATGTTGGTACTGGTATATCGCATCAATGGCAGAACCCTTCAACTGCTGTCCTGACATGTTTGACGTGCGGGCAGCTTGACAAAATGTCATGCCGCTCACTCCACTCAAACCCAAAAGATGGCGGGATCGTATGGTGAGCTGCTCAGAACATGCCGGCTCTCCCATGAAATGGTGTGATGGAAAAAAATTTTGAACTGTTGCATTCAATCCCCATGGCAACGTTTTGCTGCACTCTGTGGATGGCAATCACGCTCATACTGAAATGATAAGGCCTCCATATATATAGACATATGTGTTATGTATATATCAACATGTGCATGTGCGTTCATGGCAACACAACATGTTGCACTCTGAAACATCACAACTCACATTGACGAGGCTTGTCCCACCTGGGTGGGTTTTCGAAAAGGTCGCCTAAAGGAAATGATTGCAGCAAACGTTTGAACTCTGAATGCTCACAAATGTTTTGTTGCTCTTCAGAGGAAAATCACTCCAATCCACGGCATGCTTTTTCTACTCCTTCACGGCAGCTGCACAATTGCGGCAAACTGGAGTGTCATACCGGATTGACATATTGTCTCTGGAGTGCCGTGGGCCAATTACCCGGTTACACATGAAGACTCGCCTGTAGTCTGGCCTCGTGATGTGAAGCGTCTTCATCTTTTTGTGCTGCCAGAAAACGTAACCCTCCGGCGGCTCAGGAGGTCTGAAGACCCTGGCTTGTGCCTTTGGGAACTCTTCGGAGCTCTCGTCTGTCGAGCTCGACTGAGCCTCTTCACTCTCTGAAACCGGTTCCTGCTTAGGCTCAGTTAGGTCGACCAAAACTGCATCATCTGTGCAATGGCCAGGGTTCACTGAAGAGAAACGACCACTCCTTGTAGAATCTGGTCTGAAGCTCTTTTCCCTGATTGCCCCCAGAACGCGCTCAAGCTCAAGCACTGGTTGTGCAGCTGCATCACGGCTGTATGTATGCAGCATTTTGAAACCACCAACATGGTATGCCAGTTGCAAACGGGTTTCTGCAGACAACCCAAACTTGGCAGCATATGACAGTGTAGTCGCTTTCAAACTGTGAGCTGATATGCGTCTTTCCTTCAGCTGATCTTTGCATCCATACAAAAGCTTCCTGAGCCAAGCACCAGCTTCAGTGGCAGACAGTGGACGTTGGGAGGCCTTACCATCACCTAATGGCGCTGGCATCATTGCATTGAAAGGCGGCAGCTTTATGCCAATTGCAGCTCTGACCATCATCCACCTATCGACCCAGGGCTCATCCACAACCCCCACAGCAGGGGCTACAAGTGGCAGCAGTCTATGTCGGTATAAGCTGGCATGCATAGTCTTATGAACTGCTGCAGAGGCCTCCAAATACCTCGTAACACCTTCTGCATCGCGATCAGGGTACAGCTTGTCACTGTGCATAGCATCTGCCCATCTTGCTCTGGAATAAACCACAAAAAGCAAGGCTCCAGCAAAAACTGAGTTCCAGTCGCTCTTAGCCCAAAGAACCTCGTGGATCTTGGATAGCTCCTCCACCGTCAATGGAGACGCCTGAATGATTGCGGAGGGAACAGCGGGAATGGTACAACCATGCAACCTCCTACTGGCCACAACCGGTCTGAGCTCATCCATTGAAAAGGTATACAAGCAAAACGCCAAGGCTTCAAGGTAACTCTTCAGCCTAGATGGTGGAGCTCCCAGATCACGTTCTGACTTGAAGAAATTATACATTGCTTCCTCACTGCAAGGAAAGATATCAGGGCCTAGGAAGTTGCAGACCTTCTCAACTGCCCTGACTCTCTTCATCAAAGTTGCCGGAGCTTTCCCACGGAAAATGTCTGCCAAAACCATCAACTTCTTGACATCATCTGTTTCTGAAGCCAACTGTTTCCAAACAACTGCTGAACGCTTGAATGAGGTCACAACCATGAGCCATCTCTTCGAGGCACTCTGTAACAGGGACTCACGCTCTTCTTGCCATGTTCGGTCAGTGGTATGTTTGACAACATCTGCAAAACTGTCACTGGAAACTGCATGGATTGACCTCTTTAGCTCCCGACTGCAGTCTGTTATCTGCTCCATCCACTCGTCCAGGAACGGCGCATTGACAGGTTTGAAAAGGTCAGGAACACAAAAATCAGGACTGATGAGAATCCCGTTACCAAAAATTGCTGACCAAACCCCTTCGTCCCATATTGGCTTAGGCATCTGTATTGGCAGTGACATCAATGCTGTAGATACACATGCATCAAGATTAACGGATGTGAAATCATCCTGAGGCGCACGCACATCATCCACTTCAGCCAGTTCAGAGGGCTCATAGGGTTCAGACACACATTCTGAAAGAGCTGGTCCCAAACCCTTGTCAGAGCCACCATCTACTTCTGCAGTAAAATCAAAACGAGTTGAATTGTCAAAATTTGGAATGCCGTCAACGTTGTTCTGGACACTCTCAAAACACGAGTCACCTTCTGAGAAATTGCCAAATACAGCACCCTCTGAAAATTCTGGGCTCCTTGCCAGCGTGTCAGTCATTGCAGGGGTACTGACACTGTGCCCCAGGCCACTCAAAGAATATTCATCTGTATTCAAAATTGACAGACCCGATAGACCCCCTGTAGCGAACTGTCTGTCATGAACTGGAAAAGTATCTGCTGAAAAACCAGCTGCAGTGTTAGCGGGGTGTGGAGGTTCTTGGTGAAGCAACCGTTGGCTTGGAGTCACTGTGTCCATGAATGTGCAGTAACAGTTGGAGTTGCTGCTGGATGATCGTCAACTGCTGCTGCAAAGTAGCAAGACTGGATTGTATGGCCTGAACTTGTTGTTCTAATCGCCGTTGGCGAGCAACCACGTTGTGCAGGATGGCTTCGTGGGTGGTATCACTGGAGCTGTCGCTCATGTGAAAAGAAGCCAGGCCAAAAATAAAAATCCAGCTGCAAATCCAAATGAAAAACTGCAACAGTAATACACGGAAACAGCAGGTTGACACTGAGAACCCAAAATGATCGATGAGGAAACGGCGGTAGTCCCACGATGTGCAGGTGTGCCGCGGCGCATGAGCAACGCCCGGCCCCCCTGAACAAAAAACGATATGGGGCTATGCCGCTTAAAACCCGCTTGAAACCAAAATGCCACGATGGCATAAAGTTTGGTTCGTTAAAAAAAAAGAAACAAGACAAACGTTTGGTTTGCACGAACATTCGCGTATAGGTCCTACCAAAACAAAGAGCGCAACTAGTTTAGAAGTAAACATTTCCAGGTTACCCGGGGTCTTTGAACACCATGTGTTCAAAGACAGGAAAAACCTATGGGGAATAAGGGGTACATCCTTACCTCGTACCTTGGACGGAGGCGGAAAACTTACGCTCGGTCCGAGCAGTTGGACAGTTGGAATCCGTCCTCCGACAACAAGATCGAAAATCGCATGAGACCACCAGGAGTCTTCAACACTTGGCTCAGGTACGCGGAAAACTCAGTTTGCGTGTTTGGATCCTGCTATGGTACAGAGCATATCCAAGAAAGGCTCGATTGTCTCCAAGCCCTGAAGGAGGCCCATGAAGAAGACGAGCATGCCTTCCCAGCTGCCTACTGCATCGAGCTCTTTGAGGAACTTGTCGCGGCTTGGTGCGAAGAACTGCGAGAAAGCAGAAGGAACTCTGCTCTCTGCTGGGGACCGAAAATCCACGGCTTGAAGACCTGAAGCTGCTAGCTTTGGCGCCGGGAGCGGATGGGCAAGCAAACTTCCAGTTTCCAAGCATATGGGATCTGGGCGACCCGAACGGATATTACCAGACAGTTATGGTACCCAGGCAGCAAAGGCAAATGTCGAGGCTGCTCCACAAGCAGCTGCACGACCACAACCTCAAGCAGAAGTAGACAGCTGGTCCAGCTGAAGATGAAGAGCCAAGGACAGGGAAAGCCCCAAAGCTTAACCTGAAAGACAAAGAGGCCGATGGATATGCGGGCGGCAGCGTGAAATCAGCCTACCCAGCTGGAAAACGGCTTACACAAGGAGAAGCTTCACGGTCCGTGGAGCACGCACCTAAGGATCCCAAGACCAACAAACCTATCTGCAGCCAGCTCTCATCTGGGCCCTGAACCGCCTCTTGCAAGTCAGTCTCGAGATGGGTCAGAGGGATATCATAGTCTTCAGGTGCGACCCACTGGGTGTTCCCAACCTTGTCTTCTTCAGCTTTACCCTCAGCTTCCTTCCCAGCTTTGGCCTTTGGCTTGGGCTTGGCTTTCGCTTTCTTGCTAGGTTGGATCTTGTCGGCCTTATCCGCCGCTGCCTGGGTCCGCAGCTGAGCGACCCTTCCGTCGGCCTCTTTGGGGTCGTTTGAGTCCTCCTCTTCGAATGGCCTGCATGGCAACTGTGTAGTCAAGTTTGACCAATCCCGGCAAAGGCTCGTGCGCGTGCTGGCACTTGTCGCCTCTTGTGCATCCCATGTGTGTGGCCGCATCCCAGCGAATACCCTCACAACCCACTGAGCAAGAAGCCGCTCCGGCTTGGGATGACCAGAGCCAAGAGGAGCGGGAAAGGCTGAAACGATGGAAGTCGCTGGAGGAGAAAGGGGTTCTGGCGGCCTTGGATTCGCCCACGGATTATCTCAGGCCCCATGTGATTGCACGCATGATGGCAGCACAAGATGAAGGATATGAACTGGAGCTGAACCGGTGTCTCGAAGATGCGGCAGAACATGGACATCCCGCGCTCTCTAAGGAAGCCGGACGTCAACGTGAGCTCCTCAAGCACGAGCCGAAAGCGGGTCACCAAGCGGATGTCGAATTTACGCCCATCACATGGGACGAGGGTATTGGTCATGGCCTGTTGAACTTTCAAGGAAACTTGTCGCATATCGGCTCAGTCACGGTCCGTGACTACCAGGATCGCTTGAACGCAAAAGACAGCGAGGTCCCACTGCAAGACGGGCAGTTGGAAGAAGAGCGCCAATGCCTGCTTCTTCATGTGGGTGTCGGGTTAGCGTTGGCCGATGATCCTGTAGAACTACGAGAGGCCGTAGCCAGAGCCAACCAGTTGAGAAAACATCTCTGGGATGAAGCAGTGGAGGCTCACGCACACCTTGGCGATCCGCCAGCGTGGATACCTGAGGGCGAGCACTTCTTGCGTCAAAACGTCCATGATTGCCTCTTTCCTCACCACGAGAAAGACTACCGCGCCTTGCAAACCCTCACAATCCATGCTGCAAGGATACACGTTGGCGGTCCTCAGGATTTCCTATTTTGGTCGGTTGGAGGTCGACTTGCTCCATGGAGATGATGCTGGCAATGGGAAGCTAGTTTTCGTTACCATCCACCGGGGGCATATGCGCCTGCTTCTTCCACAACAGCCCCAGCAGCTGTTGGATCACCTGAGGACTGCAGACAAGGTCACCAGGGAACTTCAGGTTGAACATTGGAGGGTGATCTTGGACCAGAGCAAAGTGGAGGATCAGATGGTTCCAGCCAAGTCCCCCGCCTGCACAAGATGCCAGCAACAGCAGCAAAGGCCTTATCGTGTTGGTGAAGGATTCCCGTTGCCACCGGCTTCATTTGAGTCCTGCTTGCAGGATGATCCACGGGCTCTTCAAAACAGCGGTGTGCCTCTGCGAAAAAGGCTCGCCTTCGCCTATGGGCCAATTGGTCAAGAGGTGTACGCTGGATGGGCAGGATGGACCAAGGGGCTTCAGTACCAGGGGATCCGGTGCGGAGAACCCATTGAATACTATGAGGACCCGATCCAGCAAAAGGGCTTTAAGCCGCAGCATGATACCCGTGACCCGAAGGTCCGAGAACGATTGCTGGGATTAGCTGGTGCTCCACCAGGGCCCGATGTCCCCAACACTTGGCAGCTTGGAGTCGTTTGTACTTCCTTCTGCGACCACCAGCTGAAGAACGGTGGCAGCAGGACCTGGCAACGCCCACAAGGCGACGGCACTCGTCCCTCTGAAGTTCAAGGAAATGAAGACGCAGAGTTCGCAGCCGAACTTTGTACGGTTCTGGCGGACAACGGAAGAGTCTTCGCATTGGAGAGTAGCGCGCCGTCGGGCCGCTATCCCAAGATATGGGACCTGCCTTGTATGCAGAGGCTCCGCCGCCGCACCGGCGCAAAAATTGTCTCTATGGCCTATGGCTATGTGCGCTTGGGGTCTGGGACCGCCTGAGACTGAGGAGGGCCTGTTTCATCGCAAGCATTCTTGGTGGCTGGTCTCCCCAGAACTCTACCCATGGGCCTTGTTATTCCTTGGTAGGCAGTGCCCAGGAGTCGGCCCGACTCACCAGCACGCACCCTTGAAGGGACCCAGTCCAATTCTCAAGTACCTCTCACTCGACTGGCACAGCAATACGCACCAGCTTTGTGTGCAGCCTGGGGTCTGGTAGTCCGAGCAGCCTTTGAAGAATGGAGCTGGACAACATATCTGCAAGAGCACAGCGTGCTCAAAGCCCTAGAGAAATGTTGGACCGAACTGGACGCACCCCCTTGGCCGGCTGATCCAGCCAATACGTTGGAGCGAACCCTTGGCCAACATTTGGCACCGGTGGTTGCTGGCCAAGCGGATGGACCAGGCCTCCCACATGGCTACACCTGTTCAGGATGCGAACTCCAACAGATGGTCTACCCTTGTACGTTTTGTGGGGGGAGGGGTCTGTTTCCGATCCCGAAAAGCAAGCTGAGGGGCAGGGCACAAGGGCAGGCAGCGTCGACGACGCCAATGGCCAAAGCACTGCTGAGAAATACTTGGAGGTATGCCAGAGTGCTTACAGCAAGGAGGCAGTGAGAAAAGCCAGAGGCAGGAAATGCGTTGTTGAGGGCCGCCGGCTCGGTGCCAAGAGCAGCTGAATTAGTCAACAAAGCGAGGCTGAGGAAGTATGGGGAACACTTCCAGAAGGCAAAGGAAGGAGCATTGAAAGGGCTCAGCCCCCTACACGAGCAACACTTGAAAGACTGTGTGCTCAAGGGCGTGCCCAGCCGAGCTAAGAGTACCCCCAAGAGAGAGAAGGCCTGAAACCACGGCTCCGTCAGGGGGCACGAGGAAGAGATGCTGCAGAAGGCATGGAAAGACGCATCTTATGGGGCGGTACTTCTGTGTTCCACAGAGACCGAGGACCAAGAAGAAAATCGGCAAATCGACCAGATACTGACCGAGAGCAAGGTGGCCGAGAGCCCTCTCGGCCGAGTGCCCAAGCAAAACCCCGACAGAACCATCTCAGCGGAAGGTCGTCCCATCAACGATATGCGAGCCAGGAATGCTTCGGGCTCCAAATACGACCACCCACCCGCCGCTCAGCCTAGGCACAGAGCAGTGGTCAGGCAAAGCCTTTGGTGGAGGGTGCGACACCCGAAGGTTCCACAGAGGTGTGCGAAACGCGATGTGCCAAGGGCTTTCAAGTGGCACTTCCTCAAGCCGGGCGATGTCCCTGAATTCTGCACGAGGATTCTAGGTGTGCTGATCCTGAGTCTGGTGATGGTGTTCGGTTGGGTAGGAGCGCCAGGGGAGTTCGTGATATGGGCCACCGCAACCCAAAAGCACCACGGGTCGTTCCGACCATGCCATCCTCAATTCAACGATGTGGTGCCCTACACCAGCCGATGGCTGATGGATGACGGCGTGGTGGTAGAGCCACTAGTGGGGAATAGGATCCAGAGATCCCTGTCAGCAATGGATGCAGCTATGGTATCAGTCTGGGGCCCTGGAGCCATCAATCTCGACAAGCTCGCCGAAGAAGGCACCCCGGCAAAATCCCAGCTCCTGTGGGGCCTCCACCTAGACTTTGAAGAACAGGTTGTGGTCCTCCCGGAACCGAAGCGAATAAAGGCGAAGCATCTCCTAAGAGAGCCTCAGCTTCAAAGGGGGTGCCAACGAGTTCGTACCAAGCTGCTCCGAGAACTGGCAGGGACAGCGCAGTATTGGGCCGTCTCCGCTCCGGAGATTGCACCCTATCTACCAGTCTTTTACAGGCTCCTGCAGCAGGAAGTAGGCGATCATGAATGGGTGAAACCCAGGGGCTCCGAGAGTGAGCTAGAGGCTGCCTGGGCTGAGTTCTGGGATGCGCTCGATTGGGTTCGCCTCCAGATGGAAAAGCCTTGGGGAACCAGTTTCAGAGCAGCTTTCGGCAAGCTCCTGCCGTTAAGGGAAAGGCTCGCACTCCCTGGCATGGCCGCTTCGGCCCGATTCGTTGGAGGAGATGCCACGCTAACCAGGCTCGGAAGCACTGATTGGAAGGATAGATGCTACCACATGGCGGACAGCAGCAGATACGTCAGGGCCGTGAACGAAGTCGTAGGGGGCGGAGATCACTTGGAGATCATCGGAGTGATGGAGCTTCTGACGTTCATTGTCCTGGCAGCGGCGCGGAAGGAAACCTGGCAGGGGCAACTGATCCTTTATGTGACTGACAACATGAATGTCAAAGGAAGGTTACGTACCAGGCGCGCTTCAAACAGATACGTGAGGGCGCTCTTGCTGCTGCTCCAGCGGCTCGAAGCGGAGAATAGCTTCACTGTCGATGGAGCGTACGTCCGTACCTACCACAATACTCTCAACGACTGGCTGACAAGGGAGGATGAAGACAAGGTCCATGCGGAAATGGAAAGCAGTGGCTGGACCCGCCTCGAGCTCAATGAGGACTGGGAAGGACTCCTGCGAGAAGCCATGCGCCCCACGTTGAAGCTACCAGGGGAGAAGGGCCCGAGTGCAGCTTTAGCCATTCAGCTGGCCAACGAACAGCAAACCGTGCATGCCTTCCCCGCCAAGATCGAGCCAAAGCCATTCAAAGGGGGACTCCACCAAATCCGGCTAGGGTCGGAACTACTGACGTTCGAGCTGGGGTGGGCCAAGGGCGGAGGATCGATCGCAAGCCAGGCGCAAGCTGACTGGATCGTCTGTGTTCTCACTCAAGACCCAAAAGGGCGGGAGGCAGACATCCTTCTAAAAACCCTCGCCAGAACTGATTGGAGAGGACGACTTATCGTTGACCAGCCCAGGGAGCTCTCTGAAACCAGCCGAAATCGCCTGATGCAGCTTCAGGTTCAATGGGGTCAGGCACAAGTGGTCGACTATCAGGGCCAGAAGACTTTGGCTTTCTGGAGGAACGGCCGACGAAAAGGAGAGAGTTCAAGCATGGCGAGCTGCACAAGTCAACGAGTGTCAGATGTTACCTCTGCGATCCGCAGAGGAGTCAGGTAAGGGATTATGCCCGCCCGACTACCTTTTCACGAGAGAACCAAACCTCATCACCACCGGAGACAAGTGGCTTCCAAAACCAGTCGGCCACTTGGTTGACGTGCGCGCCGGCAGCAGGCACCTGGTCCATAGCACACGGGGCCCAGCTTGCGGACCTAGGCTCACAGGTGAGCGTCTCAAGATCCCAGGAGGCACCCTGTTGGAAGGTGGGACGGCCGGGTCTGGTCCGTCCTCTCCTCCCAGAAGAGGTGTGGGAAATGCAAGGGGGCCTCGCAGAGGATTGGCGTTCCGCCGACTCGAAGAGAAAGGATCGCATGATAGCAGCTGCAGTCCAAAGGAGCCGCCGAAAGCCCTAGCCCCCAAACCAGTTCCTCCAGTGCTGATGCAGAAGACACCAGCACCAAAGAAGCCCCCTCCGCCACTGCCAGCAGCCAACTATGCCATGCCGGCAAGAGCTATGGGACTCGGTTCAGGCGCAACAGCATCATCTTCTAAGGGCGCTCCGCCCACTGAGGTGAACCACTTTGGGTTTGACGAGTCTGAAGTCGACTATGGTGATGACGATGATCGAACCCCTGAGGAGAAGGCAGAAGATGAGGAGCTGCTCGAGAAGACCAAG